>JANAVB010004998.1:10836308-10898808 GCA_029216955.1 Iris pallida
CATCGGGGGCCCCACCTTTTTGGTGCCCAAGAACCGCCTCTCTCTCCCTATATATATATATATCTATTATATATATATATATATCTATATATATATATATTATATATATATTTTATTTTTTTTTCTCTCTCCCTATATATATAGGGAAGAGAAAAAAAAATATATATATATATATATATATATATTTATATATTATATCAGAAATCCTATTATTATTCCAGCCTCCTTTGTGTTTGATTTTATAGATCCATCAATTTTGCGGAGCGATTGTGATCAACTTCGACGTCCTTTTCATGTGCCATTTTTTTGTTAGAATAGTATCGACGTTTGTTTTCTAAATATGTAATTAATTTTCTGTAATTTTATGTATGAATTTCTGAAGAATTATTTGAGTGTCGGTTGTCCAAAAATTAACGCGTTGTACTGTCTTCGAGATTTCGAGAGATCCCGAACTCCATTCACGATCCGTTTGAAGTTTTGGAAAGCTGACATGAAGATCTACAACGTATAATTTTTCCAAAAATTTAAAAAATTGTTTAATATTTTATTTATTTGTTGAACTCAGATTTGACTGGTAATTCACCAATTTGGTCACGGATAGCCATAACAGTGGTAACTTTTGATCAAATCATTATTTTATGGCACGGTCAATTCCAGTGCACTCATGGCCCTGGAATCTACTAGGATGTACCCTCAAATCATTGAGTTCATAAAATTTGACTATTTAGTCAACATAAACCTTAATTTGTGTGCCACTGGTCCCGAATTGGGAACCATAACTTTCTAAATCCAAAATTAGTGTCTAAATTTTATTTCAGAATATAATTAAATAAATTTAGAATTTTAGATGATTTAGTATAGAATTAAATAGAATTAATTAGGTTAATCCATTAGCCACTTTCTATGACTTTTAGAATGGGATTTTAGATCTAACTTATGGTTATTCGTGTACGGGTTCGTAGTACGATGGTATGGTATGTTTGATAGCTTCTGGGCCAGAGTTCATCTTGTCATCAACTTTTGAAACCAGTTCGTTCAGGAATTCAGACAAGTACACTATTGCTTTATGTTCTTATTACATTATAATGTTATTCTTTATTGTATTTCATTGAGTATCCAGTTAAGACATGATTGTGACGCAATAGGTTTGTTGCATCATTGCTCGTTTATTGATTGTTTAGTGAGTCAGGAAGGAAAATGCCAGTAGATATACGAACAAACCCCAATGAATGTTAATGTGGATAGCTATGTCATACACCTCACGTATGGTTTAGCCTTACCTTCCAATGTGGATAGCCATCAATGATGTGCCGTATTAGTCCAGTCGTTCACAAGTCAAAATATATTTCAAACGCACTATCGATTTTCTTGTACATGTTCATTGCTAGTTGTGTTACATGTTCTTTCTATTTGTTTCTTGCACATGTTAATTGTTTCCAGTTTATATGCATGTTTCCATATTCTCTACTACATATCTACTTGTCTGGCTTATTTTGTATTAAGTTACATTATTGTAATTGGTTTGTACTTTGCTCCTTTTCTGACTAGATCATTGTAGGTGACTTGGTATGCTTCCTACATTTGTGCTATGGACCATACGGTGGAGATAGAGATCTTGGAGACTGACCTTAGATTCTAGATAGCTTAGATAGTTCTTTTATTTAAATATTTAGCAGATTTGTTCCTGAATATCATTTTTGTTGTATTATTGGATTTGTAAATAAAATAATTATTGTAAATAAGCAAATAGATATGATTTGTTGTAAGTGATATTGAGGTCTAGATAGCGTACTACCGTCGATGCTACGGTGTATGTTGGACTTGGCTCGTACTCGTATCCTGAAAAGCGGATGTAGGTCGTGACAAGGAGAAGCTCACCTGAAGGGCATGCACGGCATAGCTAAAAGTGGCACTCAGATGCTGGTGATTGCCGATGCCACTGGGTGGAGGCTCGTCACTGGCTGGTGCTGGCTTGAAGGTAGACAGAGAAGCAGATCGGCCAACGCTGACACGATCTCAACGGAAGTTGACACTATGGCCAAAGATTGAGACTGTGAGTGGCAAAATGATGGTCCATGGTGGTCAATCGATTGGAGTCGGCGGTACAGGACTTAGTAGATATGGGCATTCAGTTCAGGTAGGTGGTGGACAGAGAGTTGAGTGGTGCTGGCTTTGGTGGTGGTCGCGTGTGATGGTGACGGCGGGTGGAGGTGGTGCTCAGGCGGTGGCAGTGACGGTGAGTGGTCGTGGTGGTGGTGATTTAGGGATCGAGCTGGCTGGAGGAGATGGCGGTGGTGGGTAGTCAAAAAATTATCGGAGCCAAGGGAGACGGTGGTTAGGTGACTGGCGGCATGGTTACAGTGCTACTTCGGTAGTGGAGTAGTGGTGAGGGTGTTGATGGTGGCGACCAGGAAGGGGAACGACGGTCGTAGGGTGGCAAGGAGCGTGGCCTGGTAGACATGGCCATGAGGAAGACGATGGCGGGGTGGTGGTCGTTTAGGGAGATGGGAGTCGCCGGAGTGGAGGCGGTGCTGGCATGGCAACGGTGGTGCTAGGAAGGTAGAGGTGGTCGGTGACGGCCGATGAGCGGTGGTTGCGGCGATGGTTAGGGATAGGATTTTGGTGTAATTGGATGTGTCAGTTTTGGAAAATTGGTGTCGGCGTGTCCTGCATGACACGAACACAAAAAAAGAGTCTTGTACATATATGTAGATTCAAAATTAGTAGAAAGACACCAGAGGTCGGACCCAAGGCCATCATGGCAGACATGGTGAAGGTGGACACCGACACGGTGCACTGACACTTTTGGATGGATGGATATTGGCTATGGAATTATTTGGAATTTAAAAAAAAAATGCAAGGGAGCTTCTCCTTAAATAGGAGGCAGACTCCTAGTTAGATAAGGAATGAAAATATTTAAATCCCCTTTTAGATAATTCTCACTTTTAATTTAAGTTCATTTAAAACCAATTTAACAAAATCTAATCCAAACTTAAATCACCATAAATATTTAAATATTAACATCTAATTAATTTAAAATACCTTTTATAACTTAAAAATAATTTCAAATAATTTTCTAAAATCAAATTTGACAAATATACATGAATTTATTTTCATGTATGTCGTATGCAAAATAGTACAAAAAATACTATTTTCTAAATTAGTACCTATACTTGTATAATAAATAAAATAGCATTAATATAATAACAAAAATAAAGTTTGACTAACTTTGGTGTGACTCAATATAAACAAACAACAGTAAAGATATTACCTTCTATTTTTATTTAAAATAATGTATTTATTTTCTATATTTATTAAAAATCTTTAATAAAACTTCTATGTACTCAAATAAGTAAATGCTACGTATATACGTATTTGTACACAACGTATACATACGAAAATAAAAAGATCTATAGTAAAATTTTAGGGGGTTTACATTAATGTTGCATGCATAGTCTATCTTTGACGATGGCTATAAAAGGAAGTACATGCCTTCCAAGAAAGTACAGACAAAAAAAAAATCGAAGAATACCACAAATATAAACATGAGATATTCCACACAGAGAGCATGTCACGCCCAGTACCAAAATACTTCGGTACCAAAAATGTAACCATGCCCAGCTGATACATATAGATAGGTTTCCCAATTTAATGGACCTTAACTATATGTACAACACTATAATAAAACTAAATCCACCATCCAAACATTATATAAGCAAGGTACAACTACCACATCCACAATATCAATAAGAAAGAAAGTAAAATACTGAAAATGATATAAGAGTTTGAATATCCACATCCACAAAATAAGAGAGTCTGGTGGAGAACTATCCACCTGAGTACAACTGAAATAAAATAAGTCTGGTGGAGAACAATCCACCTAGTACAACAGAAAATAAAATTCAGTAAATAGAAAGATACTAGGCTTGACATCTACTAACTAGATAATGATGTCAAGTCTGAAACTGAAGTCTACCACGATCATGGAAAATCTGATAGAAATATCTCTAAGTCCTCTGCAGTAACAAATCATGTCTCAACTCCTGGCTCGTAGACTGTAGGGTAGTACTGCTCGTCCCCATTTGGCAAAACGAACCAGATCCTCAAAGGGACATAAAAAAAAAGACAAATGGTACATGTCGAAATATAATACTATGCAATAAATAGGGTAATCTAACCATCTATGTGAATGCAAGTTGAGGACAACCTTAGTACGTATGGGTAGGCGAAGGCATAGATAACTGTCATAACGTCCCGTCGAACGCGACTTCTGCTATATAAACACCAAACACTCCGATGAACAATGGTAGGCTACATATATATTTATAAACAAGCCAAACTTCCCGTCGGAAGTGGCATCTACTAAAGGGTAGTCATCAATCCCTATTTATCCATAGATACTATAGTTATCGATATTGTGTATCCAATATGCCTACTAATTATCCTCCCCATCAAATGCATATGTCCAAGTCGTATACACAACATAAACATCACATAATTATAATGCCAGTCAATTATTATGATACCAAAATTATGTACGATACCGACATACGTGTCGAACACACCAATAGCCAATCGGATACGATAACACGTACCAAACATGAAAGTGTCGTGAATAAGACGTGTCAGGTCCTGGGAGAATATCATAATATCTTTCAAATGTTTGGTATGTCACTATGTCTAGGTTAATGCAATATCTACTCATCAACGCATTTGTTAACTGCACCCGAGCCATACTCAAATGCTCATATCTACACTATAATATCCAGAAAATAAACATATAATGTAATAATTGCATCTGTATAGTAAACATGGTTGCAAGGTATCTTGCATGAAACTCTGTGCTGCAATTGGAGAGAGCCCGCTCTTGTCTCCTCGTCGAAACGATCAAGCATGCCTAAAGTATGATATTTGTATTAGCTTATGTATACTAACATGTACAAGATCATAACTTCTTACAACATTCTAACTAATGTTCTTAGGTTGCTAAGTTGTATATTTCATAGCGTTGTCTATCTAGTTAGAGTTAACATCTATTACTTAGATTACTAATAGGTATTCATAATAATACTAAGTTTATTACTCAACTATAAGGACATTATCCAGTTTTGGTTCTAATACTCCTAATCATGGTATAAAAATCAAATAATTCATATAATCCCAAAACTATGCTACGTACCCAACTAGGTGTATATCAAGTTTTTCAAGATTAATCCAGCGTTGCCTTCACAAAATTCACATAAATAATAAATTAAATATTCTGGAATTAATTCTATATTATTAACAAAAATAGTAACCTCCCTTGAAATCATGTATTCTATATCACAAAATAAGTTACCGACAAAACTAGTTAATAGTATAAACGTATTTATGAAGAATTTTTCTATTTTTGATTAACATATATAAATAGAAATATACTTTAATAATTCTGAAAATATAGTTTAAAATTGTTATTTTTTACTTATTTACATATAAAAATTGATTATTTTTGCACACACAAAATACTAGTTGTTTAGTACTAGTAACTATACAATTATAAACCAATTTTGTTCCCAAAAAATACAAATGTTCCAACTCTAAAAATTTGATTATAAGTTCTGGAATTTAAGGTAAAAATTTATAATTTCCTCTATTTTTCTTACTATTTTATGTTACAAACAATAAAATTAAACTAGTTGGTATAGACTTGTTTTTAGCACATGTTTTCCACTGCAACCTTTTCATAAAATCTCATGCATTTCATAATCAAAAACTTAAATTAAAGTTCTAAAATTAATCCATATATAATATATAATTACTATTATTGACATACAAATTAGGCCTACAAATAATAAAAAATATAAACTAGTTACACATATCTAGTATTTACACATGTTCAATACTATTACCCTTATGAATTTCTACAAATTAATTCTGAAACAAATATTTTTATATTATGGAAAAATAGGTAAAATTAAGTCTAAATCAGAATAAAATAGTTTATTTTAAAGTTATTTTACATTTATATTAAGAATTATAAGTTGGTGCTCACTACGGGTAAAAACTAGATTGATATTTTGTTTTCCTAGTGTAGCATGCAAAGTATATATGACAAGTTGATAAAATCTTCATAGAGCCTAATGAGTATTGTTTAGGAAATCTAAGGGGGTTCAAGAAGAAGAGTTTTTCTCACTAGCCTCTTTGGAAAATGGGTTAAAAATGCCTCAAAATTGCAGCTTCTTCGAAATAATTGCAGATTTGACTTCTCCTCCTTGTAGCTCCTTGTGATGCTTGTATAGTTTATTCTAGAAGTTGTGTGACTATGGAATATGGTGGGATGGTAGGAGAGGGTGTTAGGGTTGTCTTGGATGAGTTTTGAGGGCTATAGAGATGGTTGATAGGGTGAAGCAGTAGGAATAAATATTTTGGAAAGATTTGGTGGATGGAGTGTAAGTTTTGACCAAGGGGGGTAGTAGGGGCTGAATTAAGTGGAATAATAATGCTTAGAATTAAGTGTTTGGTGGTTAAGGAGAAGAGGAAGAGCTTTGGTTTGGAGGTTACACCCTTTAGTGTACATGGGGAGGTGAAAGGAGAGGGACGTTTCGGCCAAGAGGGGAGGTGAAGGAGTTGGGTTGTATGCTGAAAGTTTTCTTCTAGAATAGGTTTTGGTGTATGGCGTTTGGTGTTCGCTATTTTTTGAGTTTAGAAAAAGTGTTTGGTGTTCAACTTAACCACTTAGTTAGGTTTTTAAGGTTAGGGTTGGGGTTTGGTCCTATGTTGAGTCTAATTAAACAAAAAGGATTCATAACTAGTATTATATATATAACAAAAGAAAAAAAAAATTGAGGGAGTTTACAACCTATCCTCATTAAAAAAATTCATCCTCGAAATTAAAACAACTATAATAACAACTACCAACTGCTAGAACAATATTACTCACATAAATGCTGACGTATTCCATCCTCGCGTTCCTAGGTCGACTCTCCCGGTGCATGATGTCTCCACGTAAGAAGAACAAAGTGAATGGTCTGGCCTCGCAGCACTTTCTCCTTCCGGTCCAAATCTCTACCGGCTCCTCCCGGTATGATAAACTTGGCGAGACAGTAATCTCTCAATGATCAAGCACATGATTCAGATCTGACACATATCTCCTCAAATGAGATACATGGAACACATTATGAACTCCCTCCAATGATTGTGGCAATGCCAGTTAGTAAGCTACATCTTTAACTGTCTCTAGCACACCAGATGGTCCAATATACCATGAACTCAGCTTTTTTCTTCCTCCAAATATGATGGTCCCTCTGGTAGGTGAGATCTTTAGAAAGATATGATCCCCCCGCTGGAACTCCAAAGGTCGACGATGTGCGTCTGTCCAATGCTTTTGTTGGTCTTATGCTGCTTGAATGTAATTTTGGATCTATTTTACCTTCTCTACTGTATGAACAACAAACTTTGGTCCAAGAATCTGCCTTTCGCCCACATTACTCCAGCATACTGGAGAACGACACTTCCTACCATACAACGCTTTAAAAGGCATCGTCTAGATACTCCCCTGATAGCTATTGTTGTAGAAAAACTAGATCAAATGCAAATTGTCCTCCTATGATCCCCTAAAATCAAGTACGCATGCTCTCAACATGTCGTCGAATGTCTGGATTGTGTGCTCCGACTGACCATTCGTCTGCGGGTGATAAGAGGTACTAAATTTCAAGCGGGTTTTGAGACTCTCTTTTATACTACGCTAAAATAAGAGGTAAAACTCGTATCTCTGTCGGATACTACGCTAACTGGCACTCCATGTAGTCGTATGATTTATCTTATGTATATATCAGCTAAGACCTCAGTGGACTGTCCCGCTATGAAAGGCAGAAAAAGAGCTAATTTGGTGAGTCGGTCCACAATCACTCATACCGCATTACGACCACTTGGACTCCTCGGAAGACCCGTAACGAAGTCCATAATGATGTGCTCCCATTTCCATTCAGGTATTGGGAGTGGCTGAAGTAATCCCGCAGATCTCTCATGCTCAGCCTTGACTTGCTGACACACCAAATACTTTGCTACAAAGTGGGTTATTTTCCTCTTCCTTCCATGCCACCAAAAATCTTGTCTCAAATCTCTATACATCATAGTACCTCCAAGATGAATAGAGTACCCTGAACTGTGGGCCTCCGTCATCAGCTCCTAACAAAGCTCTCCATTTGAAACATAGAGACGATCTCCATATCTCAAAGTCCTGCCCTCATGAATGCATAATCTGGTCTACATATTGGCCTCCGTCCTCTGTCGAAGTCACCGAAATATGGCATCAGTAGGCAATACGACCTTGATCCTCTCAACCAATGATGATTGTTCCTGAAGGTTCGTCAACTGGCCATCTACTCCTGGTGCAATGACTTCTATACCCATCTTCTACAGATCCTCCAATAGATGTTGCTGAGTAGTCAATAGTAATATCATGGGCCTTCTTCTTAACGTGTCAACTACCACATTGGCCTTTTCTGGATGATACTGTAGCTCAATCTCAAAATCTATCATCACCTCCAACCAAAGTCTTTGTCTCAGATTCAGGTCCTTCTGAGTAAAAATATACTTCAAACTCTTGTGGTCTGTGTATATCTCTACTCGCTCTCCGTAAAGATAGTGTCTCCAAAGCTTTAGAGTAAAGATTACGGCTGCAAGCTCCAAGTCATGAGTAGGATAACTCTTATCATGTGTCCTGAGTTTTCTTAAGGCATAAGCTACTACCTTTCCGTGCTACATCAGTACGTAACCTAAGCCTTTTCCCGATGCATCACTATAGATAGAGAATCCTTCCGCTCCAGAGGGTATTGTCAATATAGGTGCAGTAGTAAGACACTTCTTCAGCTCATCGAATGCCGCCTGACATTCTTCTGTCCAAATAAACTCCTGGTCCTTACGGGTCAACCGGGTCATTAGCTCTGCGATCCTTGCGAAGTTCTCTACAAACCTCCGATAATATCCGACAGTGCAAGAAAACTCCTCACCTTCGAGACATTGGTAGGGCTTGGCCAAGTCCTGCTGAGATCTTTGCTGGATCTACTGAAATGCCATCACCTAAAATAACATGACCAAGAAAAGAGACATAATCTAGATAATGGAACTGGAGATTCTCAGGACCCTTACTTTGGTGTGCGTATTGATCGATAAAAAGTTAAATAGATTTAATACGTGTTCTAACCCTTCACAGGCGAAAACTAGGGTTCACGAATTATAACTACGGCGGGAAGAAGACAAGCAGTTCCTGGCAATCTCAAGCAGACGACCCCAAGATCTTCTGCATATATTCCTTTCTCGAGTTGGACGTCGTGTGGGCGACGATCTCCCAACCTTTTCTTCTCCTTGGCAGCCCTCTCTTTCTCTCCTTACGTAAATCACGAAAATAGAAAAAGCTTCAGATTTCTGATCAGTAATTTGGTGGCCAAAGAATAGAGGATATATATAGGCTACGGCAGGGAACATAAGGAAAAATTAGGGTTAGGCCTCCTAACGGATCTGGATATCCCGTGTTCAGCCCGAACACATAATCCAGGCCCATTAACAATAGCTCGGTCCACTAATGAGCTATTATTGCACTACCTCCCTAATACCAAATTATATTTGTGAGCTTTTTTTATTATATGCTCGTTTGGCTTCCCATGTTAAGATATCGAATGTCCGTCGATCAAATTAAGTTACAGACAACTATATTGATTCGACATCTTTTACCCTTAAGTAGTACCGCTCAACTTTATTTGTCATATCGGATATAATCCACCTACAAGGTTTACATAACAATATTTATGAGCTCCTTAAGAGGACATCATCAACCCGATGTATCGGGACATGGATTCCATTTATAATCAACAGCCCATCATAAATATAATATTATTACCCAATTCGTAGAGGTTGTTGACCCATAATGAATCTCACTCTTTCATGAGTCAAAGTAATGCACACTGCATATACATGTATGTTATTATATCCGAATTAAGAGCACAAGCATCCATAAGAATAGAGATGTTTGTTCTCTTATGTAGTCAGTACAAAGAGAACAACCTCAAGTGGTACTATTCAATACACACAAAGTATAGTAGTGTAAACCTATAGTCAAGATAGACTAATACCAAATTACACTACAACCTTTCCAATAGATTGTCCAAGTCCATCTAGGTTGTGAACTATTTATATATTCCATAGGGAACTGGTAATATGATCTTCTGTGTTACACCACACACCATATTATCTACAATATAGAATATCAGACATTTGTATTAACACTTGTAATAAATACAATATACAAACATTTGTCCATATGATTCTCATACAAAATTTAAGAAAATAAGGTTACTACAAAAGTGATGCTTTTAGTATATAACCCTAACAATCTCCCACTTATACTAAAAGCATTACTTTTCAGTATACTGTTACAAATCTCCCACTTATACTTAAAGCCATGCTGCTACACATCTGACTCTCATTCCCTTAACATGACTATCAAAAGCCTTAGCTGGTAAGCTCTTTGTAAAGGGATCAGCTAGGTTGTCGGCTGATGCTATCTTGATCACAATAACTTTTCCTTTCTTTACGAAATTTTGTATCAGGTGGTACTTGCGCTCAATGTGTTTACCTGTCTTATAGGCTCGTGGTTCCTTCGAGTTTGTAACTGCACCACTATTATCACAATAAAGTGTAATAGACTTAGACAAACTAGGTACCATATCCAAGTCCAATAGAAAGTTTTTGAGCCAAACCGCTTCTTTGGCTGCCTCAGAGGCTGCCACATACTCGACTTTCATGGTGGAATCAGTAATACATTTTTGCTTGATACTCTTCCACACAATGGCTCCACCTCCCAAAGTAAACACATAACCTGAGGTAGATTTCCTGGAATCCCTATCTGACTGAAAATCTGAGTCTGTATACCCCAAGGGAACTAAACTATCTGCCTGATAAACTAGCATATACTCTTTAGTCCTTTTTAGGTACTTCAAAATATGCTTTACGGCAGTCCAGTGCTCTTGTCCTGGGTTAGACTGATATCTGCTGACCATGCCTACGGAAGAGCAGATGTCTAGTCTCGTATATAGCATTATACACATTAAGCTTCCTACTGCTAAAGCATAAGGAACTGCTTTCATGTTCTTTACCTCTTTAGGTGTCCTCGGACACTGCTCCTTTGATAGAGCAATTCAATGTCTAAAAGGTAAGAAACCTTTTTTAGAATTTTGCATACTAAAACGAGTCAGTACAGTATCGATATAGGAAGCTTGGGGTAAGACCAACATCCTTTTCTTGTGAACTCGTAGAATTTTGATCCCAAGGATATAACCTACTTCTCCCAAGTCCTTCATATCAAACTATTTGGATAACCATACCCTTACATCAGATAACACTTTCACATTGTTTCCAATAAAAAAGATGTCATCCACATAAAGTACTAGGAACACCACCACGTTTTTGTCACACTTTCTGTATACACATGATTCATCCTGACATTGATCAAATCCATAGGATTTTATCACCTGATCAAAACATATGTTCCAAGATCTGGAAGCTTGCTTAAGTCCATAAATGGACTTTTTGAGCTTACAAACAAGATATTCTTGGCCCTTTTCAATGAACCCGTCTGGTTGCTTCATATAGATGTCTTCCTCAAGACTTCCATTAAGGAAAGCTGTCTTGACATCTATTTGCCAAATCTCATAATCGAGATGAGCTGCAATAGATAAAAGAATTCGGATAGACTTAAGCATGGCTACTGGAGAAAAGGTTTCCTACTAATCAATACACTCTCTTTGAGTAAAACCTTTTGTAACAAGCCAAGCTTTAAAGGTTTCAACCTTACCGTCTGATCCTCTTTTCTCTTATAGACCCACTTGCATCCAATGGCTTTTACACCAACGGGTGGTTCTACAAGCTTCCAGACCTGATTGAAATCTATAGATTCTATTTCAGATATCATTACTTTTTGCCAAGACTCTATATCTTTATCATGGAGTGCTTCGTTGTAGGTACAGGGATCAAAATCTTGTTTCTCAGGGACGAAGTCTGACGACTCTCCCAAGAAGATATGTCTATCAGGTTGTATCATAACCCTTCCACTACGACGAGGCACTATCGGTTGTGGTATAACATTTATGACACGTTGTGCAGTTAATTATGGTTCATCCTCTTGTACTGTTGGTACTGAAGTACTTGGTGTCTCACCTCTCAGTTCTTCTAGAATAACTCTACTTGTGAGTTTATGGTTCATCATATAGTCTTCCTCTAAGAATCAGGCATTGGTGCTAACAATGACCTTCTGAACCTTAGGACTATAAAATAAACCTCCTTTCGTTCCTCTTGGCTAGCCTACAAACAAGCGTACTTCTGTACGAGATTCCAACTTATTTGTTTTCTCATTCAGAACATGTGCTGGACTACCCCAAATTCGAACATGTTTCAGACTAGGCTTATGCCCAATCCACAGCTCTGTGGGAGTAAGAGGTACTGACTTAGAAGGAACCAAGTTCAAAATATAAGCTGCAATCTCTAAGGCATATTCCCAAAATGAATCTGGTAAATTCGAGTAACAAATCATTGATCTAACCATCTCTATAAGAGTTATATTCCCTCTTTCGGCTACACCATTCTGCTGGAGCATTCCAGGTGTAGTCAATTGGGATGTAATCCCAGCCTGTGATAAATAATTTCTAAACTCTCCAAAGAGGTACTCGCCATCACAATCTGATCGAAATGACTTAATACATTTTTTATAACGTTTCTTCGTTTTAGCCTTGTACTCTTTGAATTTCTCAAAGCACTCAGACTTATGGCGCATCAAATAAATGTATCCATACCTTGAATAATCATCAATAAATGTGACAAAATATTCAAAGTCACCTCTAGCTTGGATAGTCATGGGTCCACACAAATTAGAATGAACCAATTCCAACACATCTTTGGCCCTATACCCCTTTACCGTAAAAGGCCTTTTGGTCATTTTACCTTCCAAGTAGGATTTATAGACTGGTAGTTCCTCCACTTCCAATGAACTCAAATGTCCATCTTCAACCAGTCTTTGAATCCTTCTTAGGTTAATATGCCCCAATCGCAAGCGCCAAAGATACGTTTGGTTCATACAAGAAGGTTCATTTCTCTTATTTAAGTTGGATGATATATTATTCATTTCCACAAGTTGTATTGTGGGCGAAACAGGATTAATGACATATAGATTATCAACTAATACACCAGAACAGATAAATGTTTATTCTTTCTAATAACAATATTGTCATTAAAATAAACTGAATATCCATCCTTAACTAACATAGAAGCAGAAATTAAATTCCTTCTAAGTGAAGGTGCATAAAAACAACCTCTCAATGTCAAAGACTTATTTCTACCAAAAGATAAAGTAACATCTCCTAATGCAATGATTGCTACTTTTGTAGCATCACCCATGAACAAGCATATCTCTCCATCACTGAGCCACCTAGTTTCCTAGAACCCCTGTAATGTATTGCAGACATGATTAGTTGCTCCTGTATCTACACACCAGGTGCCGGTAGATAACACCGCTAAACATGTTTCAACTGCTAGTAAATGAGATATACCTTCTTTGTTCCGTTGTTTGAGAAGTGGACAGTCAGTCTTCCAATGTCCTGACCCTTTGTACTTAAAATATTTGCCTTTCTGGTTTTTCACAGCGCCTTGAGGTCCCATGCCCTTCTTTGCTAAGTTTGCCTGTTTTTGAATGTTATTCTTTTTCTTACCGCCTTTTGGTTTAGAAGTAGAAGCATTTTCGGAAACAAAAATATGACCACTCTGCCTAAAGAGAGATTCAGCATCATGTAGCTCTTTTGCAAGTTCTGCCAAACTATATAACCTTTTGTTCATGTTGTAATTAGGGCAAAAATTGTCAAAACTTTTAGGCAGATGTTTGCCATTGATTATAAAAGAACAGAACAGTTTTATGGGAGAACTGAACTTTTACTTCACTATACAAACTCGCTCGTACAAAGAGAGCCTAGGAACAAAACCTAGAAAAAATAATCTAAGTACAATTGTTTAGTTTTTCTGGGGGTGACGGTAGAGGCTCGGAAAAGTGATATCAACTCTGCCTTACTCCTTGGACGATCGGACGTAGCTTCTGCTCTGGCGAAGAAATGCTATTTGTGTGTGCGGGGGTTGCTAGTCTCTCTGTTCGGGCTCTGTACGTATAACTCTGTATGTCTTTTGTGAAGGAATAATCCCCTACTATTTATAGGGCTTTGTGATAAGTAGGGTGTGCAGTAATTGCTCCTTAAAAAGTAGGCGGTTGGGGATTGGTTAAGATTAGCCTTGATCTTGTTTGTTGGAAATCAATCTGGGCTGCTTATGTTGATTGGAACAATCTGCATTGTTTGTTGGAAATCGATCTGGGCAGTTTATGTTGATTGGAATAAATCTGTATTATTTTTTAGAAATCGATCTGGGCAGTTATGATGATTGCAATAAATCTGCATTGTTATGATTGCAATAAATCTGGACTGCTGAATTGTTGAAATTTGATCAACTTCTGCCACGTGTCCCAACTGTCAATTTTGTGACGAGCCGCATGACTGAGCCGCATAAGCTCCTGGTGAACTGGTCTGCATAAAGTCCCATTGAACAGAACCACATAAGCCCCTTGTAAACTGGACCGCATAAAGTTCTACTGAACAGAACCGTATGAGCTCCTAATGAACTGAGCCGCATAAAGTCCTATCGAACAGAATCGCATAAGCCTCTTTGTAAACTGGGCCGCATGAAGTCCCATTGAACAGAACCGCATAAGCCTCTTATAAACTGGGCCGCATGAAGTCCCATGGGGACAGAGCCGCTGAGGACCCATAAGAACAGAGCAGTATGAACTCCATTAAAACTGAGCTGCATAAAGCTCCATCAAATCAGAGCCGCATGAGCTCCTTTAAATGATCCGCATAAATGGCTTTGGAATTGGTGGATCGTGCTAACTGTAAAGATTTTTCTTGTCTCTCTAGGAGCACATCATTATGTCAGAGTCATCATTTTACCTTTATGTCAGAGCTGCCAATCCTTTGTGTCAGAGCTTCCGCACTGTGTCAGAGCATTTAATGAGCCAGCTGCACAGAGAAATGATGGCCAGCTGTAGAGTCATATTTTGAACCGCATAGGGCCATGTGGCTTTTTCCGAGCCGCATGGAGCTATCGGGGCCTTTCAAGCCGTATAAAGCTCTAAGGGTCTTTTGAGCCGTATAAGGCTCTAAGGGACTTTTGAGCCGCAGGGAGCTCTAAGTGATTTGTGAGCCACATGAAGAGTCCTCCAATATTGAGCCGCATGGAATCTTCTGTTCTTTTCCATGCTTCTACAAGACTCCCTTCAAAGTTTTCAATTTGTAAAATTGAAATACTTTCAATAAGAAGCATGGCTATATCCGCATAAACTCCTCGTGCCGCATAGACTCCTCTGGCCGTATGGGATATTCTGGCCACATAGATTGCTCTGGCCGCATGGACTGTTTTGGCCGTATAGAATGTTCTGGTCACATGGACTGTTCTGGCCGCATGGATTGCTCTTCATGCCACGTAGGCGTCTCATTAATTGCCTTTGATTTCTTTTGATTTAAAGCCGTCTTTTGGGATAGGATCCCAAGAGTCAGCTTTAAATATTTAGATTTGTTCTTAATGATTACGAGTAATCTTCTGCATGCAGGGGATAGAAATCCAAGAGTCGATCTCCTCTCCTAGGCAGCACATGAATCGAAGCATCCATCGGTCTACGAGCCCCCCTGTCTATAAATATGAGTGTTTTTGGAAGGGAAAGACTCTTTACTCTCTTTTCTCTTTAACTTTTCTTTGCCCTTAGTCGTCGTCTTCTCTTCCTTCTTCGATCATCAATGGCTTCTAAAGCTTCATCTAGCGCTGCGGCGAAGGATAAGGGAGCGGCCTCCTCGTCGGCTGTGGCGGTCGAAGTTCATCCTGACGTTCATCCCGCTATCGATGGTAAGATTTGTGGAGAAGACTGCACGCTTCAAACCCTAACAAAAATGGCTATATTGCATATTTTATGCACAAGCCTTTCTCCTTGGCATTTAATGCGCTCTTTGTCTTCATTGAACTGTCTAAGTTCAGTACAATGAAACCGCATATGTTGTACTGTTTGGGCCGTATGAACTTCTCATGTCCGAGCCGCATGGGGCATGCCCCATGTCCGAGCCGTATGAGAATCGCTTCATGACTAAGCCGCATAAGCACCTTTAAAACTGGGCCGCATAAGAACCCACCAAAACAGAACCGCATGAGCTCCTAATGAACTGGGCCGCATGAAGCTCCACCGAATCATAGCCGCATAAGCTTGTTTGAACTGGGCCACATGAGACCCCTTTAAAACTGGACCGCATGAAATCCCACTGAACAGAACCGCATATGAATTTATCAAAACAGAGCCGCATGAACTCCGTTAAAACCGAGCCGCATAAGGACCCACCAAAACAGAGCTGCATGAACTCCGTTAAAACTGAGCCGCATAAGGACCCATCCAAACAGAGCCGCATGAACTCTGTTAAAACTGAGCCGCATAAGGACCCATCAAAACAGGGCCGTATGAACTCCGTTAAAACTGAGCCGTATATGGACCTGTCCAAACAGAGCCGCATGAACTTTTTTAAATATTTTCTGGCCATCTCCTGACTTTGTTTCTTTTGTCTTTTTTTCAGTGAATTTGCTAGTTAATGCTGCGGGAGAACCTTTGGTGGGTCGCGCCCAATTTGCTGTGGGCTATAGGTTCGACCACATAGTCGAGTATGTGGTGAACCAGCTTCCAAAAGACGAACCTGTGGAGAGGCTGGGAGACATAAAAAACTAGTCCTTCTTCTTTATCTCGGGGATGATGAACTCAGGGTTACTGGGGGGTAAACACCTGAAGCCTGCATTCATCTTCGGGGATGCCATGACTGTAAAGAACTTCCAAGTTCTGGACATATCCGAGAGTTGGAGTTTTACTTCTGACGGAATGGCAATCCATATTCCTCTGATGGAGCGTCACTTCCCACCGTCATGGTTCAGCATGCTACCGTTGGACAGAAAGATGGAGGAATCTTTGACTCTGACCCGAAGTGGGATGATTGTGGGCAAAATTTACTACAATAATAACCTGTGGTCAGTGTACGCGGCCAGGGTACCAGTCAGCCGCTACGTGATGGGGTTGGCCCCGGACAGTTTCTTGAATGTGCAGGGTCCCAACTTTAAGTTCTCTGAAGCTGACACTTTCCTGAACCAGCTTGCTCGGAAGGGGTCCTATCCCGTTGGCCGGTTGTCGCTACCGAGTTGGATATACCCCCTCCCTTCGTAGACCAACCTGCCTACGTGGATCACACGGAAATACGGGACTCTCCTGCACGAGATTGGACTCTACCATGTTATTCGGGGCACCAGCTACGGTTTGCCCATAAACAAGAAATTGTTCATGGCTCTGCTGGAGATGTACAATTGTCGTACGGGGACCTTCTTTACACCCGTAGGGGAGATGGGGCTTGCTCTGCACGAGATACATGACGTCTCCAAGCTGTCTTGGGGAGATAAAGTCTTTGAGGCGTATACCCCGACGAACGAAGAGTTCGAAGATTTGGAGAAGAGGTTCCCAGGCTTTGTTACCGTCTACCGAGAATTGCTGTGTCATCACAGCACGTGCCAGCAGCTGTCGAAGAAAAAGAGTGACAGCTCAGAAGGGAACCTTCCGCATTCAAAGGCCTGGCTCACTTATCTTTTTAAAATCGGTGCCTCAGGCCGGGTTGCTCCCCAAAGTCCTCGCACTCGGGAGGAGGTGCAGGACCAAATATCGACCGCCAAGAGGGTAACAACCACCGGTGACAGATTCGGGAGTCAATCTGACTCTTTTGCTTATATCTATCAAGCCACTCAACCGTTGTCCGAGAAGGCACTCCTGGCAGGGTTCCTGATGGTGTGGCTTCGTAATTGCGTAGTGTCAGGAGGGGCTGGTTCTATTAAGAGGAACAGCTGCAACTTTATCCTCTCTGCTGTGAAGCTGGTCTTCGGGGTCAGACTAGCTCTTCTCCCGGCCATGGTGTGCAGCATTCTCCGTGGCCTTCGCGCTTTCTCATCCAAGGTCATCGCCCATGACTCGACGAAGGACTTTGAACGCATTAAGCTACCCTATCATTATCTGATTGGGTGGCTGCTAATTCATTACCGGTCGTTAATGAGGCCTGGCCCTGAAGATGGTGTATCTGCCGAGGAAGCTTTCATCTTCCAATATTGTCGCCTTCCTTGGGATTGCGAGACTATGTGTACCTGTCGGATGGCACTGGCGAGAGTTGACAGATATATTTTTTGTGTCTGTTCCTCGATTTACTGTTGAGGAAGTGAGGGCCGTACATCTTGATGGTACTGGGCCTCCCAACTTCTTATCTGGCAAGATGCTCCTTTGGCTGCAAAACATTCGTCCTTTCTACCTGGTATACCGTAATCGGAATACTGTCTACTTGGAGCCCTACTTGCCCAGTAGGTTCGCCCGACAATTTGGGTATAGCCAGCTATTTTTGGACAATCCCACCTCTTGCCTGGGTTTTGAAGGTAGCGTCCTTGATAGTATTAGAGCTTGGCACTATTACAACACGGTTCACACCCGTACCAGCTTCTCAATTCCTGATACTGGGGAATCCGAAGAGATCTTATATTTGGCGGCTTTATACCACGTCATGGCGAACAAGCCTCCTGTTGGTTTTGACCCGAGTACCAGCTTCTTTGTTGGTACTGGCTTGGAGGAGAATCCCAAGGGGTCTAAGGCGAGGGAGAACACAGTTGCTACATCGAACTCGGAGTCTGCCAACACAGACGAAAAGGATGACGAGCATGAACCGACCACTCTCTTCTTCTTTAGCTATTCTTTTTCCAGAACCATGACCTAATCATTTTTTCTTTTCACTGTAGGCGTCAGAAGAAGGGGACTTTCTAGAGTCAGCTGCTGCCTCTGAAGTTGACCCGGCTCTAACTACTCTAGTTAGATATATGAGTGTCGGGAGTATTGCTGCTGGAATTCTCCCAGCGACGGCTGAGGTTCCTTCAGTTGTTGATATCCCAACCCAGGGTGACGTGGGCTCTGTTGAACCCGTCCCTAAGACTGCTGAACTTCAGCTGGGTGACGTTGATCCAGTCGTATCTTCTTTCGGGAAGGTTGGAACAGCTGAACCATCTGTATTCAGTTCGGACGTTGCTGGTGAAGAGACTACGGCGGCTGTGAGCGAACCTCAATCTCAGCAACTCCCCATGATAAGATAAGCCAAGTCTTGACTAGTGAGGAGGTTTATTTGCTCTATTATCATATCCTTCGGGTTAAGCTGATTGATGGTTGCTCTGGATATACAGGTCCTGCTCCTTTACTGCCAACGACGGACATTATCAGGGAAGAGTTGGCCAGAAGGGATCTGGTGGAAGAGAGTGTGCCTCCTCCCCCTCCATCTTACATTGAGGGGCCTCCTGCTGAATCGAGTTTGGGAGAGCAGGCGACGGAACGGTCGAGGCAGAGAGAAATGGTCCCTGTACCCTCCTCTGTTCATGTGGCTCCGGAGGTCGACCTTTCCGCCTTGTCGAGTCTCCAGATCCTCTGAGCTGCGGAAGAGGAATTGGCCGCTATTTAAGCGTCCTTTCGCTCGGAGTTTGTTTCCCTTGTGGCAGAGATAGCAAGTTCCGGTGCATCTTCTTCGACCCTGTCAGCTACCCTTCCTTTGACGATGTCTTCTTCGGAAGTTTTGGATGAATCGTCAAAGGATGTAGTTGACAGTTTTTATCGTCACCTGAGGCGAGGAGTTGAGGCTGCGGTGGAGAGGGGGACCTCTTTTGCCTTGGCCCGTCAATGCGCCCGGGGCTAGATTAAAATCCTTAGAACCCTCCCCGGTGGGACATGGATGGTTGAGCTACTGGAGCCCAAATTGCTAGAGGCGGATCATCTTGTGGCCCAATTTCAAGTACTGTGACAAGTCGACATGTCCTCGGTGGTAGATCAGGAGCGTGCCTTCCTTATAACTGTTATGGAGAAGGTAAGGGCCACACGAGATGCGTCCAAGCCGACTATAATGAAGGACCTCCACGAACTGTCTCTACAGTATGATCAACTGAGCCGCTGGGGAGAGGATTGCATTGCTCGGGATGAGGCAGCCTCTTGCGGGATAATCGACACGAAGGAGCAGATCCTCAAGCTCCAGAGGAAATTGGCCTTCTTAGAATCTGAGCTCGAGGTCTCCTGCACGGGTAGGGAGCTAATTGTTCAGGAGGCCGACAAAGTCACCCGTGCTTCTGCTGTCTTAGAGCGTGCTCTAAAGAAGCTTGAAGATGGCTGGCAGGCTCACGCACATCTGGAGGATACGGAGCGATTGACTGAGGAGGCCGAGCGCCGAGCCAAGCGGTGGTTTGAACAGTCGATGGTCGTACTGAGGGACCGTCTCAGAGAGTTATGTACCGCCGAACCATAGTCGGCTTTTTTTTTCTTTCTCTTTTTTTGTTTCTTCATCTTTTTTGGCAGGGACATGGACCCAAAGAATGTAGTACTTTTGATTTGATTTGATTTGATTTAAATAAATAATTTGCTTGCATCATCCTTTATCTGTCGTGCTTGTACTCATTTATGTGCTTGCCCCACAGGGGGCTTTTCTGTGGACCTATTACCCTTGGCATACCTTGGTTTTAGGTACTGATAATAAGTTTGATAGTGATACCTAGAACAACTCCGCGGTATGGTGGATATGGAAGTCCTTGGTATCGAGCGAAAGAATGCCATGGAACAGCTGGGTTCCAGAGGCATGAGATTGTGAGAAAAGAGGCGCGTGTACTAAAAAACTTAGTACAACATTTGTGGTCAACTGCGGACATTTGTGGTCAACTGTGGACATTTGTGGACCTATTATCCTTGGCGTACCCTGGTTTTGGGTACGGATAATAAGTCGAGAGAAAACCAACATACTTACTCAGAGGTAATGATGACGTGGTAAATACGAGGGTTTCTTCGGTGGAGTCTTCCTACTCAGAGGTAATGAGGACGTGGCAGGAGTGGACACCATGAAGGGTACATAGAACAACTCAGAGGTAATATGGACGTGGAAGTTCTACGTGAGGGGTGGTTTTTTTTTTATGGAAGTAAAACAACTCAGAGGTGACATCGACGTGGTTGTTTCGGGAAATTTGTGGATTTGTTACCCTTTTTATGCACTAAGAGTGCGGATAATAAATCATGATGAAGATGCTCTTTTAGGAAGGAAGTACAGAGGTATGATCATACATGACTTACTACCCATAAGAGGCGATACGGATTCATTTAGGATGACCAAAGTGTAAGTACAGTGGTACCTGGGGGCACATAACTTAACAGTCTGGTTGATTCAGAGGATGTCGTTTAGACGTAATACTTCTTCAGGAACTTGTCGTTGACGGGCAACATGAGCAAGTCTCCATTTTATTTTGTGAGGTGGTAAGCACCATTGGAGAATACAGTCTCGATGACAAATGGGCCTTCCCACTTCGGCTGAAATTTGTCGGCAGTTTTGTGAGTCATAACCATCGGCCTCCGAACTGCCAGAACGAGATCGCCTACTTGGAATATTTTGAGTTTAACTTATTTGTTGAAGTCTCCTAAGATGCATGCTTGATACAGCTCGATTCGTTGTTGAGCTAACAGGCGCTTCTCATCTAAGGCCTCCAACTCTTGTAGCCCACGACGGTAATTATCATCCGTCGTCAATCGATAGGTGAGGGCGACGCGGAGCGAGGGGATTTGAGTCTCCAGTAGGAGAACTGCCTCACTCCCATACACCATAGAGAATGGTGTATTCCCGGTGGCCGTCCGAACTGTAGTACGGTACGCCTATAAGCATTCACCAAGCTTTTTGTTCCAGTCGCGTTTGTTGGAAGACACGAACTGCTTGAGCAGCTTGATTATAGTTTCGTTGAACGCTTCTGCCAACCCATTCGTCACCGGGTTGTACGGTATTGAAGCAACATTCTGGATCCGGTGTTTGTCGCAAAACCGGTAGAAGGCGTAGCTTACGAACTGCGGACCATCGTCGTAGATGACCCTTCGAGGCAGTCCGAAGCGATAGATGACGTAATGCTTGAGGAAGATGATCACGTTTGATGTCTTTACTTCTGCAAATAGGACAGCTTCCGCCCATTTGGAGAAGTAATCAGTAATTGCCAATATAAAACGGTAACCTCTGGATGAAGGTGGGGTGATAGGATCAATGATATCCATTTCCATGCCTCAAATGGCCAGGATGCCACCGTTGGGTGTAGGAATTCAGATGGTTGGTGTATGAAATCTGAGTGGACTTGACAAGCTTTGCACTTTCTTGCATAGTCTATCACATCCGCTACCATCGTAGGCCAGTAGTAACCCATCCGGCGAAGGCGATATTACAATTTCGGGCCAGGCTGATGGGCCCCGCAGACGCCATCATGTGCTTCACGTACAACTTCCTTGGCTTTTGTATTGGACAGACACCGAAGCAGTAATCTGTCGTATGATCGCCGATACAGTATCTTTGTTTCTGTATCATAGAAGAATCTGAGAGAACATCTTTTAATAGAGGTGGCTTCTTTCAGGTTCTCTGGCAAGATGTCGTAAACTACGAAGTCGATAAATGGGAGCCTCCAGTCCTATGTCTCGTCGACCGTCCGGGCAGAATAGCTCTCAGCAAATTAGACAGTGTTCTTGGGACAGACCAACTCATGGCCTATTACGTTCACCAAATGATGAGTATATTTTGGGACCGCCAGGGAAGCGGCCAGTCCTGCTAAAGCATCAGCTTCAATGTTCCGGAGTCTCGAAACATGTTCTATGAAGAACCCTTTCAGAGACGAAATGATGGTGATCGCTACCTGATGATAGGGGATCATGTCTTCATGACGAACTTCATATGAACCCCGGATCTGATTGACAATTAACTATGAATCGCCATATGCCTCTAGGTACTCTACCCCAGTTCTTTTGTAAGTCGGAGGCCGATGACCAAGGCGTTGTACTTGGCTACGTTGTTCGAGCAGGATTATGTAAGGGAATATGCCCTGTTGATCTCCAAGCTAGAGAAAGAAATCAGTACCACTCCGACCCCAACGATAATGTTGCCCTTGGGCCCGGTTCTCGAAGCACCGTCGAAGAACATTCGCCAGAAGGAATCATCGAAAGTCATGTTTGAATTGGCGACCTCGTCTGGAATCTCTTCATATATTCTGGTTGACTCAAAACTTGGATGGGCTGCTAAAAAGTCCGCCAGAGCTTGACATTTAACAGCCTTTTGCGGAACGAAGATCATATCGTTAGGGAGACAATAATATCGCCCTGGTAGCGAGGCGAGAGCTGAGTGCACCCAGCTTGGTCATGAGAACCCTGAGGGGGTTAACTCGAGACATGACATGGATGGTTTATCCTGTAACATAGTGTCGCGTCTTCTTGATAGCGAACACCAGAGCAAGACATTCCTTCTCCACGGCGGTGTATCTATGTTCAGGCCTAATCATCATTCGACTGAGGTAATATATAGCTTGTTTATGCCCCACATTATTATTTTGTGCTAGTAGAGCACCGAGGGAATGCTCCATCCTCGTACATAAAGCAAGAACGGCTTTCCAGCAACCGGGGCCAGCAGAATTGGAGGATTTGACAGATATTCTTTGATGTTGTCGAACGCGCGTTGGCACTCTTCATCCCATACGAATGAGACGCCCTTCTTTATGAGGTGGATGAATGGTTGACATCGCCCAAAGAGGTTAGAGATGAACCTCCTGATGTAAGCTAGCCTCCCTTGAAGGCCTCGGAGTTCACGAAGATTTCTCGGGGGACCCATCTCCATGATTGCCTTCGTCTTCTCAGGGTCTATGTGGATTTCTTGGGCAGTAATGATAAAACCCAAGAATTTTCCACTAGATATGCCTAAAAAGGATTTGGTGGGATTCATCTTTAAGTTGTGCGCTCGTATCAGGTCGAATACCGTTCTCAGATCCTGTAAATGGTCTCCCTTGGAGCAGCTTTTGACAGCTATGTCGTCGACGTAACACTCCACGGTCTTACGCAGGTGCTCTCTAAAGATGACGCTCATAGCTCATTGGTATGTGGCACCGGCATTCTTTAAACCGAAGGACATTACGGTGTAACAGTACACGCCAATCGGTGTTCAGAATGATGTATGCTTCTCATCGTCAGGAAACATCTTGATTTGGTTGTATCCTGAGAAGCCATCCATGAATGACATGCGCTCAAAGCCACATGTGTTGTCGATCATGATGTCCGTAATGAGAAGAGGGACCTCGTCCTTAGGATATGCTTCGTTTAGATTTTGGAAGTTGATACAAATTCGAATCTTTCCATTTTTCTTGAGGACTGGTACTATGTTGGCGACCCAGTCTGGATGTTGCTCTTTCCGGATGAAGCCGCTGGCTATCAGTTTGTTGGCCTCAGCTTTGATAGAATTCATGATGTCCGGACGGAAACATCTTTGCTGTTGCTTGACCGACTATACGTCCGGATGAATATTGAGTTTATGAAGTGCAACCTCGGGGTTTAGCCCTGGCATGTCTTCATAGCTCCAGGCGAACACATCAATATACTCTCTGACGAGTTACTAAAGTGCCTCCCGCTCTTCGTCTGTCAGGCTTTTGCTGACGAAGATTGGCTTTGGAGAGGACTCATCGTCGAGGTCAACTTGCATAACCTCATCTTCGATGGAAGTTTCACGAAGTTTGAAGCATTTCTCCCAATCTACGTCTAGTTGCTGGACCTAAGGTTCTAACTCGAGAAGTTCGGGTACATCTTCGTCTTCTTCGTAGGTATCAGCAAATGCTATATTGACAGACAGAGCTTGCCTGAATACGTCCCCGTTGCTGACATCCAAATCAGAAGTTAGTGATCCTGTTGAGTGCGAATGCCAGTCACATTTTTCATCTGAGCTTTCTGGAGTTGTTGCAGGTGTAACATAACCTAGCCTACATCTGGTCTTGTTGTAATAATCTCGTAGTTTCCCAGCCGGGACTGGCAACTGTAAGGGTAACCGCCGCCGTAGTTTAAGCCTGGCCTAGTTTCCAGATCATACCACTATTTTTGCATGAGGTACTTGGATCGGGAGCTATACAGATAAAAGGGCAGTCTCCCGGTGGCGGGTTCGAGATCCACTTCTGCTATCCTGAAGGGCTGCAGATCATTCTTTCGGCCGAAGATGATTGGATGATCCTCTCCCTAGACTATAAAGCAAGCATCTTCCACGGGAGTAAGTTGGTTTGCGGTGTAGACATTTGTCACCTGTGTGTAGGTGGGTGCCTATACCGTGTTCTATAGCATACTTTGTATAAAGATTATTAAGCTCGAGGTAGTTCAAAGATAGCCCTTTATTGATGAAGTAAGGTATCTTTTCCGATGGAATTACATCATCTGTCGACAGAACATCAGTGTGAGCAACCACATACTTGGCTAGCTCTAACTCTTCTTCGACCACTTCCTGTGTCAATAAAGACTGGGAGGATGACCTGGGCAGCTTAATCATTAGGGGCTCTACTTGTAGAGTAGAACGTGGAATCGTTGGCGTACTAATGACCCCCAGTTTGGTGTTCGGTGCTGGGCGGGGAGTTGTTGGCTCGCTAGCAGTCCCTGGCTTAGTGCTCGGCTGTCGACTCATTCTGGGAAGACGAATCATCATTGGTTTGACAAAGGGATTGAGCTCCTCTATTTGTTGCTGGCCAGCTCTCGGCAGCCTGATTGTCAGTGGCCCCGTAGTGGGTCTCGGCGCTTGGCCAGACCTTGGCAGTCGGATTATCATCTGCTCCTTTTGTGCAGTGAGCACCGGGAGACTCGTTGTTTCTCTACGCAGAGTGGCTGTGAGAGGTGCCATCTTTCCTGGTTTACGGGATTGGAGATAGATTCTCAAGGGTTCCTCCGGCCCTGCAATTGCCTCTGTCTGCTCTTGAGCATCCTCCTTGATCAGGTGCCTCTTCGAATTCTCGTACAAGCAGAAATCCGAATAGTAGGATTCGACCCCTTTGAAGGGATCGATGTCAGCAAATTCTGTTCTGACAAAGCCGTGATTGTTGACGTACTTGAAGCACTGGTGCAATGTGGAGGACACGATCATGTAATCGTGTATCCACGGATGCCCTAGGAGAATGTTGTAGGAGGTGTCTACGTCGATGATATAGTAGGTTACTTCCGACTGAAGGTCGCCGATTTGGCACTTCAGGCGAATCTTCCCGATGGGATAGCTTCTCCCGGAATTGAAGCCGCTGATGGCGGTGTTTGTAGGAGTCAGCCGATGCATAGGGATGCACAAATGGTGAAGAAAGCTCTTCGGAATAATGCTTATCGAAAAGCCAGGATCAATGTGTATCCGATCCACCTTGACGTTGCCGACGTATCCAGTGTAATACAGAGGGCGATCGTACAAGTTGGTCTTGATAAGCATGTCCTGTGGAGTGAACACAATATTGGGCATTGTATGGTACAAGCACTGTCTTGGGCATCTGCTGGCGAGCTCTCTCCTGTGAGCTTAACTTGGGCCAGGTAAGCATCAACATTTTAAAGTACGTCACTCAGGAGGACGGGAACATCCTTGGAGAGCCTCAAGAGCTCGTATAATGACAACTTAGCCGGTGTGTTGGCTAATTGTGCCAAGATGTCAAAGTTGAAGGGCCTCTCCAGCCCATGAGGTACCTCTTTTCGGAGCGGCTTGTCAAAGCGAGTCTCCTTCGGCCTAGGCTTGTCGGTCATCGAAGGCTGAGAAGGTCCTGGAGCATCAGCAGCCGACGGCTAATGATCTTTATCCGAGTTACCCGGTGGGGGTTGATTTTGTGCACCGGATCGGGTAAGGACAGCCATAGCTTCTTCGACATCTGCCGAGATTGTACGACATGACTTGACTTTTCTACCCTTTTTCTTGCTAGTATAGGGTGATGCTGGCTGGGTTACCTCAGACACTAAGTCCTGGTGGACCCACATGACCTTCCCTCGTGATGTGGTGAGGGGTACCAGCCCAGTAGCCTGGTCTCGGGGAGGTGAAAGATTAGCAACCTCCATCTTTGCCCGGGGAACGGGTACTACTCCATCTTGAGTCTTCGTCGGAGGGAAGCTGCCGAATTGGACAGATACTATGTTGGCCGCCACAGTTACCTCCTCGAAGTCATTGGCCAGAGCCTTAGAGTCGATCAGGTTCTGGATGTACCGCTTTAATTGGAAGCAGTCTTGAGTAGCATGATGGATGTAGCGGTGGTAGTGGCAGTACTTTGGGCTTTCTATCTCTGTGGGTCGGGGCTCATGCCTCGGTGGAGGGAGCTGAATCCTGTTTTCTTGTGTGAGCATGTCAAGGATGGGCTTGACATGGCTGTCTTCGAAGTAGTAAGTCATCTGCGGCCATTGCTTCTCTGCCGGCTTCGGTTCGAGCTTCGGGGCTGTCGGCCACCATAGCCTATTTGCCCTTGTTGTCTCCGTTGTTGGAGGAATTACCACCGTTGTTGCTGTTGGCGTTACGGCGTTTGCCCTTGTCGTCTCCCTCCGTGATGTGCAATCCCAGTTGGCGAGCTTTCTTCAACTTGTCTCCTGCGCTAGTGGCGCTGATGATGAAAGTCTTCCAGTCCTTGAATTGACTTTTGTCCATCCAGAGGCTGATTGTGGGAAGCAGCCTCTTTTGGCAGATTTTAATCAAGAAAGAATCTGGATTACTAGAAGGCAATTTCATCGCGGTTTGGCAAAACCGCTCAATGTAGTTCCTGGTTAGCTCATTCTCACCTTGAACAACGTCCATGAGGGTGGACATTGTCACATCTTGTCCCACCTCGTAGAACCTTTCAAGGAACATGTTTTTGAAGCCGGCGAAGGAATGGATGCAGTCGTCCGACAGATTATGGTACCAATCAAATGCTACCCCTTCCAATGCCCCGATAAACAACCGCGTGAGGATGGCATCGTCATGAGGCAGATGGTCGGTTGTGACTTCAAAGTAGGTGATGTACCAGCTCGCAGATGTCTTTCTATCATATGGATTGATGTTAAATAGCTTATATCTTGGTGGGAAGGGGACATCTCTCCATGTAGCAGGATACGGATGTCGTATTCTGAGGTCTTAGGAGGTTTTTTCGGGCGTGAAACATGGCCCGGAGCTCTTGGACCTCTCGTTTCGCCTCCCTGGCCTCGTCTGCAGCGGTGGGAACCGACATTGTAGGAGGGTCGTTGCCCGGGTTTGGCGCGGTTGAGTTTGAGTTCGTATTGACTGCGGGACCCAAGCTTGTTTGGCCAGGCATCATTCCTTGCAGAGCCGGTAGGGCCGCTTTGATCTCGTCCACGAACTTGACCAAGGTATGAAGTATGGCTTCCAGAGTGTCTATGCGTTGGCGATCACTGGGACCGTCTTGATCGTTGTTCGTCATGAACACCATTCTCATATGAGGAGAGATGGAAGGAACGGTGGAGGACGTGCCCTCTGAATCATACCCTTGCACCGAGAAATCGTCGGGGTATGTAGGGATGTTCTCCTCTGGTTCGGACTGAGAGGAAGTGCTACCCCCTATATAGGAGGCTGCCTCATCTTGGGACCCATGGACGTCCTCAGGGACGTCCGGATCTACTGCATCTGTGGGGGGAATTGCTTCCCCTGGTGCATCCTCTTGGAATACCGAATTATTGTGGACGTTCGGAGGGGTGCTACCCCCAGCTTCAGCTACCCCCAGAGATGTAGATGACGAATCTCCAAGTGTTGAAGATTTCATCTTAGAGCGGGTGCCTTGAAAAACTCCTCTAGTGGTGGTTGTGGACAGCCGTTTGGACGTGAGTTTCCTAGCCGCGTTACTAGAGATCGCCGGGCTGGAAACATTTGTCTTCTTCCCCGTCTTGCCGGTAGGGATCTTCCGAGCAGAATTGCAGGAGGCGACATGAAGCAATTCATCTCCTGAGCATTGTTACAGGATCGGTCCTGGCTGTTACAGTCGTTGGAAGACGGACTGCCGATCTTCTTATACTGCCGCCTTGCTGCAGCAGTTGACGATGACTTGAGTGCATTAATGTCCATAAAAGGACTCTCTACACACCAAGCTCTCTTCTCTTTCCTTGCGTTTGTGAAGAATCACATCACGCAAGTCACTCATTTTATGGGCCAGGGAGTCCCGAGCACACGAGTGTGTTGGCACCATGTTTGCTCCCTGATTGGGAGACGTTTGGGAACCACTCTGTCCGTTTGCCGTCGGGGGCTGGACACGGTTGGTTCTATTCAACTTTCCATCAGAGGCCCGCCTAACAGTAAGCGGAGCTCTCTAATGGTCAGACGTTGGGACAGCTGACTGAGCTCGACGAGCCCGTGCTGCCCTAGACTTCTTCCCTCTAGCACCTAAGGGCGCATAGTAGGAAGAGTCCAAATTGTGCCACACTGAGTCTGGCACATTCCCATTGTGGCATCCGAGATCAGGACCGCATGAGAGGTGGACGAAGACAGAACCTGAGCCGCATAGAGCAGATAGTCTGCGGCTGGGATTGGTGGCCGCATAGGCGTTCATGCGGCTGGCATTTGCATCAGCATTCATGCGGCTAGCTTTTGTGGCCGCATAAGAATTCATGCGGCTGGATTTTGTGGCCGTATCAGAATTTATGCGGCTAGATTTTGTGGCCGCATCAGCATTCATGCAGTTGGATTTTGTGGCCGCATCAGCATTCATGCGGCTGGATTTTGTGGCCGCATCAGAATTCATGCGGCTGGATTTTGTGGCCGCATCAGCATTCATGCGGCTGGATTTGGCTGCCGCAGGAACGTTCAAGCAGCTGGATTTAGTGGCCGCATGAGCCTTCATACGGCTAGAATTGTTGGCCGCATGAGCCTTCTTCATGCGGCTGGCACCCTTATGCGGTTTCTTTCTGGACCGCATAGAGTCCCCATTTGCTTCCTCAAGTCCAGCATCGTAGTGCTTTCCTCTGCCGGACTTGAGAACAGCAGGGGTCTCTGTTGTAGCTCCCCTTCCCGGATCCTTTTAAAAAAAGTATTTATTATTATTTATTTTATTTAAATGATGATTTTTAGATTTTATAAATAACTAATTATTGGCTTATTGAATTTAGTTATTATTTTATTGAGGTTATAATAATAATATTATTATTATTGGAGTTATTAAATATAGACTATTTATTATTATTAGATTATTCTTTATCAAAAGAATAATATATGAGTGTATGAGTGTATATATATAATATATGTGTTATATGTAACGATTTGGGGGCCCAGATTATGCTATCAGTGAGTGATGAGGTATCTATGTGATATGCAATTTAGAAGCTATAGTCGTGTAAGCACAATAGGTATGTAACAAATTATGTGTCAGTTTGCAGTATTCAAATTTGCACCACAGATTTGTGTAGGGTTTAGAAGTGTATATGGATGTGTGTGTATAGCAGCATTACAGATGGGGCTATAGCAGCTGGACTTCTAGTTGGCATTTCCCCTTTGAGTTGTCTAGAAAATAAAAGAAAGTCTTCACTCTTCATTCCCTTCCCAGGCCAAACCGAGCAGGCCATACTAGGCCCACCCGAACTACCGGGACCGACCTAAAACCCAGCTCTTCCGAGCCCAAACACCCCAGCAGAGGCCAAGGCCCCGACCCCCTATGAAAGCACAGTCCCGTGCCTTAGCCCTCAGGTTTATTTCATACGTATGTTCTTTACATATATATAGTCGAGAGAGAGGTGAGATCGAAATCTCTCGTAAACCCTAACTCCCCAACAAACGCGCCTCCACCCTGGACTAAGGGCGACCCCCTCTCCTTCCATCTATCCTTCCCCAGGGGGTTCGACATAGAGAAGAAGGTGCGACAGTAGGGTAGAGCAGTGGCAGAAGCTGCCATATATATATCACCATATGAAGTCGGGGCCAGGTTGCCGCCTAGAAGTGATATTAAGGAGAACTGGGTTGTCGGGAGGGTGCACGAGGTGCTCAGCCTGATGGTGCCGAAGCGGATACGTGAGAGTCGGAGGCACCGAGCATTGCTAGGAGCCCAAACCGATGGCCCCTTCCTCGTCGTCGACTCGGCATACGTATGGTCGAGTTGGCAGTCACGTTGTTGCCTCGGCACAACCGACAAAGCCGGAGTCAACACTGCTTGGCCCACCTTCGTCGAGCCAAGATGCCACAAGTCTGATATCACCTTGGCTCTGACCGTGACTCTCACCCCAGCGCTCAAGCTGCTTCAACTTCTATGGCAGCACCGTGCTTCCTTTTAGGTAATCCTTTCTCATGTCTTATTGTCCACATAAGAATAGATGAAAGAATAGAGATGAAGTATAAGTTAATATGGTATGAACACGTAAGCTTGTGTTACGGTTCCTGTAGGATGATATTATAAACTACAGAGAGAAGAAGAAGTCATGCAAGCTTTTTTTTTAATATGTTAGTAGGTTTTACATTAAAACCCCCTCCACTTTCCTAATTACAAAGAAGACTATTTATACATATTTGCTATGTATATAGAGTTATATCTATAAGCAATTATGTTTTAAATGTAAATAAATTCCTTACATATGTTACACAAATTCATTGATATATGTATATTTATGTAAGATGAGTATTTATAAATGATCTTTTATATATACGCCTTGTATATCTATAAAGTTATTTATAAACGAATATTTATGTGCACTTTATTACTTATATGTCCTTTTATTCAATATTCATGTATTTGTATATTATGATTTCCATATATAAACTCATGCCTATAATTCAGTGAGTTAAATATATATATTATTATTTCAAATTATATAAGTATTATAAAAGATATTATTTTCCATATAAAACTATTTTCGCAAATAAGCTCTAAATAAGGAAAACTGTTTTCGAAAAACGAGAAAACCCTTCGATACGACGTGCGTCCCGCCAAACCAGATGACATGGTCGCGAACCGAAGGCATCGAAAGGTGCGTAACGGCTTTGTGGTCGTGTGGGCTTTGACGGAATTCAAATTGGTCGCGTGTGCGCGACGAATTCGATGTGTATCCGTCGAAATTCACCGTATCGTACACTTTGCAAATTTCTCAATTACTTCGTGCACGCTCGTCAGATCGAGACAAAAATTGCGCCAACAGAACCGTATCGTTTTTCTGGTCCTGTATGCCAAGTTTGGTCCAATTCTGAGGCAGTTGAAATCGACGTCGTTTTGTGGGCCCCACGGTCCCACTCAACGGGCGATTTTGTGCACGGCCCGCCGGAATCCAACTCTGGACATACAGTTGGGTTCGTATCGAAAAACTGGATTCGTAGACATATAGTTTGATGACTTTAGAGACCGTTGACTCTGGCACGCTTTTCGGTGCAAAGCGGGTCCAACGGCGGACACCGTTTTGACCCGAAATTACCGTTTTGCCCCTGTGTCCAGAATTGGACGTAAGGACAGGCAATCCTAGCTGATTGGACTATTCTGAGATCATTGATAATGTTTATTTCAGCTTCCGGAGACTGTTGTACGGGTTTGACTATAGTGGCACATTGAGTAGTTCAGATTGTCGGTTTCACCAGCAAAGGACCACAGGCGAGTACAGTTTATTGTTTGCATTTCGATATTGATCTTTACTATATTTCATTGATTAGTCATTGGTTATGTGATTATTTTCTATTATAAATTGTTGAGTCGGGAATGAGAAGTACCAAAGATGTGTGATCTGACCTTAGACCGTGTAGACCGTGTAGACCGTGTTGCATTTATTTATTGTAGACCGTGTAGACAGTGTTTATTTATTTCTTGTAGACAGTGTAGACAGTGCTTTATTTACTGCATTTAAACTGTGTAGTTAGTGATTATTATTCTGTAGACAGTGTTTCTTTATTGCTATATTTTCTGTAGACCGTGTAACTGTAGACCGTGTAACTGTAGACCGTGTAATTGTAGACCGTGTAACTTTAGACCGTGTAACTTTAGACCGTGTAGACCGTGTCGCATAATTGTCCCGAGACCGATCACATATCAAAGGTACTTCTAACAGTCGGGGAGAGTATTTTGTGTCTATTTACTTACTATTGGTTTTTATATTTCATGTTTAGTTTCAAACCCATGATTGATGTCTAACCTTTGTTTATAGTCATCTTCTTTATTTGAGATTGCATTCAGTGGATTGTGCTCGTTCCATTCCTGACTGGAAACCAACATTTTCAGGTTAGCCGCAGACTCACTTAGCATGGGAGATACGGGGGTACTTGCAGACGAAAAGCCTAGAGACTAGTTAGATAGATGTGTTGTAGTCATTGTACAAGTTATATTTTTCTGTAAATGTAAATCTTGTGATTATTGTAAGTTAAATTAATTCTTGTGAATGAGTATGATTAGCGATTTTGATCTTCATGGCCGTGACAGCGTTCTACCGCCGATACTGCGGCGTAGGCTGGCTTGGACACGTTTCGTATCCGTTTAAAAAAAATGGGTGCGGGTCGTGACATCTGTGGCCTGAAGGGGGGCCGCATGGGAGTCTTCTCCGCCATCTTGGGCAGCGGAGAATGCCTCGTCCAGAGCTTGGAGAGGAGCAAATGATTTGGGCCTCCACTCCTTGCGGTCCTTCTTCGTGCGAGCTCGCTTCTGAGCCGGGCCAGCGCTCCCGTCGGAGAGCATTTCTTCAAACGCCTGCTGGTCGAAGCGGACGACCAGCATCTGTTGTGTGGAGCCAAGTTTGGTTACGTCAGATTGCATCACCAACTTCTCAGCAGTGGAGAAGTTAGTCCCCAGCAGAGTCGCCATTGTGTTTGCCATTGATTACAATAGAACAGAACAGTTTTATGGAAGGACTGGACTTTTACTTCACAATACAAACTCGCTCGTACAAATAGAGCCTAGGAACAAAACCTAGGAAAAGCAATCTAAGTACAATTGTTTAGTTTTTCTGGAGGGTAACGGTAGAGGCTCGGGAAAGTGATATCAACTCTGCCTTACTCCTTAGACGATCGGACGTAGCTTCTGCTCTGGCGAAGAAATGCTCTTTGTGTGTGCGGGGGTTACTAGTCTCTCTGCTCGAGCTCTGTGCGTATAACTCTTTGTGTATTTTGCGAAGGAATAATCCCCTGCTATTTATAGGACTTTGTGATAAGTAGGGTGTACAGTAATTGCTCCTTGAAAAGCGGGCGATTGGGGATTGGTTAAGATTAGCCTTGATCTTGTTTGTTGGAAATCAATCTGGGCTGCTTATGTTGATTGGAACAAATCTGCATTATTTGTTGGAAATCAATCTGGGCAGTTTATGTTGATTGGAACAAATTTGTATTGTTTGTTGGAAATCGATCTGGGCAGTTATGATGATTGCAATAAATCTGTATTGTTATGATTGCAATAAATCTGGACTGCTGAATTGTTGAGATTTGATCAACTCATGCCACGTGTCCCAACTGCCATTTTTGTGACGAGCCGTATGACTGAGCCGTATAAGCTCCTGGTGAACTGGTCCGCATAATGTCCCATTGAACAGAACCGCATAAGCCCCTTGTAAACTGGACCGCATGAAGTTCGACTGAACAGAACCGCATGAGCTCCTGATGAATTGAGCCGCATGAATTCCTATCGAACAGAACCGCATAAGCCTCTTTGTAAACTGGGCCGCATGAAGTCCCATTGAACAGAACCGCATAAGCCCCTTGTAAACTGGGCTGCATGAAGTCCCATGGGGACAGAGCCGCATGAGGACCCATCAGAACAGAACCACATGAACTCCGTTAAAACTGAGCCGCATAAAGCTCCATCAAATCAGAGCCACATGAGCTCCTTTAAATGATCTGCATAAAGAGCTTTGGAATTGGTGGATCGTGCCAACTGTAAAGATTTTTCTCGTCTCTCTAGGAGCACGTTATTATGTCAGAGTCATTATTTTACCTTTATATCAGAGCTGTCAATCCTTTGTGTCAGAGCTGCCGCACTGTGTCAGAGCATTTAATGAGCCAGCTGCACAGAGAAATGATGGCCAGCTGTAGAGTCATATTTTGAACCGCATAGGGCCACGTGGCTTTTTTCGAGCCGCATGGAGATATCGGGGCCTTTCGAGCCGCATGAAGCTCTAAGGGTCTTTTGAGGCGCATAAGGCTATAAGGGACTTTTGAGCCGCAGGGAGCTCTAAGTGATTTGTAAGCCGCATGAAGAGTCCCCCAATATTGAGCCGCATGGAATCTTCTGTTATTTTCCATGCTTCTACAGCAGAGTCCCGAGAATGATATCGACCTAGGATTCTCCACCAATTTTAGCTCCAAGGATCTCCATCTCATTCAGATGACCCTTCATCTTGAGAACATGATCCCTTACTGGTGTACCCTCGGCCATTTTTGTATTCATCAAATACTTCATAGCAAACTGCCTAGCTGCTCTACTATGATGTTCGAAGAGTTCCTTGAGGTTATACATCATGTCATTAGCCGTGGCCATGGCCTGATGCTGATGTTGCAATACATTTGACATAGATGCCAGAATGTAACACCACGCCATCTCATCTGCCTTTTTCCACTTCTTATAAGCCTCTTTGACCTCTTCATCAGAGTTAGCATCAGGCTTAGGTGGACATTCCTCAACAAGTACATATTTGTACTCCTCAGCAGTCAAAACAATGTCCAGATTACGTTTTCAGTCAATATAATTAGGTCCAGTAAGTTTTTTTTTCTTTAAGAATCACCATAAGTGGACTGAAAGAACCCATTTTTGAAATCCTAAGAATCACATAAATAAAAATTATGTAGGGCAAAACTTTTTGAATTAATTAAATATTGATTCCCTCAAAACAATAATAAGAAATTTACCAACACCTTGAACATCATGAATTTAGCAAGCCACGATAGTGTAGACGTATACAAATTCAACTTTGTTCAAGTAGATATTACCTATCAATTTTACTATCATGTCAACATAATTTTATGACAAATAAAATTAATATGTTGGTCTTGCTCTGGTCATACAAATAATAGCAGTGACTCCGATGGGGAGGATACCATTATTTGTATCTAAGTGTATACTATTACTTAATACTAAGTCCATTACCTTGTAATGAGTTCCTTCAGATGGAGAAGTGAACACATACTAGGTAACTTTCTATAATTATCCCTAAGAAAGTTTGTACTGGTGATCCATAATTATACTCATCCAATATGGAGGAAGGCACTAAAGCCAACGCGCAAGTATAACTACATCACCTACAAACTAGTAATTGAGACCATAAGATTTATACTAAATAAATATCCTCTCCCACTTAGTTATTTAACAATGAGGGTTTTTCTACTAGTTGATATTATGTCCATGTTGTTCATTATTAATGTAGGCTTAGTTTTTCAACAAAAAACATCCACACAATAATAAACATGCATAATCAGAAAAAGCAAAATGACAACAAATAAGAGAAAAATATCCAACTATTATGGTTATGTTTCAAACTCCGTCCTTAACTATCACGATTGATAAAAAATAATTAAGATTACATCAATCCTATGCCTCCCAAAGGAGTTCACACATAATCTAGATTGAAAAATAAAATTATAAGCACGATCAACCCTCGTGATTTTAATTACATCAACAACATGTCCGTGGTTTAAAACAATTATAAAACAAAATATGTATTAGACCATAATAGTTGGATCTAAGATGCCTGCAAAATCGAGTTAGAACAGATCTACATCTACTGACTATTACACAACGCAAGTTTTAATGGACAACATGGATGTATCAATCAATACGCAGATCCAAAGTGGCTCTGATACCAATTTATGGAACTGGGGATTCCCATGACCCTTACTTTGGTGTGCGTATTGATCGATAGAAAGATAAACAGATTTAATACGTGTTCTAACCCTTTATAAGCGAAAACTAAGGTTCACAAATTAAACCTGCGGCGGAAAGAAGACAAGTAGTTCCTGGCAATCTCGAGCGGACGACCCCAAGATCTTCTGCACGTATTCCTTCCTCGAGTTGGACGTTGTGTGGGCAATGATCTCCTAACCTTTCCTTCTCCTTGGCTGCCCTCTCTTTCTCTCCTTACGTGAATCATGAATTTAGAGAAAGCTTCAGATTTCTGATCAGTAATTTGGCGGCCAGAGAATAGAGGATATATATAGGCTACAACAGGGACCATAAGGAGAAATTAGGCTTAGGCCTCCTAATGGATTTGGATATCCCGTATTTAGCCCGAACACACAATCCAGGCCCATTAACAATAGCTCGGTCCACTAATGAGCTATTGTTGCACTACCTCCCTAATCACAAATTATGTTTGTGGGCTCATTTTATTATATGCTTGTTTGGCTTCCCATGTTAAAATATTGAATGTCCGTCGATCAAATTAAGTTACTGACAACTATATTGATTCGACATCTTTTACCCTTAAGTAGTACCGCTCAACTTTATTTGTCATATCAGATATAATCCACCTACAGGGTTTACATGACAATCCTTATGAGCTCCTTAAGGGGACATCATCAACCCGATGTATCGGGACATGGATTCCATTTATAATCAACAACCCATCATACATACAATGTTATTACCCAATTCATAGAGGTTGTTGACCTATAATGAATCTCACTCTTTCATGAGTCAAAGTAATGCACACTGCATATACATGTCTGTTATTATATTCGGATTAAGAGCACAAGCATCCATAATAACTATGGTGTTTGTTTTCTTATGTAGTCAGTACAAAGAAAACAACCTCAAGTGGTCATGTTCAATACACACAAAGTGTACTAGTGTAAATCTATAGTCAAGATAGACTAATACCATATTATACTGCAACCTTTCCAATAGATTGTCCAAGTCCATCTAGGTTGTGAACTATTTATATATTCCATAGGGAACTGATAATATGATCTTCTGTGTGACACCACACACCATATTATCTACAATATAGAATATCAGACATTTGCATTAACACTTGCAACAAATACAATATGCAAACATTTGCCCATATGATTCTTATTCAAAATTTAAGGAAATAAGATTACTACAAAAGTGATGCTTTTAGTATATAACCCTAACACTAGAAAGAACTCACACTTACTCAGCTTAGTATACAGGTTCTTACGCCTCAGCGTCTCCAACACTTTTCTTAAGTGCTCTTCATGCTCCTCACGGCTCTTCGAATAAACCATGATGTCATCAATGAAGACCACCATGAACTGATCCAAGTACTAATGAAAGACTACATTCATCAAGTTCATGAAAACAGCAGGGGTATTTATCAGTCCAAAAGGTATCACCAAGAACTCGCAGTGACCATAACAAGTCCTGAATATCATCTTTGGAATATCCTCCTTCCGTACCTTCAATTATTGGTACCCCGATCTCAAATCAATCTTGAAAAACACCTTTTCTCCTGTCAGCTGGTTAAATATGTCATCAATCCGCGGCAAAGGGTATTTGTTCTTGATTGTCAGAGAAATAAGGGTTCTATAATCAAATTGACATTCAGACTGTTCCATCCTTCTTTAGTACAAACAACACTGGACTCCCCACGATGATGCACTCAGACGAATAAAGCCCTTATCTTGCAACTCCTTTAATTGCAGCTTCATTTCATCCAGCTCTTTCTTTGCCAACTCGTAGACATTAGAAAAAATCGGTGCTACTTCTGGTACTAGCTCAATTGTGAACTCTACCTATCTGTCTGGCAGAAGTCCTGTCAATTCTTCTGGAAAAACATCCTCGAACTCTGCAACTACTGACGGGGTTGCTGCCTCCAGCTAGCATCATGTTAACTCATGCTGCATAACCTACACCTTGCTCAATAGTCCCCCGTATGAACTAGAACTCGGGGCAATCTGGGGGTCTAGATATAACACTACCCCTATGACAATCCAGAGTGGCATGATACTGGCTCAACCAGTCCATCCCTAGCACAATGTCATAGTTTGGCATTAGAAATACCAAAAGTCGAGCTCTCATTTCTTGACCACACAACTACCGAGCATGTTCTAACAATGATGATAACCAGCACAATACCCCCTCTAGTAAGAATCTTCCAACTCTTAGGTAAGGAGGAAGTAGCTATTATATGTATTACTATGAAACTAGTAGAGATAAATGATAGCGTCGCCCCAGAACCAAAGAAAATAGTTGCAGGTATTGAAGAAAGTAAAATAGTACCAGTGATAGCTTCTCCTTCAGTTCCTCCTCTGCAACTACAGGCGTAAAAGCCTGACTACTTCTCTGTCTGGTAGCCTGTTGTCTGGCTCTATCAAACTGTATATCCTGTGGTGGCATTGGTGCTCCCTTCTGATGTTCATTAGGTGCCGGTGGTCATTGAACTCTTGCTGCCTGATACTGTGCCTTCTGTGCAGGTGCAGCTGGCCTCTGAACTATCGGCGGTGCTATATCATTGCGTTCTGGACAATCTCAGGCTATATGCTAGCTCTGTCCGCAGATCATACATAATCCTAGTTTCTTTCGACAATTTTTAGCAACATGCCCCAGCTTGCCACAATAATGACAAGTCGGAAGCACCCTCGGCCGGTACGGTACAACCCTCTGCTACCACTACTGCATCCCTGGATGTCTTATCGGGCCTTCCATTTCCTGTTGTCGTCTGGTTGGTATAATTGTTGTTGAAATGCCTCTGAGTCGTCGTATCCTTGTTAATTGCCTCTTGCACTCTTGCCTCTGCTAATACTTTCTTATACGTGATCTTTGACTGTGAAGTAGTAAGTTTTTGCCGCTCATGGTTCAGTCCATGATGATAGCCTTCTCCATATCATCCGGTATCAGAATAGCCTCAAACCTACTGAGGCAAATGAACTCCACAACATAATTATCTACGATCATATTCCCATGTTTATGGTAGAGGAAGTGCTCGTAGAATAAATCTCTGATAGTAGCCGAAAAGTACTTTGCATTGAAGTATTCTAGAAATAGCTCCCAGGATGAAGTCTTGCCCACGCTACGCTCGATCACTCCTACCAGTGATGAGCGTTGCCCTCCAGTTGTGCTCTTACTGCTGTCATCCATAATTCTGAAAGCAGATGTGAAGCCTCCATAAGCATCTTAATGTTATAGATCTAATCAGTGATCCCCTCAGGTCTCTTATTGCCCTTGAAAGTCTTCAGATTCATTTGACAGAACCCTCGGATCGTGTCCACCTGCTGTGTTGGTATTGGTGCTGGTGCATGTGCAGTTGCTCTCTCCAGGGCCGTCATCACGCTCTGTCTCAGGACTTAAGTCTGGGGCCATTGTTGTTGGATCATTAGTTGGAAGAATTGAAGCATCTGTGGTTGTCCTTCCTACTGAGGCATCTGTGGTAGAAATGCTCCAAACATCATCTTCGGAGTGATTAGAGGAGGTAGAGGTAGAGGATCCTCCGATCGTCGTCTATGTGTTTAAGAAGTTTGGCCCTCATGATGGTTAGGTGCATGGTTCTCCGTAGGCCCCTCGAGAATATATGGAGTTGTTGAAAGGATCGGGTGGCCGCCTAGGCAACTGGTCCCCTGTCTGAGTTAGAGTTATATCATCACTAGGTGTCGTAGCTGATGTCGGGTCAATACCATGAGGAGTACGTCCACTATGCAAATTCATCTTTCTTCAAGAAAACGTAACTTCATTAGATCGTTACCGAGATCAATCGATGTAGAATAAGTTAGTTACGAAAGGAGTTCAAAAGAATTAAGGATAAGATTTAAAGGCGGAATTCAATGTGGATGAGACCTAATAACTTCTATCCTATTACAGGCTCACTTGGCACAGTAATGTAACCAAGATGATTTAATTCAAGGACCTGTATGAGCCATGTCCCAAAATACTTCGGTACAAAAAATGTAACCATGCTCAGCTGATACATTTAGATAGGTTTCTCAATTTAATGGACCTTAACTAGATGTACTATGCTGTAATAAAACTAAATCCATCATCTAAACATTATATAAGCAAGGTATAACTATCTCATCCACAATATTAATAAGAAAGAAAGTTGAATACTGGAAATGATATAAGAGTCTGAATATCCACATCCACAAAATAAGAGAGTCTAGTAGAGAACAATCCACCAGAGTGCAACTAAAATAAAATAAGTCTGGTGGAGAACAATCCACCATAGTACAACTGAAATGAAATAAGGCTGGTGGAGATCAATCCACCTAGTACAACAGAAAATAAAATACAGTAAATAGAAAGATACTAGGCTTGACATCTGTTAACTAGATAGTGATGTCAAGTCTGAAACTGAACAAGGAAACTCTGATGAAAATATCTCCAAGTCCTCTGTAGTGACAAATCTTATCTTAACTCCTGGCCCATAGACTGTGGGGTAGTACTGCTCATCCATATCTGGCAAAATGAACCAGGTCCTCAGAGGGACGTAACAAGATATAAATGGTACATGCTGGAATATAATATTGTGCAATGAATATGGTAATCTAACAATCTATGCGAATACAATTTGAGGACAACCTTGGTACGTATGGGAGGCGTAGGCATAGATAACTACCATAACGTCCTGTCGAATGTGGCTTCTGCTATATAAATACCAAACGCTCCAAGGAATGGTGGTAGGTTGCATATGTATTTATAAACAAGCCTAACTTCCCGTCGGAAGTGGCATCTGCTAAAGGGTAGTCATCAATACCTATAGATCCATAGACACTACAGGTATCAATGTTGTGTATTCCATACGCCTACTAATTGTCCTCCCCACCTAATGCATATGCACAAGTCGTATACATAATGTGAACATCACGTAACTATAATGCCAGTCAATTATTCTAATACCAAAACTATGTATGGTACCGACATACGTATCGAACGCACCGATAGCCATTCGGATGCAATAATACGCACCAAACATGAATGTGTCATAAATAAAATGTGTCAGATCCTGGGAAAATATCATAATATCATCCAAATCTTTGGTACGTCACTATGTGTAGATTAATGCATTATCTACTCATCACCACATTCGTTGACTGCACCCGAGTCATACTCAGACGCTCCTATCTACACAATATTATCCAAAAAAGAAACATATAATGCAATAATTGCATTTGTATAGTAAACATGGTTGGCAAGGTATCTTGCCTAAAACTCTATGATGAAACTATAGAGAGCCCGCTCTTGTCTCCTCGTCGAAATGATCAACAAGCCTAAAGTATGTTATTTGTATTAGCATATGTATATTAACATGTACAAGATCACAACTACTCACAACAATCTAACTAACGTTTTAGGTTGCTAAGTTGCATATTTTATAGCATTGTATATCTAGTTAGAGTTAACATCTATGACTTAGATTACTAATAGGTATTCATAATAATAGTAAGTTTATTACTCAACTCTAAGGACATTATCTAGTTTTGGTTTTAATACTCCTAATCATGGTATAAAAATCAAACAATTCATATAATCCCAAAACTATGCTACGTACCCAACTAGGTGTATATCAAGTTTTTCAAGATTAATCCAATGCTGCCTTAACAATATTTACTTAAATAATAAATTAAATATTCTGGAATTAATTCTATATTATTAACAAAAATAGTAACCTCCCTTGAAATCTTGTATTCTATATCACAAAATAAGTTACCGACAAAACTAGTTAATAGTATAAACCTATTTATGAATAATTTTTCTATTTTTGATTAACATATATAAATAGAAATGTAATTTAATAATTCTATAAATATATTTTTAAAATGTTATTTTTTACTTATTTACATATAAAAATATAAAAATTAATTATTTTTGCACACATAAAATACTAGTTGTTCAGTAATAATAACTATACAATTATAAACCAATTTTGTTCCCAAAAAAAAGATATTCCAACTCTAAAAAATGATTATAAGTTCTGGAATTTAAAGTAAAAAATTTATATTTTTCTCTATTTATCTTACTATTTTATGTATTACAAACAATAAAATTAAACTAGTTGGTATAGACTAGTTTTTTACACATGTTTTCCAATGCAACATTTTCATAAAATCTCATGCATTTTATTCTCAAAAATTTAAATTAACGTTCTAAAATTAATCTATATATAATAATTATTAACATACAAATTAGGCCTGCAAATAATAAAAATACAAACTAGTTACACATATCTAGTATTTACACATGTTCAATACTATTACCCTTATAAATTTCTACAAATTAATTCCAAAACAAATAATTTATATTCTGAAAAATAGATAAAATTAAGTGTAAATCAGAATAAAATAATTTATTTTAAAGTTATTTTACATTTATGTCAGAATTATAAGTTGGTGCTCACTACGGGTAAAAACTATATTGATATTTGGATTTCCTAGTGTAGCATGCAAAGTATATATGACAAGTTGATAAAATCTTCATAGAATCTAATGATTAATGTTTAGGACGTCTAAGGGGGTTCAAGAAGAGTTTTGCTCACTAGCATCTTTGAAAAATGGATTAAAAATGCCTTGAATCACAGCTTCTTCGAAACAATTCGAGATTTGACTTCTCATCTTTATAGCTCCTCGTGATACTTGTATAGTTTGTTCTAGAGGTTGTGGTGAGTATGAAAGATGGTAAGATGGTAGGGGAGGGTCTTAGGGTTGTCTTGGATGAGTTTTAGGGCTATAGAGATGGTTGATAGGGTGAAGTAGTGGGAATAAACATTTTGGAGAGATTTGGTGGATGGAGTGTAAGTTTTAGCCAAGGAGGGTATTAGGGGCTAAATTAAGTAGAATAATATGCTTAGAATTAAGTGATTGGGGGTTAAGGAGAAGAGGAAGAGCTTTGGTTTGGAGGTTACACCCTTTGGTATATATGGGGAGGTAAAAAGAGAGGAAGTTTTCGGCCAAAAGAGGAGGTGAAAGGGCTGTGTCACGCCCCAGAACCAAAATATTGGAGAGCGGCGGAGTGACTCAGCCAGCTACGTATTACGGGTAGATGAATATCGTATAATACGATCAATGCTGTCTAAAAGACGAGGGGGTGCATACTACATGAAAGTCTCACTAGGGTTACTTGACATCTATTGTCTCAATCATTCAAACAAGAAGCAATAATAGAGAACATATAAGATAAAGCAGTAAGGCGTCCTGAACGCTCGGTCAAAATGCTCTCGAGTTTTGGCTGTACAAAACATAGCCAGATGATATAGCAAGATATACACAATTGTTATCAGCTGCAGTCTGACTTAGTTATAATTATGTAAAGGTAAGTGCAAGACAGTCCGACTAACATGTCGGTGCCAAGTGGCAAAATATAAAGTAAGTAGCAAAACGAGCAGGGAAGTAAAGAACTTACTCGTGTCCTCCTGCGATCATCCCTCTAGTATTGACCATCTTGGAGGTAGAAGTAAGCTGAGTCATCGGGAACTGGCTCTAAATCTGGCCATGCAAAACCAGAGAGGTTAGACCTCGAATAGCAAGTACCACAAGGAAGCACGATATGAGAATTAAAACTAGTGATAAAAGTTAAGAATATAATAATAAGTCTTCGCTTGCTACTGGGATTCACACAACATCACGACACTTCAAACCAACTTCCCAACTAAACAAGGACAAAAGTTGACCCATCATGTCCTGACATTCTGATCATCTCAGTAGTTAATAGAGTATGGTACAGTACACAAACAAATCAATTTAAATGGTCATGCAACTACTACGGCTTGCTACTGTAAGTTCCAAGTTGTCTTGGAAATATGCAATAAGGATTCCTCAGTTCTTATTATGCACAAGCAAGGCTAGTCTACCCAATAATCAATTGCGCCAATCATGAATTAGACGAGTCCCAGCGGGACGCCCGTCATCAGTATACAGTAAATAAATATAAGCAGATACCACTCCCTGCCCGTGTGGCAGATTTACAGTATCTGTGGGAACCAGTCGGCATGTCGGGGCACTAATTGTCCCAAGGATGGCTGCCTACAAGAACTTGGAAATCCATTCTCTCCATGCAATTATTTTTTTTTAACTTAGTAGTCCATATGTTAATTGAAATCTCATACCGTGGATCATAGTCATTCAGAATGAGTACTTTCGTACAAAGTATGATATGCACAACTCTACAATAATGCCCATGCTGTTAGGTTGTAGGTCTTACATAGCGTAATACAACAATCAAACCTAGCCACAGAATAATCATACCTTGACTGTAAAGTACACATGCCGCTTTTGTAGAAAATCAGTTGAAGCCTGCACGTGTCCATATGCCAATGTTCGGGATCGGCTAGTCGATTGCAATGGTTCAAAGTTAATATGAATGTGTCTCATTCAGTTTCAGTAAGACGACTACCCAATCTCTTTAGTTCCAACTAGGAATGCATGATCAATCATTTAGTCAAGGTTATAATCAATGTCAATTCGTGCCAAGGCATGAAAGTCAAACTAGTATTTAGTATGGTCGAGTCTATAACTCTCGGGGTTAAGTTCCAGTCATACTGGGTATCTATAAACCAATCGGAACACATGGCCCATTCCATACCACAATATGTATTAAAATATTAGTATATCATGATTATATCGAGTTCATGTCAAAAAGGCGTAAGGATAAAATAGGGGATGCCATGTACGCCAAAGGAGTACGCTCAATGAATTACGCCAAGCCAAAAGAGTACGCCCAATGAAATACGTGTAAAGGAAATTTACGCGTGAGGGAAGTTTACGCATGAAGGAATAAAGCTTACGCGTAAAGGAGCACGATCAATAAAGGAATAAAGTTGCGCGTTAAAACTCGTCTTACGCCAAGCCAGAAGAGTACGCATAAAAATAATGTTACGCGTAAAAACTCGTGCGCGTAAAGAGTCAAGGTTTACGCATGAATGTTGTACGCGTAAAAAGTCAGAGTTTACGCATGAATCTTGTATGCATAAAAAGTCAAAGTTTACACATGAATCTTGTATGGGTAAAAAGTCAAAGTTTATGCATGAATCTTGTGTGAATAAAAAGTCAAAGTTTATGCATGAATCTTGTAAGCTGTTACGCGTAAATTAATATGCGTAAAGGAAATGATGTTACGCATAAACTTGTACGCGTAAGAAATAATCGTTACGCGTGAACTTGTACGCGTAAAAAATAGTATTACGCGTAAAGGAATACGCGTAAAGGAAATATGCCAAGCCAGAGTAGACTTGCGTAATCCAGATTTACGCTGACACGAATAATCGTGGGCGTAGAGCTCGATATTACGCGGACACGTAAAAACGTGGGCGTAGAGAACTTCCAGAACTCTAAATTCATGAAACCTTCAATCTAAGCCAAAAATGGGAGTTCCACGAATCAGAAGGGGTTATAACACAAATCTCAACAGCCTGGAACGATCAAAATTTGAGAATGTGAAAGTTTGATAGATCAAAACTCCCAAAATCCGAAAATGGCAATTTCTAGATCTACAAAAATAAAACTTCCAAAATGCAAAATTTCAAGTTCTAAACAATCTTAGAATCATGAGAGGAAGATAAATAAACCATAAAAATATGGGTTCTCATGTGGAGCAAGATGTACTTGCCTAAGCTCTTGGTAGGTGGAGAGAGTTATGAGGAAGAAGAAGAGTAATGAGAATAAGAAGTAATGAAGAGGGAGAAAGGGGTTGGGGCTTTAAATAGAATGAGGGGGTTGGTCGGGTTCATGATGAACCACCAAAATCCAGAAATAAACCAACCTAAGCCGAACCCAAGAGCAAAGCAAAGCAGAAAATAAAATACAAAAAAATAATTAGCATAAAATTAAAGAATTAACTACAAACATATGCAGGATAAATATTAAATAAATACATTCAAGCCATACACGTATTAAAATACGTATTCTGGGAACGGGGAGTGACATCTCTACCCTCATTTGAAAAAATTTGTCCTCGAAATTTCAAATCCAAGTAGGATAGAAATATCAGAGCTAGACTAATCCAAGTACAAGCAAATTTAGCGAGCAAGCAGTCATTTTATAATATCAACTAGCAAGTAATATATCTATATTTATCAATCGACGACATCAAGCAATTTCTACTCATAGGGTGATAAGCATGAAGAATCAAGACAATCAAGGTACACGAAAAGAAATATACCTTGTGAGTCAAATAGGTGCGGATACCGTGATCGGATATCATCCTCACGTTCTCACGTTGACTCTCCTAAGGAGTGATGACCCCAAGAAACACGGACAAGGCTAATTATTTGGTTCTTGAGTATCTTCTCCCTTCGGTCCAAAATGGACACCAGCTGTTCCTCGTAAGACAGGTTGGTACCAACAACCAGCTCAGAATGATCGAAGATATGGCTTGGGTTCGATACATACCTACGCAACTGAGATACATGAAACACATCATGCACCTCTCGTTATGAAGGTGGAAGGGACAAACGATAAGCAACATCGCCTACCCTATCGAGGATAGCAAATGGGTCTACGTATCGCGGACTCAACTTTTTGCGAATGCCAAATCTAATGACCCCATGAGTAGGTGAGATCCGCAAGAACATATGGTCCCCAACAGAAAATTGTAGCAGCCTACGATACTGGTCTGCCCAATGACGATGCCGATCTTGCGCAACTCGAAGTCGCTCCCTAATCCCCTTAACCACTTCAACCGTCTGAATAATCATCTCTGGGCCTAACATCTTCCTCTCTCCGATATCATCCTATGCCAGTGGCGACCTACACTCCTTACCATATAGTGCTTCAAATGGCGCCATCTGGATACTGGCTTGATAACTGTTGTTGTACGAAAACTCGACTAAGTGCATGTGACTCTCCCAAGATCCTCTAAAATCTAGGGTGCAAGCTCATAACATATCTTCTAAAGTCTGAATTGTTCTTTCTGATTGCCCATCCGTCTGGGGTGGTAAGCCGTACTAAATCTTAACTTGGTACCCAGACTATGATGTAAACTCTTCCAGAAATACGACGTAAAATAGGTATCTCTATCTGACACAATACTGACAGGGATCCCATACTGCCTGACTATCTGCTGCATATATAATTCTACCGACTTTTCTGTAGATTGCCCTACTCTAAAAGGAAGAAAATGTGCCACCTTCGTATGTCGATCTACTATCACCCAAATAGCATCCTTACCACTTGGTGATCTTGATAAATCGGTCACAAAGTCCATGGTGATATGTTCCAACTTCCATTCTGGGATAGAAAGCGGTTGTAATAATCCAGCTGGCCTCAATTGTTCTGCCTTCACTTGCTGACATATCAAGCAACGAGAAACGAATCTAGCTATCTCTCTCTTTATTCCGTTCCACCAGAAGTGCTGTTTGATATCTTTGTATATTTTAGTTCCTCCAGGGTGTATAGAATACTGAGAACTGTGGGCTTATGTCATAACCTCCTGTCTGATATCTCTACTTGGCACACATAGACGTGATCGAAATCTAAGTGTACCATCTTCGTGAATTTTCATCTCCTTTCTGAGTCCTGACTCACATTCTATCCTAAGCTTCTGAATCCTTGGGTCCCGTGCCTGGGCTTCCTTGATCTTGTCTATCAAGTCTGATTGAACTCGTAGACTTGCCAGAATTCTTACATCACTAGAAAATATATCCTCGATGCCCATCTCCTGAAGATCTTCTAAAATATGTTTTTGTGATGTCAACATAAATGTACCGGCTCTACTGCTAAGAGCGTCTGCTACCACATAAGCCTTGCCTAGATGATACTGAAGCTCTACGTCATAATCCTTGATCAACTCTAACCACCTTCTCTGTCTCATGTTCAATTCCTTTTGAGTAGAGATGTACTTCAAACTTTTGTGGTCTGTGTACATGTCCACTCGATCACCGTACAGGTAATGCCTCCATAGCTTCAAAGCAAATACTACTGCTGCCAACTCCAAGTCATGAGTCAGATAATTCTTCTCGTGGTCCCGAAGTTGCCTAGATGCATATGCTATTACCTTCCCATGTTGTATTAGGACACACCCAAGTACTTTTCCTGACACATCATAATATACAGTAAAACCTCCGGGTCCAACCGGTAATGTAAGAATAGGTACCGTGATCAATTTTTGCTTCAAATTCTCAAATGATGCCTGGCACTCTGTCGACCAAATGAATGGCACATCCTTCCGTCTCAAGCGGGTCATGGATGCTGAGAGTCTTACAAAGTCTGATACGAACCTTCTGTAATATCCTGCCAATTCTAAGAAACTACGCACATCTGCTACAGTCTTAGGTATTAGACAACTCTCTACTTCTTCTACCTTCTTAGGATCCACTGCTACTCCAGCCCCTGATATGATGTGTCCCAAGAATGAAATGTGATCCATCGAAAACTTATACTTGTTGAGCTTGGCGTACAACTGGTTCTCTCTCAGAACTTGTAACACTTTCCTGAGGTGATCTTTATGCTCTTCTTCACTAGCTGAGTATACGAGAATATCGTCGAAAAACACAACAATAAATTGATCTAAGCACGGCATAAAGATGCGGTTCATCAAATCCATAAATATTGCTGGAGCATTGGTCAAACCAAACGGCATTACTAAGAATTCGTAATGTCCCTACTTGGACCTGAATGTCGTCTTGGGAATATCCTCTTTCCGAACTGTCACTTGATGATACCCTGATCGAAGATCTATCTTGGAGAAAACCCTTGCTCTGCTCAACTGATCAAACAAGTCATCGATCCTTGGTAGTGGGTACTTATTCTTTACTGTTGCCGCGTTGAGCTTTCTGTAGTCAATACACAATCTTGATGACCCATCCTTCTTCCCTACAAGTACCACTTGTGCTGCCCATGGTAATTCGCTAACTCGAATGAACTTCTTTTCCTTCAGTTCCTCTATGTGCTGATATACCTTGGCCTGCTCTGAATCTGCCATTCTGTAAACTCGATCTGATATCGGTTTAGTTCCAGGTGCCAATTCTATACTGAACTCAATATCCCTAACCGGGGGTAGACCTGGAAGTTCTTTGGGAAATACATCTAGAAACTCTTCCACTACCTTCGGAACTTGAACTTCTTCCATTGCCGTCATTACTCCTTCTTCTTGTTGAGTTGCCACTGATCTGACTAAGGTTAACCACTTTATGCCTGGAATATTAAAAGATACACTCCCTCTACGACAATCTATTGTCGCATGACTGTCTTTCAGCCAGTCCATGCCTAAAATAACGTTAAAATTTTCAACAGAAAATTCTATTAATCTAGCAAGTAAGTAACGCCCGTAAACTATAACTCTACACGCTAGAATAACTCTACTAACTCCTATGAGCCCATTACCAGTGAGTATATTCAACCTCCCTAGCAATGCCTCGAATTCCATTCCTAGTCGTGTCGCAAATTGTGCAGATATAAATGAGTATGATGCTCCCGAATCAAATAATGCTACTGCGGGATATAAGACGACGAGAATGTTACCTGCCACAACATATTTTGTTGCCAATGCCTCTTCCAAGGACAGATTGAATGCCTGTCCTCGGCCTCCTTGTTGGTTCCCATGTTGTGGCTTAGCCTGGTGTTGCTGTTGGCCCCTGTCTTGGTGATGCTGGAGTGGTCTTTGTTGTTGCTGCTGCATCGGCGGCCCCTGCTGCCGAAACACCTGAGCCTGTGACATGAACGGGCGTTGTGCCAACGGCCTCACTGCTACTGCTGGTCTTTGATACTGGCCTGCCCCTAGTGCTGGCAGTGCAGAAAATTGCTGTACTGGTCCTCCTGACCTCAAATTTATGGGACAGGTGGAAACCCGATGATCTGGACTTCCACATACCAAATACTGACCGTTCAATGCCCGACACACGCCTCTAGTGTGCCCTGCCTTCCCACAATAGGTACAGCCCACTGGGGGTTACTAGTTCTTCCTCTGCTGCTGCTGCTGCTGCTGTTGTCTTATTGGTGCTGGCCCTCGCATTGCGACATCGTGAATGCGAATGCCAGGGGATGGTGCTGTTATTCGGGCGCTACCCTCCCTCCTCCTTCAATCTGATTGTGAGATCTCTTCTGACCTCCAGTCCTTGTTGTGATCCTTTGGATGGTGATCTCATGCCTTCGGGTTGCCGTCAACACCTCATCGAAAGTTTGGTAGTTGTGTCCCTTTGTCAATCACAATAGTTCAAGATGAAACCCTTGCTGAAACCTCATAGCCCTCTGCCTCTCTATTGCTACCATCTCTGGGGCAAACCTACTCAGTCTGTAGAACTCTTCTGCATAAGCATCTACTGTCTTGCCAGCCTACTTGAGGTTGATAAACTTCTGCTATAGCTCGAACTGTGCCATAACTCCATAGTACTTCATCTTGAATCTCGCAGTAAAATCATCCCAAGCAACAAGACGGCTGATGCCCACTTCTTTCGATTCCTACCAATCACGTGTGAGGTCCTGAAGTAACAGCTTCACTAGATCCACACGTTCTTCCATCGGTACCTTAGCCACTGTCAAAATGGCCTCGATGTCCTTAAGCTATGCATCTGCTGAAATGGCATCTTCCGTGCCCTCGAAACGATAGGAGTTATACTTGCAAAATCTGGTCGATGCTCCTGAATCTGTCCTTACTCCCCTTTCCAAAGCCGTCTGTAATCCTTTGTTAAGTAATACATTCTGCTCTTGTAGTTGGGTGTGCATGCATTGCTGGGCCAACATCTGATGTTGCTGAGTACCCATCATCCCTCTCATGATCTCCAGAAGGGCTAGTGTGTCTACTTCCACGGGGGTAGGTAGAACTGTTGGTGGTGTTGGAACCTCCGGATACTGCGGTCCAGTTGTTGGTTCCACTGTCACCTCTTCTTGGATGTTCTCTTGAGGTAGTACTGGCCTTCATTGCTGACCAGTATGGTCATGTTGTTTATATTGTCCTTGTTGTTGTTGTCCAGCTCTGACAGATGCAAATGAGGTGCCCCTAAGAAAAGGGATAAGAGAACAATCAAACGATCGGACAGGAAAGATCAATGAAGTCAAAGGATACCAGAATGTCAATCTCGAGTCGAGAGTAACGAATCATGAGATCAAGGGGAAACTTGTGTGATTGATACATCCTATAATTTAAAACACCCCACAAGTCTGAAATCAAACCTGCATGGGCCACCACTAAAACCTTGTCACGTCCCAGAACCAGAATATCGGAAGCAGGGAAGTGACTCAGCCTGCTATGTATTACGGGTAGATGAATACCGTATAATACGATCAATACTGTCTAAAAGACGAGGGGGTGCATACTACATAAAAGTCTCACTAGGGTTATTTGACATCTATTATCTCAATCACTCAAACAAGAAGCAATAATAGAAAACATGTAAGATAAAGCAGTAAGGCGTCCCGAACGCTCAGTCAAAATGTTCTCGAGTTTTGGCTGTACAAAATATAGCCAGATGATATAGCAAGGTATACACAAATGTTATCAGCTGCAGTCTGACTTAGTTACAATTACGTAAAGATAAGTGCAAGACAGTCCGACTAACATGTCGGTGCTAAGTGGCAAAATGTAAAGTAAGTAGCAAAACGAGCAAGGAAGTAAAGAACCCACTCGTGTCCTCCTGCGATCATCACTCTAGTATTGACCATCTTGGAGGTAGAAGTAAGTTGAGTCCTCGGGAACTGGCTCTAAATCTGGCTATGTAAAACTAGAGAGGTTAGACCTCAAATAGAAAGTACCACAAAGAAGCACGATATGAGAACTAAAACCAGTGATATGAGTTAAGAATATAATAATAAGTCTCTGCTTGCTACTGGGATTCATACAACATCACGACACTTCAAACCAACTTTCCAACCAAACAAGGACAGAAGTTGACCCGTCATGTCCTGACATTCTGATCATCTCAATAGTTAATGGAGTATGGTACAAGTACACAAACAAATCAATTTAAACGGTCATACAACTACTACGGCTTGCTACTGTAAATTCTAAGTTGTCTTAGAAATATGTAATAAGGATTCTTCAATTCTTACTATGCACAAGCAAGGCTAGTCTACCCAATAATCAATTACGCCAATCATGAATTAGACGAGTCCCAGTAGGACACCCGTCATCAGTATACAGTAAATAAATATAAGCAGATACCGCTTCCTATCCGTGTGGCAAATTTGCAGTATCTGTGGGAACCAGCCGACATGTCGGGGCACTAATTGTCCCAAGGATGGCTGCCATATAAGAACTCAGGAATCCATTCTCTCCATGCAATCGTTATTTTATTTAACTTAGTAGTCCCTATGTTAATTGAAATCCCATGCCGTAGATCATGGTCATTCAGAATGAGTACTTCCGTACAAAGTACGATATGCATAACTCTACAACGATGCCCATGCGGTTAGGTTGTAGGTCTTACATAGCGTAATGCAACAATTAAACCTAGCCACGGAATAATCATGCCTTGACTGTAAAGTACACATGCCGCTTTTGTAGAAAATTAGTTGAAGCCTGCACGTGTCCATATGCCAATGTTCGGGATCGGCTAGTCGATTGCAATGGTTCATAGTTAATATGAACGTGCCTCATTCAGTTTCAGTAAGACGACTAGCCAGTCTCTTTAGTTCCAACTAGGAACACATGATCAATCATTTAGTCAAGGTAACAATCAATTTCAATTCATGCCAAGGCATGAAAGTCAAACTAGTATTTAGTATGGTCGAGTCTATAACTCTCGGGGTTAAGTTCCAGTAATATTGGGTATCTATAAACCAATCGGGACACAGGGCCCATTCCACACCACAATATATATTAAAATATTAGCATATCATTATTATATCGAGTTCATGTCAAAAAGGCATAAGGATAAAATAGGGGATGCCATGTACGCCAAAGGAGTACGCTCAATGAATTACGCCAAGCCAGAAGAGTATGCCCAATGAAATAGGCATAAAGGAAATTTACACGTGAGGAAAGTTTACGCATGAAGGAATAAAGCTTACGCATAAAGGAGCACGCTCAATAAAGGAATAAAGTTGCGCGTAAAAACTCGTCTTACGCCAAGCCAGAGGAGTACGCGTAAAAATAACGTTATGCGTAAAAACTTGTGCGCATAAAGAGTCAAGGTTTACCCATGAATCTTGTACACGTAAAAAGTCAGAATTTACGCATGAATCTTGTATGGATAAAAAGTCAAAGTTTACGTATGAATCTTGTATGCGTAAAAAGTCAAAGTTTACATTTGAATCTTGTATGCGTAAAAAGTCAATGTTTATGCATGAATCTTGTATGTTGTTACGCGTAAAGGAAATGATGTTACGCATAAACTTGTACGCATAAGAAATGATCGTTACGCGTGAACTTGTACGCCTAAAGAATAGTATTACGCGTAAAGGAAGTACGCCAAGCCAGAGTAGGCTTGCGTAATCCAGATTTATGCTGACACGAATGATCGTGGGCGTAGAGCTCGATATTACGCGGACACGTAAAAACGTGGGCGTAGAGAACTTCCAGAACTCTAAATTCATGAAACCTTTAATCTAAGCCAAAATTGGGAGTTCCATGGATCAGAAGGGGTTATAACACAAATCTCAACAGCCTGGAACGATCAAAATTTGAGAATATAGAAGTTTGATAGATCAAAACCCCCAAAATCCGAAAATGGTAATTTCTAGATCTACAAAAATAAAACTTCCAAAATGTAAAATGTCAAGTTCTAAACTATCTTAGAATCATGAGAGGAAGATAAATAATCCATAAAAATATGTGTTCTCATATGGAGCAAGATGTACTTGCCTAAGCTCTTGGTAGGTAGAGAGAGTTATAAGGAAGAAGAAGAGTAATAAGAATAAGAAGTAATGAAGAGAGAGAAAGGGGTTGGGGCTTTAAATGGAATGAGGGGGTTGGTCGGGTTCATGGTGAACCACCAAAATCCGAAAATAAACCAACCCAAGACGAACCCAAGAGCGAAGCAAAAGCAAAAAATAAAATACAAAAAAATAATTAGCGTGAAATTAAAGAATTAACTACAAATATATACAGGATCAATATTAAATAAATACTTTCAAGCCGTACACGTATTAAAATATGCATTCTGGGAATAGGGAGTGACAGGTTGGGTTGTATGCTAAAAATTTTCTTCTACAATAGGTTTTGGTGTTTGGTGTTTGGTGTTTGGTGTTTGGTGTTTTGTGAGTTTAGAAAAAGTGTTTGGTGTTCTACTTGACCACTTAGTTAGGTTTTAAGGTTAGGGCTAGGATTTGGTCATATATTGAGTCTAATTCAACAAAAAGGATTCATAACTAGTATTATATATATAACAAAAGAAAATATTTTTTTTGAGGGGGTTTACAGAGCTTATTGAAAGAAGTCAAAGCATATCGATCGTTAATGGAATAAAAGAGTACTGCAGTACTCAACCTCCACCGTCACACTTTCCCATATTTTATATTTGGACTAAGAAACCCTCATTGTTAGGGTTCTTTATTGTACTTTTTGTTGTAATCCACTAAAAGAATAGGTTTTTTAACTTTCTCTCTTTTTACATTTGTGATAGCAACAGGTGGTCCGTAGAAAGTAAGACAAGCCCTCGCATCACCTAATATGACAATGGATCCAATCAGAATTGAAGTAAGTACCACTTATGCATATGTTAGCCATAACCAAATATCAACTATGAATATATGTAATAGTCATAAAATGAGACATAGCATATGTAAAACCCATAAAATTTAGATTTATTAATAAATAGGTTTTGTATAGTATAATGTGTATTACTACTGCTACTACTATCATTGTTATTACATGTGGCTTTTATTGAGGCCTTTAGCTAGCTTTTATTAAAAGTATTTTTATTAGCCTATAACTTAAGCCCATGGTTTAAACCCATTAGCGTAACCCGTTTCCTATCAAATCCGCTAACCCAAAACCCAATTAACTTAAGTCTACCGTTCAACCCACTACCCAGTCCCCCGTGATCCTCTTCAAGGGTACCCAACAGTTCTTTATTACAATAGGACATCTTATCCCAGAGATCTCAGCAGACAACAGTACCCAACAGAGCACCCCCAGTACAATCAATCGAAGGCGCCCAACTGTACCTACTACAAGAGGCCCGATCACACTGTGGAGATCTGTAGGAATAAGTTAGGACATTGCCTTGTTTGTAGGTCTGCCACCCATCAAGTTAAGGACTGTCCTACTGCATTCAATAGAACTGGAGCTGGATAGCAGAGAGGTACCCACTACCTATCCATCAGCAGCTCTACAACCAGCACAGAATGGGGCAAGCTTTTACCATGGCCGTTGAGAAGCCAGAACTGGAGCCAGAGACTAAAGGAGATGTCATCGCAAGTGCTATCCTATTATATTCGCATCTGACATTAGCTTTTTTGATTCTGGAGATTCACATAGTTTTATATCATCGAACTTCATTGCTGCATATCACATAGATGTAGCATGTAGTAAGATGATTTGTAGAGTAATGATCGGAGGTGGACTAATCCCAATCACAGAGACTTGCACCTGCCCTATCACTATCTCAGGTCATACCTTCCTAGCACCCCTTCTATTTATGCCTCTCCCTAACTACGATATAGTATTGGGAATAGACTGGTTGAGCAAGCAGCACGTCCTGATAGACAGTTATCGGGGTTGTGTCATCTTTAGTCCACCTAGAGGACCCAAGTTTTAGGTGGCTCGAGCACCATAGAGCATGGGGTGTGTCTCATACACCTCCATCACAAAAGATTCTGGACCCCCCTTATCCCCTTATAGCAGAATTTCTAGATGTCTTCCTCGACAATCTTTCAGGACTACCCCTTGATCGTGACGTGGAGTTCACTATCAACCTAGTACCTGGCTCTTCCTCTATCTCACAATGATATTACAGAGTTAACCCCAGGAAGGCCAAGGAGATGAAGGACCAGATTGATGAGCTCAAGACCCAGGGATTCATCAGAAGTAGAGCTTCACCCTGGGGGACACCAGTCTTGTTTGTGCCCAAGAAGGATGGAATCGTACGGATGTGCATAGACTACCGAGCATTAAACAACATCACCATCAAAAATAAGTACCCTTTGCCTAGGATTGACGATCTTTTCGATTAGTTGAGTGGAGCGAAGGTCTTCACAAAGATTGATATCAGGTCTGGTATCACCAAGTCAAAGTGAGGAAAGAAGACATTCCAAAGACGGCATTTAACACCAAATATGGACAATATATGTTCTTGGTTATGCCATTAGATCTTACAAATGCTCTAACAGTGTTCATGAATCTCATGAACAAGGTCTTCCATGAGTAATAGGACCAGTTTATGTAGTCTTTATTGACGACATTCTGATCTACTCAAAGACCCAAGAAGAACATGAGAAGAACTTGCGGAAAGTCTTGGAGACATTGAGGAAGGAGAAGCTATATGGTAAGTTGTCCAAGTACGAGTTCTTCTTAGACAAGGTAGATTTTCTCGGCCATGTTGTCACAGGAGAAAGCATATCAGTAGATCCCAAGAAGATAGCAACCGTGGAGTCATGGACGACACCCAGTTCAGTTGCAGAGATCAGAAGCTTCTTGGGCTTAGTTGTGTATTACAGGAAATTCGTAAAGGACTTCGTAAGGATTGCTGAGCCCATGACGAAGCTAACCAGGAAGAATAAAGAATTCTTCTGGACCGAGGCATGCCAGGCATTATTTGAAGAGTTGAAGAGAAGGTTGACATCAGCACCAATTTTGTTGCTATCCTCAGGATCAGGTGATTCTCTATTTACAGCGATGCTTCCGGCAAAGGATTGGGATGTGTGCAACAACAGCATGGAAAGGTAATTGATTACGCTTCACGGCATTTACGGAACCATGAGAAGAACTACCCGACGCATGACCTGGAGCTTGCAGCGGTTATCTTTGGCCTAAAGCTCTAGAAGCATTACCTATACGGCGAGAAGGTAGACATATACACAGACAATAAAAGTCTAAAGCATGTCTTTACACAGAAGGAGCTCAACATGCGCCAGAGGCGATGGCTGGAGCTTATGAAGGACTTTGATGTTAATTTGTAGTACCATCCGGATAAGGCTAACATCGTTACTGATGCACTTAGTAGGTACCCGATAGCTTTGTTTCTAATAAAGGATCGGCATCTACTAGAAGACATAGAGAAGCTTGGGCTAGAGGTTGTGTTACCAGAAGCAGTAATGTTAAAGCTTGGAAAAGAAGCTACTGTACCGGGAGTGGACGCGCTCATGATGCAATTATAAGTGCAGTCCAGCCTAATCAACAGAGTCAAGGAGACTCAATTCTAGGATAAGACACTGTACAAGATGAGAGACCGAGTGTTAGCCGGAACACTTGAGGGTTTCTCTATAGCTAGAGATGGAGCATTGAGACATGGCACGAGGCTTTGCATGTCGACTGCTGAACTGATGAATGAGCTGATGAAGGAGGCACATCAGTTACAATATTCCATTCATCCAGGGCCAAATAAAATGTACAAGGATATGAGAGCATGTGTATGGTAGCTTAGAATGAAGAGAGACATGGCAGAATTCGTCTCTAAGTGGTTGATCTGCCAGCAGGTGAAGGCGAATCGTTAGAGGCCAGTAGGATTGATGCAGCCACTTCCTACTCTCGAGTAGAAGTGAAAGAATATCACTATGGATTTTATAACGGGATTGCCTAGATCCCAAGGAGGGAAGGATGCAATCTGGGTAATTATAGACAGACTAACCAAGTCTGCCTATTTTATTTCCTTCAAGGTTGGTTTATCCACCGAAAGGTTAGCAGCTCTCTACATAAGGAACATCTACCAGCTTTACGGAGTTCCAGTCATTATTACATCAGACAGAGAATGTCGGTTCACCTCACACTACTGGAAGAGTTTACAGGAAAGCTTGGGTACTCAACTAATATTCAGTACTATATACCATCAGCAGACCAACGGACAGTCTGAAAGGACTATTCAGACGCTTGAGAATGCTGAGATCGTATGTTTTATAGTTTAGAGGATCTTGAAAATATCATTTGAACCTGGTCGAATTCTCATATAACAATAGCTACCAGGCCAGCATCTGTATGACACCATTTAAGGCATTATATGGACGTCATTGTCGTATTCCACTAGCATAGGATGACATAGAAGATTGAGTTATGCTGGGAACAGAGATAGTTGCAGATGTTGTAGAGAATATAAAGATGATCGGAGAGACACTGAAGATTATACAGGACCGCCAGAAGCATTGGGCAGACAGTAAGTGCCGAACATTGGAGTTTGAGACATGAGACAAGGTCTTTGTCAGGATTTCTCCTACCAGAGGCACTATCAGATTTGATAGAGCTAGAAAGCTTAGTCCCAGGTATATTGGTCCATTTGAAGTATTAAGCAAAGTTAGAGAAGTATCTTACAAAATAGCTCTTCCATCTAGTCTCGAGGGCGTGCACAACGTCTTCCACGTATCGCAGCTGAGGTGTTACGTATCGGACCCGAACCATATTGGGGATCACTTAGAGCTGGAAATTGGGCCAAGCCTCACAGTGCCAGAATAGCCAGTAGAGATTATAGACCGCATGGAAAAGAGGCTGAGGAATGTTGTGATTCCGCTAGTCAAGGTAGCTTGGCATCACCACTCTCCAAGCGAGTCTACCTGGGAGCGAGAGGATGAGATGAGGAAGAAGTAGCCTCGTCTGTTCTAGGTATGTTCTAACCCTCTCTATTCTTTACCTGTAGAAATTTCGAGGACAAAATTTTTCTAAGGAGGGAAGGTTGTAAAACCTATAAAATTCGGATTTATTAATAAATAGGTTTTGTATAGTATAATGTGTATTACTACTACTACTACTACTACTACTACTACTACTACTACTACTACTACTACTACTACTACTACTACTACTACTACTACTATTATTATTATTATTATATGTGGCTTTTTATTGAGACCTTTAGCTAGACTTTATAAAAAGCCTTTTCATTAGCCCACAACTTAAGCCCATGGTTTAAACCCATTAGCGTAACCCGTTCCCAATCCAACCCACTAAACCAAAATCTAATTAACTTAAGTCTACCATTCAACCCACGACCCAGTCCCCCGTGATCTGCTTCCTCCGTCGGAACACACCCCCACGTAATCGCTCTTCTCCCTCACGTAATATTCATCAAAAATTCAATTTTTTTCCTCAGAAACTCACAGAACACCCCAAGCTTCACAAATCCCTCCCACACTTCTCTTCTTCCAAAACTGATTACATCCTAACGTCCCTCGTGATGCCCTGGTCATACCAACACATCAATCGAGGTATTTTCCTCGTACCGATCGTCGCCCGACCGCCTTCCGATCGTACCTTGGCCGCCGACCGCCCACATGGCCGTCCTTGCACTCATGTCAGCCCGGTCGTCGCCCGCCAACAATGCCTTCCATGCAGCCTTGGCAGCACCAGCGCGCTTTTGTGCACCCACAGAGCGTTCCAGTCTGTCCCGGTCGGCCGCAAGCACTTGCACGGGCCCCCGCCGGCCGCCAGGGCACCCCGCACTTATTTTCCTGCCAGCCGGCAGCCCTGCACGACTATTTCCGTAGGTCCAGCTTCCCGCACAGTCCTGTTCCGCGTGTCCCCGTGCACGTGTGTCCGCGTCCCGTCGTTTCATACGACCCAAGTCTGAGACCTCCCATCGGTACTCCTTCTCCAACCTTCCGATAAGCCCCTGAACCCTCTCTATAAATTCCAAAATGTGAAAACCAAATTCTGTTCGACCAAAATTGACTGAATAAAGCTCTGTCAATTTCGGGATAGTTAGTTTCCTAAGTTAGACTTTGTGGTTGTGAATAGGTTAATTAATTTGGTTAATGTATATTAGTTAGCCTAGCATTGTAACAATAATATTATTGTTGTCATAAATTGCTAGATTATATATATAATTATGTTATGGTTTTACGTAGATAAAATATTATTTAATTCCCAAAATGGTTTCATTACCAAAAAGAATATTTGTATAAGTTCTACCTATAAAATAAAAATCTATTTATCTATTTTAATTAAAATAGTTATTTTCAAGTTACTAAATAAAATAATTAATTACTTAAAAGTTTGTTTATTTAGTAGTAGCTAATTATATATATACTTTGCTAAAAATTAGTAAAAATATATTTTTACATAAATTATCTTTATAATCAAATATCTATTAAATTGTCATGAATTTATTATTAAATAAATCAATAATATTTCTCTTTTAAAATAAAAAAACTTTTATTATTTTTTATTAAAATCATATTTTTCTTATATTACTTACTTAGAGTTCTCTAAAATATTTTTATAATTTAATAATTGCTTTATTAAAACTACTGATAATTTTAGAGCCTAGACGTTATCGTATCATTAATAAGCTATTAGAACTACAGCAATCTTAGATTGGTAACTAATTCATATTTTGCTAATGTAGGGTTCAGTTCCGGGACTTAGCCTGATTTTTCCCTGTCGTCACCTACAGCACCGAAAATACTGAGACAAGTTCAAACTGTTCATGTTCGTGTTTTATTTAATAATTAAATATACTACATCAATACGACTATATATATTGTATCAATACTGATTCACGAGGTCCCTCTCGGACTCCAAATTGATTGCTTGATTGACTCATTAACTCGGAGATTGGGGAAGTAGTATAGCAACTATGACCAAAGTCATGTTACTAATATTGCCTCTCTCGTGCTAAACCCTATTGCATAGGGGGTTGAGCCATATCGTATACTAGCATTTGGCCAAAATGTTAGTATACACATTGAATCTACCAACCGGTCGCAGATCTACTATACACTCAAATCACTATTGAATTATTATAGATTGCGTCATTGTAGCTCTTGAGATTTCATTGCCTGCTGGTTATTTATTATTATCTAGAAAAATATAATAATACTTTTAAACTGCCTTGTATCATTTATTATTATTTAGAATGCTGGATATGGATGTATGTTCTTGCTCACCTCCTGACTGGAGAGCAATATTTTAAGTGATTGCGAAGACGAGGAGCTCGCCTTTAGTTTCTAGTACGGACCCGATCCGAGTTCTAAGGAGGTAGCCGAACCTGACCAGGCAGCCCAGGATTTCTAGTTGTGCATGTTGCTTAGCTTTCATATTTTATAGTTGTAATAAAGAACAGTCGTAATAACTAAATATTTTACTTGCTTGTGTGTTTGTTTCATCTAGACATTTAGCTTTAATTCCAAAGTTCAAATAAATGTTTTTATTCTCGCATTTAGAATTATCTTCTTGTGTTACTACTGCTTGATACAGCTTACTGCCTCCGTCTCACAATGGTACAGGTTGGGCATGATCCGACTGGACCCAGTATATTGGGGTCGGGTCATGATTGCATATTAACAGAACATGCAAGTAATTAAGAAATAATAATAAGCAACTAGATAAGAAATAATGACAATATAAATAAATTTCTAATCATTCTAATCAAGACTAGAGCATAGCTAATCATGGTATGAATTTATACAAAAATTAATCTAAGTGATTGAAAACCATTTTCTATATATGGGCGGCTAGAGGGCAAGATCTGGTCAACCGCACGTGTCATGTGTCGCTGCTATTAGTCACAAAAAATACTGTGTTAGTTTTAGGTAGCCCACATGTTTACTAGAGTATTTTTACCGTCCAATTAGTACTCACAATATCCAAGTCACGTCACGAGATAATAGTAAAGTCATAAGTCATGAATAAAAAAGTCATAAGTCATGAAGTACTATACGTAAATTAATAGTATCACAAAATCATGTTATGCTAACTATACAAGCATTTATAGCAA
>JANAVB010004998.1:10903808-11136308 GCA_029216955.1 Iris pallida
TCTTCCCTCCATCGATTTTGTCCAGGCTAGATGGCGAACCCAGGGGGTGCTGCTACTGGCGCAACCCAGACTTCCCCTATTTTGGTGCACCCTGGGACCGCTTGGGCGCTACCCGGGTCCCCATCCGGCCCCCTTTCCGATCGCGTTGACGCCTTCAGGCCTCGGCCGGACGCCGCCAGCTGCGCCACCCAGCTTTTGCTGGAGTCGGCACCACCTGTAGTGGTTGCTTCCCAGCACCGCCTTGCACCAGCTTTGGTGGGCCCTTTGGGCGCATCCTACCTCCTCCATTCCATTCCTTCTCTTGTGCCTCCTGTAGTGGGCCCGATGGGCGCAACCCACTCCCTCCATTCTATTCCTCCTATTGTGTCTCCTGTTGTGGCCCCGTTGGGCACTAGCTACCCTACCCATCCTACGATTGTGTCGGGTATGGTTGCAATCCAACCCCTCCATTCTATTCCTTCTATTGTGCCTCCTACTGTGGGCCTAATGGGCGCCACGTGCTTCCTCCATCCCATTCCTCCTATTGTGCCTCCTGTTGTGGTCCCGTTTGGCACAACCCACCCCACCCACTCCTACCCTCCGATTGCGTCGGGTATGGGCCACCCCCTCCCATCCTCTTCGTATCCTCTACCACCTCCGGTTGATGTGATGTTGCTCTCCAATGCGTCCGGACTGCTGGGCGCCATCCCCCTTATTGGTGCAACCCAACCCCCACCCACTCTCGGTCCCCCCCGGGTTCTCACGAGTGCACATCCTGGGATCCCTAGGGGTCAGCCCCCCCTCTCTGGGTGCAAGTCTACCTCACCCGGGCTCTGTGTCATCATGCGCAACCCCACTTCTGGCTCTTCCAGCCCCTGGCACATCTCATCGCCAGACCACTTCCTTTGTCGACATCCTTCGTCCTGATAGGGCTCCCAAGCAGGGAATCCTATTCCCGGACATCCCTCTTTCTGATGTTGAGTACCCGCAGGCATCTCCCATGCCGACAGTGTCGTTCACCGACCAGGAACTCTCTTCTCTAGCCACCTCATTCCCCTACTCCTTCGTCCTCAAATTCTCAGCAGGCTGTCCCAAGCTCGCCAGGGTGGAAGAGGTTATAGCCAGTTGGTAGCTATCGACAGAGTACAGGGTAGCCTCCCTCGACCCGAGGCATATTCTGTTACACCTATCCTCCGACCTGGACCACAGGACGGTGTGGTCCAAAGGCACCGGAGGGTAGACTCCCACCAGATGAAGATAATCAAGTGGTCATCGAATTTTAGCACCAAGGAAGACTCTGCGACGGTTGCCGCCTGGGTCACCATATCCAATCTCCTCCTCATTTGCTTCATTTCGGTGGCTCTTAAGCGTATAGCTAACTCCTTCGGGACACGTGGCCACCGCTGCCGAAACCAGCAACCTGACTAAAGCTTACTACACAAAGATATGTGTGGAACTCGACTTTACTGTTTGCCATTGATTATAAAAGAACAGAACAGTTTTATGGGAGGACTGGACTTTTACTACACAACATAAACTCGCTCGTACAAAGAAAGCCTAGGGACGAAAACCTAGGTACAGCAATCTAAGTACAATTATTTAATTTTTTCTGGAGGTGACGGTAGAGGCTCGGGAGAGTGCTATCAACTCTGCCTTACTCCTTGGACGATCGGATGTAGCCTCAGCTCTGATGAAGAAATGTTCTTGGGATATGGGGGAATTCTTCTTGGCGCCGCCGCTCTCTTTGTGCGTGCCTCTGTCTCTCTCCTCTGTGTCTTTTTCTTTTGCAAGGGAATGGTACATTGCTATTTATAAAAATGGAGTGTGATAAGTAGGGTTTCCAATGATTGCTCCTTGAAGAGTGGGTAGTTAGGGATTGGTTACGATTTGCCTTGATCTTGTTTGTTGGAAATCAATCTGGGCCGTCAATATTGATTGTAACAAATCTGGGCAGTTAATGTTGATTGCACCAAATCTGTATGGGCAATTAATGTTGATTGTAACAAATCTGCATGGGCAGTTAATGTTGATTGCAACAAATCTGTATCGTAATGATTTGTTGATATCAGCAAATTTAAGTGAATAAATCTTGGTCAATCTCCTGCCACGTGTCCCAACTGCCTGTTATGTCGATTACCATAAATCTGGATTGTTAGGATTTGATCGACTCCTGCCACGTGTCCCAACTGCTGCGAGCCGTATGGAGGACTGTCATAGTTGGGCCATATGAGTGTGGCCTCGTGTCCGAGCAGCATAAGGGTGGCCTTATCTGAACTGCATGGAAGTCCTTTAATCCGAGCCGCATGAGGGTGGTCACGTGTCAGAGCCGTATGGGCGTAACTTTCCAAAAATTGGAGCCGTATTAGGGTAACAGCCGTATGGAGATGGCAGCCGCATGAAGGTGGCAGCCGCATGAGGGTGGCAGCCGCATGGAGATGGCAGCCGCATAAAGGTAGCAGCCGCATGAGGGTGACAGCCGCATGAAAATGGCAGCCGTATGAAGGTAGCAGCCGCATGAGGGTGGCAGCCGCATGGAGATGGCAGCCGCATGAATGTGGCGGTCGCATTAAAGTAGGTAACCGCATAGTGAGCTTCAGAATTGGTGGATCGTGCCAGCTATAAAGATTTCCTTCATTTTCCTAGGATCGCGCCATTATGTCAGAGTTATCATTGTAGCTTTATGTCAGAGCTGTCAATTCACGTTTATGTCAGAACTGTCATGTTGCGTCAGATCATTAAATGAGGCCGCTCCTCGAAGGCCAGCTGTAGAGGCGAACCGCATAGGGCCACATGGCTTTTACCCGAGCTGCATGAAGCTATTGGGGATTTCTAAGCCGCATGAGGCTCTGAAGGACTTATGAGCCGCATGAAGCTCCAAAGGACTCTTGAGCCGCATGAAGCTTTAAGAGATTCTTTGAACCGTATGAGACCCCCTCTGTTTTGAGCCGTATGGACTTTCCTGTTCTTTTCCATGCTTCTACAAGACCCCCTTCAAAGTTTTCAATTTGTAAAATTGAAATACTTTGAAGAAGAAGCATGGCTATGTCCACATAAGCCCTTCTGGTCGCATTAGATGTTCTGGCCGTATGAACTTCCTAACCGCATAGACTGCTCTGGCCGTATAGACTTTCTAGCCGTATAGAGTGCTCTGGCCGTATGAACTTCCTAACCGCATAGACTGCTCTAGCCGCAAGGAGTTCTCTAGCCGCATAGACCGCTCTGGCCGTATGGGCCGCTCTGGCCGCATACTGTCTTTTCTTGATTCGTTTTGATTTAGAGCCGTCTTTCGGAGGGAATCCCAAGATTCGATTTATTAAATATTTGATTTTTGCCCTGATGAATCTCCTGCATGTGAGGGGATGAAATCCCAAGAGTTGGTTTCGTCTGCTGCACATAATTCGAAGCATTCATCGGTCCACGTGCCCCCCTTGTTTGCCTATAAATAAGGGTAATTTTTGGAGAGAAACCCTTTACTTTCTTCTCCAATTCAAGCTTTTCTTGCCCTAACTGTTGTCTTCTCCTTCTTCTTCTTCGATCATCGATGGCCTCCAAGACTTCCAAGGCTGCGGCGAAGGGTAAGGGAGTGGCTTCTACGTCGACTACAGCGCCTGAAGTTCATTCCGACGTTCACCCCGCCATTGCTGGTAAGGATTTTGGAAGGAATTGCATGAACTCAGAACCTAACCATCATGGCTATGTCGTATATTTTATGCGCGGGCCTTCTTCGTCTTCATTGAACTGTTCAGATTGTATGTGCCGCATGTACGTCCCATGTTCGAGCCGCATGGGGGTATACCCCATGTCCGAACTGCATGAGAGTCGTCTAGTGGCCGCATAAGCACTTCGCAAACTGAACCGTATAAGGACCCGTCGAACAGAACCGCATAAGTCCCTCTGAGCTGAGCCGCATGAAGCCCCATCAGACATGACCGCATAAGCCCTCCTTTGAACTGTGCCGCATAAGGCCCCGCTAAGCAGAACCGCATAAGCTCATCTGGACTGGGCCGCATAAAGCCCCGCTAAGCAGAATCGCATAAGCTCATCTGAACTGGGCCGCATAAGGCCCCGCCAATATAGAGCTGCATAAACCCCGAAACACTAAGTTGGTTTCACCTGGCCATCTTCTAACTTTATTTTTTTTGTCCTTGATTCTTACAGCATCCCTGCCGAAGGCTGAGCTCGTTGTAAAGGAGGAGATGCTGCCTCCTTTCATCAAACAAGAGTCATCGTTTGTTAAGGAGGAGGTGATACCAAAAATGGAGGAACAAAAAGAAGAGTTGGCGCCTATAGGGGCGGGACACACTCCCATTATTGAAGTTGCTGTAAAGGAGGAACCCCAGTCTGAGGATAGTAGTATTGGGAGTTCTGACCCTCCTGCCCCGGACGAGGATCTTACTCAAATAGATCCTTCATATGCAAAATGGTTGAGGAAATGGTATATGCGTCCCCACAACTAGGATTCGTGGGTTCCCATAAATGTCCGTCTTTTATCTTGATATTTCTGTCTGTCTTTAGCTGTAGTTTATGTTTCGCTTCTTTTGGACATCAATGTAATCTTCTTTCTTCTTGTCTGAATGAAGCGATGGAGAACTTTTTTTTGGCTTGCTCATGAAATGTAGTCATGTGAATGTAACTGATTTTGAATATTCGCTCCCTTCTTTGCATGTAGTAGTTGCCCTAATGGAGGACTTTTTATGGACCTATTATCCTTGGCGTACCCTGGTTTTGGATACGGATAATAGGATGAGAGAGAACCAACATACTTACTCAGAGGTAATGAGGACGTGGTAAATATGAGGGTTTCTTCAATGGAGCCTTCCTACTCAGAGGTAATGAGGACGTGGCAGGAGTAGGCTCCATGAAGGGTACATAGAACAACTCAAAGGTAATAAGGACGTGGAAGTTCTACGTGAGGGTGGTTTGTTTTTGATGGAAGTAAAAACAACTCAGAGGTAACATCGACGTGGTTGTTTCGGGAAATTTATGGATCTGCTACCCTTTTTATGCACTGAAAGTACGGGTATTGGATCATGAGGAGGGAGATCTTTTAGGAAGAAAGTTCAGAGGTATGATCATACATGACTTCTTACCTAAAAGATGTGATATAGATTCATCTGGAGTGACCAGAGTGTAAGTTCAGCTGTACCTACGGGTACATAACTCAGCAATCTGGGAGATTTGGAGTCAGAATATAAGTTCAGCGGTACCAGAGGGTACATAACTCAACAATCTGGGAGATTTGGAGGATATTATTTTAGACATAATACTTCTTCAGGAATTTGCCGTTGATGGGCAATATGAGCAAGTCTCCGTTTTATTTTTCGAGGCGGTAAGCACCATTGGAGAATACAGCCTCGATGACAAATGGGCCTTCCCACTTTGGCTGGAATTTGCCGGCAATTTTGTGAGTCATAATCATCGGCCTCCGAACCGCCAGAACGAGATCGCCCACTTGGAATTTTCTGATTTTAACCTTCTTGTTGAAAGCTCCCGAGATACGTGCTTGGTACAGCTCGATTCATTATTGAGCTAACAGGCGCTTCTCATCTACAGCCTCCAACTCTTGTAACCGGCGGTGTGATTATCATCTGTCGTCAATCGGTAGGTGAGGACGACGCGGAGCGAGGGGATCTGAGTCTCTAGTGGGAGAACTGCCTCACTCCCATATACCAGAGAGAATGGTGTGTTTCCAGTGGCCGTCCGTACTGTAGTACGGTATGCCCATAAGCATTCGCCAAGCTTCTTATTCCAGTCGTGTTGTTGGAAGACATAAACTTCTTTAGCAGCTTGATTATAGTTTTATTGAATGCTTCTGCCAACCCATTCGCTGCCAGATTATACGGCATTGAAGCAACATTCTCGATTCGGTGTTTGTCACAGAATCGATAGAAGGCATGGCTTGCGAACTGCGGATCATTGTCGTAGATGATCCTTCGGGGCAGTCCATAGCGGTAGATTACATGATGCTTGAGGAAGCTGATCACGTTTGATGTCTTCACTTCTGTAAGCGGAACAGCTTTCGCCTATTTGGAAAAGTAATCTGTGATTGTGAGTATAAAGTGGTGTCCTCTGAACGAAGCAGAGTGATCGGACCAATGATGTCCATTCCCCATGCTTCAAAGGGCCAGGATGCCACCGTCGGATGTAAGAACTCGGATGGTTGATGGATAAAATCTACATGGACTTGGCAGGCTTTGCACTTTCTTGCATAGTCTATTGCATCTGCAACCATTATAGGCCAGTAATAGCCCATTCGGCGAAGGCGGTCTTGCAATTTTGGGCCAGCCTGATGGGCCCCGTAGATGCCGTCGTGAGCTTCGCGTACAGCTTCCTTGGCTTCTGTATTTGACAGACACCGAAGAAGTAATCCATCGTATGATCGCTGATACAGGATTTTTGTCTCTGTATCATAGAAGAATCTGAGGGAACGTCTTCTGATAGAAGTGGCTTCCTTCGGATTCTCTGGCAGGATGTTGTAGACTACGAAGTCGATGAATGGTTGTCTCCAGTCTGGTACTTCGTCGACTGTCAGAGCGGAGTAACTCTCAACACACTAAACATTGTCCTTGGGACAGACCAATTCACGGCCTATTACGTAAACCATATGGTAAGTATGGTTCGGAACCGCTAAGGAAGCGGCAAGGCCTACTAAGGCATCAGCTTCAATATTCTGGAGCCTCGTATGAACCCCGGATCTGATTGACGATCAACTACGAATTGCCGTATGCTTCAAGATACTCTACCCCCAGCTCCTTTACAAGTCGGAGGCCAATGACCAAAGTGTTGTACTCGGCCACATTGTTTGAACAGGGCTCTGTGAGGGAGTAAGCCCGATTGATCACCAGCCCAGAGGGAGAAATCAGCACCACTCCGACTCCAGCGATGATGTTACCCTTGGGCCCAGTTCTCGAAGCACCGTCGAAGAACATTCACCAGATGGCATCATGGGAGACCATATTTGAATTGGCGACCTCATCTAGTATCTTTTCGTATATTCTGGTTGTTTTCGAGCCTGGATGGGCTGCTAAAAAGTCTGCCAGAGCTTGACCTTTAACAGCCTTCTGTGGGACGAAGATCATATGATATGGAGATGATAATATTGCCCAGGTAGCAAGGCGAGAGCTGAGTGCCTCTGGTTTGGTCATGAGGACCCTGAGAGGGTTGACTCGTGATATCACGTGTATGGTTTGTCCCGTGACGTAGTGTCGAGTCTTCTGAATGGCAAAAACTAGAGCAAGGCACTCCTTCTCTACGGCAGTGTATCTGTACTCTGGCCCCATCATCTTTCGACTGAGGTAGTATATAGCCTGCTCATGGCCTGCATTGTTGTTTTGTGCTAGCAGAGCACCGAGAGAATGTTCCATCGCTCGCACATAGAGCAGGAATGGCCTTCCAGCAACTGGGGCTACCAGGACTGAAGGGTTCGACAGATATTCTTTGATGTTGTCGAAGGTGCGCTGGCATTCCTTATCCCATATGAATGAAACGCCCTTCTTCATGAGGTGGGTGAATAGATGACATCTTCCGAAGAGGTTAGAGATAAACATCCTGATGTAGGCCAGCCTCCCTTGAAGGCCTCGGAGTTCACGGAGATTTCTCGGAGGACCCATCTCCATGATTGCCTTCGTTTTTTGGGGTCTATGTGGATACCCTGGGAAGTAATGGTGAAATCCAAGAACTTTCCGCTAGATACGCCCAAGAAGGATTTTGTGGGATTTATCTTCAAATTGTGCGCTCGTATCAGGTCGAACACTGTCTTCAGATCATGCAGATGATCTTCCTTAGAGCGGCTCTTGACGGCGATGTCGTCGACGTAGCATTCCACTGTCTTGCGCAAGTGGTCTCTAAAGATGACGCTCATAGCTCTTTGATAGGTGGTGCCAGCATTATTTAAACCGAAAGGCATAATTGTATAGCAGTATGTGCCAATTGGTGTTCGAAATAATGTATGCTTTTCGTTATCAGGGAACATCTTGATTTGGTTGTACCCCGAGAAACCATCCATGAATGACATACGCTCGAAGCCGCAGGTGTTGTCAATCATGATGTCTGTGATAGGGAGGGAGAACTCATCCTTAGGACATGCCTCATTCAGGTTCCGGAAGTCGATACAGATTCGGATTTTCTTATTCTTTTTGAGGACTGGTACTATATTGGCTACCCAGTCTGGATGTTGTTCCTCGTGGATGAAGTCGCTGGCTATTATTTTGTTGACATCAGCTTTAATCGCATTCATGATATCGGGGCAGAACCGTCGTTGTTATTGCTTGACCGGTTTTGCGTCCGGATAAATGTTGAGTTTGTGAAGTGCAACCTCGGGGTTCAGTCCTGGCATATCTTCGTAGCTCCAGGCAAATACGTCGATGTATTCTCTGACGAGTTGCAGTAGCGATTCCCGCTCTTCGTCTGTCAGATTCTTGCTGACGAAGATGGGCTTTGGAGAGGACTCATCACCGAGATCAACTTGCACAACCTCATCTTCGGTGGAAGGCTCTCTTTGTTTGAACCGCTTCTCCCATTGTACATCTAGCTGTTGTGCCTACAGCTCTAACTCAAGAAGTTCAGGAATGTCTTCATCTTCTTCATAGGCGTCAGTGAATGCCATATTGACAGATAAGGCTTGCCTGAATACGTTCCCGATGCTGACATCTGAATCAGAAGTTGGTGATCCGGTTGAGTGTGAATGTCAGTCGCATTCCTCGTCTGAGCTTTCAGGGATCGTTGCAGGTGTAACATAACCTAGCCCACATCTAGTTTTGTTGTAGTAATCTCGTGGTTTCCCTGCGAGGACCGACAATTATAAGGGTAATCGCCGTCCAGTGTCGTAGTTCAAGCATGGTGTAGATTCCAGATCATACCCCTGTTTTTACCTGAGGTACTTGGATCGAAAACTATATAGATAAAGGGGCAGTCTCCCGGTGTCGAATTCGAGATCAACTTCTTCTATCCTGAAGGGTTGTGGATCATTCTTCCGTCCGAAGATGATTGGATGGTTCTCTCCCTCGACTATGTGGTAAGCGTCTTCCACTGGTGTAAGTTGGTTTGCGGTGTAGATATTTGTCACCTGTGTGTGTAGGTGGGTGCCTATACTGTGTTCCATAGCATACATTGTACAAAGCTTATTAAGCTCGAGGTAATTCAAAGATAGCCCTTTATTGATGAAGTAAGATATCTTTTCCAGTGGGATTACATCATCTGCGGATGGAACATCAGTGTGAGCAGCCACATACTTGTCCAGCTCTGACTCTTCTTCAGCCACCCCCTGTGTCAATGAAGACTGAGAGGATGACTTGGGCAGCTTAATCGTCAGGGGCTCCATAGGTAGAGCAGAACGTGGAGTCATTAGCGTACTAGTGACCCCCAGTTTGGTGCTCAGAGCTGGGCGGGGAATTGTCGGCTGGCTAGCAGTCCCCGGCTTAGCGCTCGGCTGTCGATTCATTCTGGGAAGGCAAATTGTCATCGGCTTGGTGGAGGGATTGAGCTCCTCTGTTTGTTGCTGGCTAGTTCTAGGTAGCCTGATTGTCAGTGGATCTGTCGTAGGTCTTGGCGCTCGGCCAGACCTTGGCAGTCGGATTATCATCTTTCCCTCTTGTGCAGAGAGGTTGATTGTATCCTTACGCAGAGTGGCTGTAAGTGGTGCAGTTCTGCCAGGTTTACGGGCTTGGAGGTGGATTGTCAGAGGTTCTTCCGATCCAGCTGCCGCCTCAGTTTGAGCTTGAGTATCTCCTTCGACAAGGTACTTTTTTGACTTCTCCTACAAGCATGAATCGGAGTAGTAGGATTCGACCCCTTTAAAGGGATCAATGTCAGCAAATTCTGTCCTCACGAAGCCGTGCTTGTCGACGTACTTGAAGCACTGGTGCAGTGTGGAAGACACGATCATGTAATCGTGTATCCAAGGACGCCCCAGGAGAATATTATAAGACGTATCCGCATCTATGACATAACAAGTCACTTCTGATTAAAGATCGTCGATTTGGCATTTCAGATGAATCTTTTCGATCGGATAGCTTCTGCCTGAATTAAAACCGCTAGTGACAGTACTTGTCGGCGTCAGACGGTGCATTGGGATACGCAGATGGTGTAGCATGCTCTTCGGGATGATGCTTATGGAAGAACCGGGGTCAATATGCATCCGATCCACCTTGATATCGCCAATGTACCCAGTATAATACAGAGGGCGATCATGCAGTTTGGTCTTGATAAGCATATCTGCAGAGTGAAGACAATGTTGGGCATTATACCTGCACAAGCGCTATCCTGGAGATCTGCAGGCGAGCTCTCCCCAGTGAGATTGGACTGAGCCAGATATGCGTCGGCATTCTGGAGTGCTGGCTTAGTGCGACACGAACATCTTTAGAGAGTCTCAGGAGCTCGTATAATGACAACTTGGCCGGTGTGTTGGCCAATTGTGCCAAGATGTCAAAGTTGTAGGGCCTCTCCAGCTGAATTACCCGGTGGAGGTTGAGTTTGTGCACCGGATCGGGTAACAACAGCCGTAGCTTCTTCGACCTCTGTCAAGATTGTGCGGCATAATTTGACTTTCCCGTTCTTCTTCTTGCTAGTGGAGGGTGGTACGGACTGAGTGATTTCAGGTACCAAGTCCGGATGGACCCACATGACCTCCCATCGTGATGTGGTAAGGGGCACTAGACCAGCAGCCTGGTCTCGGGAAGGTAGAAGGTTAGCGACCTCCATCTTTGCTCTGGGGACGGGTACTCTCCATCTTGAGTCTTTGTCGGAGGGAAGCTGCCGAATTGTACTGAAACCATGTTGGCTGCCACGGTCACATCTTCGAAATCAATGGCCAGGGCCTTAGAATCGATGAGATGCTGGATGTATCGCTTCAGTTGGTAGCTGTCTTGTGTAGCATGGTGGATATAGCGATTGTAGTGGCAGTACTTGGGGCTCCCCATCTCTGCAGGACGAGGTTCACGCCTTAAAGGAGGGAGCTGAATTCGACCTCCTTGTATGATCATGTCCAAGATGGGCTTGACATGGCCGTCCTCGAAGGAGTAGGTCATCTAAGGCCACTGCTTTTCTGCCGGCTTCGGTTCGGGCTTCGGAGCTGTGTCGGCCACCATAGCCTGCTTGCCCTTGTTGTCTCGGTTGTTAGAGGAATTACCGTCGTGGTTTTTGTTGGCATTAGGGCGTTTACCCTTGTTCTCTCCCTCCGAGATGTGCAATCTCAGTTGGCGAGCTTTCTTCAACTTGTCTTCTGTGCCAGTGGCACTGATGATGAACGTCTTCCAGCCCTTAAACTGACTTTTGCCCATCCAGAGGCTGATTGTGGGAAGCAGTCTCTTTTGGCAGATTTCAATTAAGGAGGAATCAGGGTTACCGGAAGGCAACTTCATCGCGGTTTGGCGAAACCGCTCGATATAGTTCCTTATCAGCTCCTTTTCTCCTTGAACAACGTCCATGAGGGTGGATATCGTCACATCTTGTCCTACTTTGTAGAACCTCTCCAGGAACATACGTTTGAAGTTGGCGAAGGAATGGATGCAGTTGTCCGGCAAGTTGCGGTACCAGTCGAAGGCGACCCCTTCCAACGCTCCAATGAACAACCGCATAAGGATGGCACGTCATGAGCCAGATGGTCGGTTGTGACTTTGAAGTAGGTGATGTACCTGCTTGCAGATGTCTTTCCATCATACGGATTGATGTTTAATGGTTTATATCTTGGTGGGAAGGGAACATCTCTCCATGTAGCAGGATACGGTCATCGTATCCTGAGGTCCTGGCAGGTTTCTCGGGCGTAGAACATGGTCCGGAGCTCCTGGACCTCTCGTCTTGCCTCCCTGGCCTCGTTTGCAACGGTGGGAGCCGATATTTTAGGAGGATTATCACCCGAGTTTGGTGCAGCTGAGTTCGAGTCAACATTGACCGCGGGACCAAAGCCTGTTTGGCCAGGCGTCCTTCCTTGCAGAGTTGGAAGGACCGCTTTGATCTCGTCCACGGACTTGACCAAGGCATACAGTATGGCCTCCAGAGTGTCGATGCATTGGCGATCACTGGGACCGTCTTGGTTGATGTCCGTCATGAACATCATCCTCACATGAGGAGAGATGGAAGGAATGGTTGAGGACGTGCCCTCTGAGTCATATCCTTGTACAGAGAAGTCATCAGGGTATGTGTGAATGTTTTTCTCTGGTTCGGACTCAGAAGGAGTGGTACCCCCAGCTTCAGAGCTTACCTCGTCTTGAGAATTGGACGTCTGAACCTGCTGCATCTATTGGGGGAACTGTTTCCCCTGGATTATCTTCTTGGAACACCGGATGGTCGTGGATGTTCGAATGAGTGCTACCCCCGGCTCCAGCATCTTCCAGAAATATGGACGACGAATCTCCAAGTGTGGCAGATTTCGTCTTTGAGCGAGTACCTTAGAAAACTCCTCCTGTAACGGTCGTGGACAACCGCTTAGAAGAGAGTTTCTTGGTTATGCTGGTTGAGATTTTTGGACTGGAGACGTTTGTCTTCTTCCCTCTCCCGTCGCCAGGGATCTTCAGAGCAGAATTGCTGGAGGTGATGAGAAGTGCCTCATCTTCTGAGCTTGGGTGTTGCAGTCGTTGGAAGACGGATCACCGCTCCTCCTGTGTGGCCGCCTTGCTGCAGCAGCAGTTGAAAATAACTTGAGTGCAGTGATGTCCATGAAAGGACTCTCTGCACACCAAGTTTTTGTCTCTTTTCTTGCATTTGTGAAGAATCACGTTGCGCAAGTCACTCGCTTTGTGGGCCCGGGAGTCCAGAGCACATGAGTGTATTGGCATCCTGGCTGCTCCCTGATGTGGGGGTAGTATGAGTACATGTCCTTGATCATTGTTGGGAGATTCTTGATAACTATTCCGTTCGTTGGCCACCGGGGGCTGGACACGGATAGTTTTATACAACTTTCCATCAGGGGCCCGCGTAATAGTCAGCGGGACGCCCTGATAGTCAGGAGTTGGGACAGCTGACTGAGCTCGACGAGCCTGCGCTGTCCTAGACTTCTTTCCTCTAGCACCCGAGAGTGCATAGTAGGAAGAGTCCAAGTGGTACGTCACAGAGTTTGGCACAACCTCCTGAGAGCCTCTAAGGTCAGGACCGCTTGAGAGGTGGTCAAAGACGGACAGTGAGCCGCATGGAGAAGATGGTATGCGGCTAGGATTGGTGGCCGTGCAGGCTGTCTGCATGCGGCTGGCATGTGTGGCCGAATGAACCTTCCGTATGTGGCTAGAAGTGGTGGCCGTATAAGGAGTAGCAGTCGTGGCCGCATGAGCCTCCTTCATGCGGCTGGAAGTTTTCGCCGCATGAGCCTCCTTCATGAGGCTGGAAGTGTTGGCCGTATGAGCCTTCTGCCTGCGGCTGGCTTCTGTGGCCGCATGAGTCTTCATGTAGCTGGCGCCCTTATGCGGCTTCTTCTTGGACGCATAGAGTTTCTCTTTGCCCCTACAAGTCCAGCATCGTAGTGTTTTTCTCTATCAGACTTGGGGATAGCAGAGTCCTCTATGGTCCAAAGTGGGACCGCATGAGAGTCTTTCCTGCCATTTTGGGTAGCAGAGAGCATTTCCTCCAGAGCTTGGAGAGGAGCAACTGATTTGGGCCTCCACTCCCTGCGAGCCTTCTTCGTGCGGGCTTGCTTCTGGACCGGGCCAGCGCTCCCGTCGGAGAGCATTTCTTCAAACGCCTGCTGGTCGAAGCGGACGACCAGCATCTGTTTCGCGGAGCCAAGCTTGGCTATGTCCGATTGCGTCACCAACTTCTCAGCAGTGGAGAAGTTAGTCCCAGCAGAGTCGCCATCGTGTTTGCCATTGATTATAAAAGAACAGAACAGTTTTATGGAAGGACTGGACTTTTACTTCACAACACAAACTCGCTCGTACAAAGAAAGCCTAGGGACGAAAACCTAGGTACAGCAATCTAAGTACAATTGTTTAGTTTTTCTGGGGGGTGACGGTAGAGGCTCGGGAGAGTGCTATCAACTCTACCTTACTCCTTGGACGATCGGACGTAGCCTCGGCTCTGATGAAGAAATGCTCTCGAGATATGAGGGAATTCTTTTGGGCGTCGCTGCTCTCTTTGTGCGTGCCTCTGTCTCTCTTCTCTGTGTCTTTCTCTTTTGAAAGGGAATGGAACCTTGCTATTTATAAGAATGGAGTATGATAAGTAGGGTTTGCAATGATTGCTCCTTGTAGAGTGGGTGGTTAGGGATTGGTTACGATTTGCCTTGATCTTGTTTATTAGAAATCAATCTGGGCCGTCAATATTGATTGTAACAAACCTGGGCAGATAATATTGATTGTACCAAATCTGCATGGGCAATTAATGTTGATTGCAACAAATCTGCATGGGCAGTTAATGTTGATTGCAACAAATCTGTATCGTGATGATTTGTTGATATCAGCAAATCCGAGTAAATAAATCTTGGTCAATCTCCTGCCAGGTGTCCCAACTGCCTGTTATGTCAATTGCCATAAATCTGGATTATTGGGATTTGATCGACTCCTGCCACGTGTCCCAACTGCTGCGAGCCGCATGGAGGACTGTCATAGTTGGGCCGCATGAGTGTGGCCTCGTGTCAGATCCGCATAGGGTGGCCTTATCTGAACCGCATGGAAGTCCTTTAATCCGAGCCGCATGAGGGTGGTCACGTGTCAGAGCCGCATGGGCGTGGCTTCCCAAAAATCGGAGCCACATTAGGGTAACAGCCGCATGGAGATGGCAGCCGCATGAAGGTGGCAGCCGCATGAGGGTGGCAGTCGCATGGAGATAGCAGCCGCATGAAGGTAGCAGCCGCATGAAGGTGGCAGCCGCATAGAGATGGCAGCCGTATGAAGGTGGCGGCCGCATTAAAGTAGGTAACCGCATAGTGAGCTTCAGAATTGGTGGATCGTGCCAGCTATAAAGATTTCCTTCGTTTTCCTAGGAGCGTGTCATTATGTCATAGTTATCATTGCAGCTTTATGTCAGAGCTGTCAATTCACCTTTATGTCAGAGCTGTCGTGTTGCGTCAGAGCATTAAATGAGGCCGCTGCTCGATGGCCAGCTGTAGAGGTGAACCGCATAGGGCCACGTGGCTTTTACCCGAGCCGCATGAAGCTATTAGGGATTTCTGAGCCGTATGAGGCTCTAAAGGACTTTTGAGCCGCATGAAGCTCCAAATGAATTTTTTAGCCGTATGAAGCTTTAAAAGATTCTTTGAACCGTATGAGACCCCCTCTGTTTTGAGCCGTATGGACTTTTCTGTTCTTTTCCATGCTTCTACACTCACCTCAGACCCCCCAACCATATCCTCATTTAACTTGGCAACCATACTCACACTCAGCAAATCATCTACGACAACCACATAATCTTCTGCACTCACTGCCATTTACACGGTCACCTATCGAAGCACTGCCTCCGTCTCCATCCGGAGCTTAGGAAGAAACCAGAGAGGTCAGAATCCAATCCCAAAGGGAATCAGCATCAAAAATTTGCGTAACCACCCCTGCTTCCTCTTCTGGACTCCCACACCAGATTCAACTCCAGCGAAGGCAAATCCAGCAGAGGCAACTCAGCAGAAAAAGCAGTGATCCCCTACCACCCACCTAACCTTTCCATGTCCAATCAATTCAGCACCCTCGTGTAAGAAGCCATTGACTCCCCCTAGGATACGGTTTGCCATGCTGACTTCGACAAGGCCTCTGGAACGGACTCTGAGGACCTCAGCGCCCCACTCCCTGAGGACGCAGAAGAGTCCTTCCTAGCACCTCTGATTGCCGTCGACCTGCATACTCCGCTCGGCAACTCCACCGTTGATGCTCTGGCTATCCTACGGCCAGAGAAGGCCCTTAGAGGTCTTCAGGTCCTCGCTGCTGGATTCCCTCTCCAAGCGGAAGGGGACCAGATTGGCATCTCCGACGATTCCCTCCTCATCCCGTCGGAGCATCTCAACCTCGATTCAGCAGGAGAAACGGTCGTACCCCCTAAATGCCCCGAGGACTCTTCTCTCAACACATCCCCTAAGAAGGCGGAGGAATCATCCATCACTAACAGAAAAGCAGACAAAAAAAGGACCGCTAAATCCTCGTCCATGCACACCAGGTCCGCTGCGAAGCGGTCAAACCAACCCCTCCCAAAGCTCCATTAATGCTGAACATTCTCTCCTGGAATGTTCGCGGTCTGGCGAACAAACCTACAATGAGGAGAATCACCAGCCTTAAGAAAACTCACAAGATCGACATCTTGATCATCCTCGAACCCAAAATCCTATACAAGAGGCTCAAATCCATTCAACTGCAGTTAGGCTTTCACTCGACCATTGTCGGCAGACATGACATTTGGATTCTCTGTTCCAAAGCCGTCAAAATTGGTGTCATACAAGATTCCAGTCAAGCCCTGTCTTGCTGGATGGAACACCCTTTGATCCCCAAACGCGCCATCCTTTCTGCGGTTCACGGCAGTTGTGACATTACGGAACGCAGACACCTCTGGAACGACCTTCTGGACACCAACCACTATAACCACAACCTCCCATGGCTTTGCATCGGGGACTTTAACGCTATCACTTGCAGAGAAGAGAAGATTGGAGGCCGTCCACCCCCTCTCTCCGCCATGCAAGACTTCAACAACTTTATCTTCAACTCTCACCTCACCTTCCTCCCGTTCACCGACAACGCATTCACCTGGTGCAACATGCAGGAAGGCGACCGTCGGCAATTCTTCTGCCTCGATAGGGCGTTAACGAACGCCCACTGGCTAGATACAGGGACAACCTCCAAGCTTTCTCACCTTAACGCCACCGAATTCGACCACGTCCCCTGCTGGTTGGAATCACTAGCACTTCCAACCATTCTAGAAAGAGCTTCCGTTTCCTAGACTTCTGGAGCGAGCACCCCCAATTCTTAGGGGTCGTCACGAAAGCGTGGAACAGTACGGACTCTATAGAACCCCTTAATCGCGTGGCCAAAAAGCTCCAGGCCACGAGGAAAGCTCTGACAGCTTGGAGCAAGCAAGCTTATGGAGATATCTTCCAAGATATTCGTGAGACGGAGGATGACGTGACTCGTGCCGAAGCGAGATACATGAACGACTGTTCGCCTGATACCAGGAAGGCGCTGAATCTCACCAAAGCCATCCTCAAATTCAGGCTGAAGATTGAGACCGATTTTTGGAAGCAGAAAGCGAGGATCAAATGGGACAGCGAGGGGGACAACAACTCGCGCTTCTTCCACGCTTGCGTAAACGGGTGTAGACAAAAACTTACACTCCATTTGATTATCGCAGACAATGGTACCAGCATCAGCGATCAAAAGGGTATCCAAGAGGAGGCCGCGAAGTTCTATTCCAGACTTTTTTCCAAGGAGACGGTTCTAAAAGACAACACCTTCCTGGATGAGGTTCCCCACCTTATTAGCGACACAGACAATTTACGGCTTGAACAGCCCCCCTCGGAGGAAGGGGTGAAAGATGCAGTCTGGGCCCTCGACGAGCACAATGCCCCAGGGCCAGACGGAATTTTGAGGGTTTTTTTCTTACTTGCTGGGATATCATCAAGGTTAACATCCACAATGCGGCCTCCGCCTTCCTACAGGGAGCTACCTATCCCAGAGTTATGTCGAGCACCAACCTTATCCTCATCCCGAAGGAAGACAATCCAAAGAGATTCTGCAACTTTCGCCCAATCAGTCTCTGTACCTTTATCAACAAGATCATATCCAAGATCATCGCCTCCCGCATGGTAGGCCTTCTCCCCAAGATCATCTCGGAGGAGCAGAGTGGCTTTATTCGGGGGAGAAATATCCAAGATAACATCATGCTGGCACAAGAGTTAGTCACCTGCATGAAGTTCCCAGCAAGAGGAGGCAACATTGCTATCAAGTTGGACATGGAGAAAGCCTAAGTCAGACTAGATTGGCAAATTATGATCTGGGTCTTCAGAGCCTTCGGCTTCTCCGAAACCTAGACCAACGTTGTGTGGAGATCGATCAGCAACTCGTGGTTCTCCACGGTTATTAACGGCCAAGCGGATGGGTTCTTAAAATCCATTCGCGGGGTTAGGCAAGGGGATCCACTATCCTCCACCATCTTCATCATTACGGCGGATGCGTTGAGCAGAAACCTTAATAAGATGGCGAGCACCCACAACTTCCAGTACTACCATACGGCTAACGGCTGCCCGATCATCACCCACTTGGCCTTCGCTAACGATATCCTTATATTCTCATCCAAAGATGCAGGATCGGTGGAAGTCATCCATAATACGCTCCAGAAATATGAAAGGTGCTCAGGGCAGAAGATTAACCCGGATAAAAGTGTTATCTACACCCACCACAATATCAAGAGAGAGCAAACGGCTAGCATATCAACCACCACATCATTCCCCATCAAGCACCCTCTATTCTACTACCTCGGGTGCCCCCTCGTGTACGGCAAATCCAATGCCAGGATCTTCGAGAACCTGACCACTCGCATCAGGAAGAAGCTCGAGGGCTGGCACAACGCCACTCTATCCCCAGGAGGAAAGATTATCCTCATCAATCACATCCTCACTTCCATTCCCATCTACACCCTGGCAGCGTGCTCCCCCCCCAAGAAAGTCCTATCCTACATCGAGAGCATCTTCAGCAATTTTCTCTGGAGATACAGCGGCGGTCACGAAAAGCACCATTGGGCCAGCTAGGACACCATGGCTCATCCTACCGGGGTGGGGGGAATGGGTTTCACCTAACTTCCCTACATTGTTAACGCTTTCTTGATGAAATTATGGTAGACGCTTCGCACAAGTAAGAAATTATGGTCCAAGTTCATGAAGGCCAGATACTTCAAGCATATCCACCCATCCACGGCTATCGCTAACAGCCGATCATCCGCGGCCTGGCGCCACATTCTTCTCGGGCGGTCCCTCACCGAACCAGCAATTAGCCTTAAGGTGGGCATCGACGAAGCATTGCCATTTCTGGAGCGCTGGGTTGGCGATTTTTTGCTTCCCAATGTTAGGGTTATATACTAAAAGTATCACTTTTGTAGTAACCTTATTTCCTTAAATTTTGAATAAGAATCATATGGGCAAATGTTTGCATATTGTATTTGTTCCAATGTTAATGCAAATGTCTGATATTCTATATTGTAGATAATATGGTGTGTGGTGTCACACAGAAGATCATATTATCAGTTCTCTATGGAGTATATAAATAGTTCACAACCTAGATGCACTTGGACAATCTATTGGAAAGGTTGTAGTGTAATCTGGTATTAGTCTATCTTGACTATAGGTTTACACAAGTACACTTTGTGTTTATTGAACAGGACCACTTGAGGTTGTTCTCTTTGTACTGACTACATAAGAGAACAAACACCTCTGTTATTATGGATGCTTGTGCTTTTAATTCGGATATAATAACGGACATGTATATGCAGTGTGCATTACTTTGATCATAAAAGAGTGAGATTCATTATAGATCAACAACCTCTATGAATTGGATAATAACATTGTATGTATGATGGGCTGTTGATTATAAATGGAATCCATGTCCCGATACATCGGGTTGATGATGTCCCCTTAAGGAGCTCATAAGGATTGTCATGTAAACCCTGCAGGTGGATTATATCCGACATGACAAATAAAGTTGAGCGGTACTACCTAAGGATAAAAGATGTCGAATCAATATAGTTGTCAGTAACTTAATTTGATCGACGGACATACGATATCTTAACATGGGGAGCCAAACGAGCATATAATAAAAGGAGCCCACTAACATAATTTGGGATTAGGAAGGTAGTGCAACAATAGCTCATTAGTGGATCGAGCTATTGTTAATGGACCTGGATTATGTGTTCGGGCTGAACACGGGATATCCAGATCCGTTAGGAGGCCTAACCCTAATTTCTCCTCATGGTCCCTGCCATAGCCTATATATATCCTCTATTCTCTAGCCGCCAGATTATGGATCAGAAATCTGAAACTTTCTCTAAATTCGTGATTCACGTAATGAGAGAAAGAGAGGGCTGCCAAGGAGAAGAAAAGGTTGGAAAATTATCGCCCACACGACGTCCAACTCGAGGAAAGAATACGTTCAGAAGATCTTGGGGTCGTCCGCTCGAGATTGCTAGGAATTACTTGTCTCCTTTCCGTCGCAGGTATAATTCGTGAACCCTAATTTCCGTCTATAAAGGGTTAGAACACGTATTAGATCTGTTTAACTTTCTATCGATCAATACGCACACCAAAGGAAGGGTCCTGGGAATCCCCAGTTCCATCAATTGGTATCAAAGCTACTTTGGATCTACGTATTGATTGATACGTCCATGTTGTCCAATAAAACCTGCGCTGTGTAATAGTCGGTAGATGTAGATCTGTTCTAACTCGGTATTGCAGGCATCTTAGATCCAACTATTATGGTCCAACACATGTTTTTGATTATGTTGTTTAAACCACGGACATGTCATGGATGTTGTTGTTGCAGTGGATGTAATTAAAATCACGAGGGTTGATCGTGCTTATTATTTTAATTTTTCAATCTAGATTATGTGTGAACTCCTTCGGAAGGCATAGGATTGATGTAATTTTAATTATTTTTGATCAATCATGATGGCGGTGGTGGCTGTTTCTGACGCCGGACGAGATGCTAGTTTTAAACAGTCCAGAGGCAGACAGATGATTTTCGATGAAGGAATCGACAGCCAAAACCTAAAAAAAATGGAGGCGATGCCCCGAACCCCGCGACCTGACCGGGCAAGTCGAACCCCGAATAGATCTGCGCAGCGACAGATTTTGGATTCAGATTGTTGAGGACGGAACAGCAAAGATGACCATAATAGTTGGATATTTTCTCTTATTTTTGTCATTTTGCTTTTTCTGATTATGCATGTTTATTATTGTGTTGTTGTTTTTTTGAAAAACCAAGCCTACATTAATATGGGCAACATGGACATAATATCAACTAGTAGAAAAACCCTCATTGCTAAATAACTAAGTGGGAGAGGATATTTATTTAGTATAAATCCTATGGTCTCCATTACTGGTTTATAGGTGATGTAATTATACTTGCGTGTTGGCTTGAGTGCTTTCCTCCATATCGGATGAGTATAATTATGGATCACCAGTACAAACTTTCTTAGGGATAATTGTAGAAAGTTACCTAGTATGTGTTCACTTCTCCATCTGAAGGAACTCATTACAAGGTAATGGACTTAGTATTAAGTAATGGTATACACTTAGATACAAATAATGGTATCCTCCCTATCGGAGTCACTGCTATTATTTGTATGACCAGAGCAAGACCAGCATATTAATTTTATTTGTCATAAAGTTATGTTGACATGATAGTAAAATTAATAAGAAAAACCTACTTGAACAAAATTGAATTTTTATACGTCCACACTATCGTGGCATGCTAAATTTATGGTGTTCAAGGTGTTGGTGAATTTCTTAGTTTTGAGGGAATCAATATTTAGTTAATTCAAAAAGTTTTTTTGCCCTACATAATTTTATTTATATGATTCTCAGAATTTCAAAAAAAATGGGTTCTTTCAGTCCAATTATCGTGATTCTTAAAGAAAACAAACTTACTGGACCTAATTATATTGACTGGAAACGTAATTTGGATATTATTCTGACTGCTGAGGAGTACAAATATGTACTTGTTGAGGAATGCCCACCTAAGCCTGATGCTAACTCTGATGAAGAGGTCAAAGAGGCTTATAAGAAGTGGAAAAAGGCAGATGAGATGGCACGGTGTTACATTCTGGCATCTATGTCAAATGTACTGCAACATCAGCATCAGGCCATGTCCACTGCTTATGAAATGATGTATAACCACAAGGAACTCTTAGGACATCAGAATAGAGCAGCTAGGCAGTTTGCTATAAAATATTTGATGAATACAAAAATGGCTGAGGGTACACCAGTAAGGGATCATGTTCTCAAGATGATGGGTCATCTGAATGAGATGGAGATCCTTGGAGTTGAAATCGATGGGAAATCCCAGGTCGATACCATTCTCGGGACTCTGCCTAAAAGTTTTGACAATTTCTGCCTTAATTACAATATGAACAAAAGGTTGTATAGTTTGGCAGAACTTGCAAAAGAGCTACAGGATACAGAATCTCTCTTTAGGCAAAGTGGTCATGTTTTTGTTTCTGAAAAGGCTTCTACTTCTAAGCCAAAAGGCGGTAAAAAGAAGAATAACATTCAAAAACAGGAAAACTCAGCAAAGAAGGGCATGGGACCTCAAGGCGTAGTGAAAAAGCCGAAAGGCAAATGTTTCAAATGCAAAGGGTCAGGACATTGGAAGACTGATTGTCCACTTCTCAAACAAGGGAACAAAGACGGTATATCTCAATTACTAGTAGTTGAAACATGTTTAGCGGTGTTATCTACCGGCACCTGGTGTGTAGATACATGAGCCACTAATCATGTCTGCAATACATTGCAGGGGTTCCAGAAAACCAGACGGCTCACTGATGGAGAGATATGCTTGTTCATGGGTGATGCTACAAAAGTACGGTCATTGTATTAGGAGATGTTACTTTATCTTTTGGTAGAAATAAGTCTTTGACATTGAGAGATTGTCTTTATGCACCTTCACTTAGAAGGAATTTAGTTTCTATTTCTATGTTAGTTAAGGATGGATATTCAGTTTAGTTTAATGACAATATTGTTATTAGAAAGAATAAACATTTTATCTGTTCTGGTGCATTGGTTGATAATTTGTATGTCATTAATCTTATTTTGCCCACAATGCAACTTATGAAAATGAATAATATGTCATCTAACTTAAATAAGAGAAAAGAACCTTCTTGTATGAGCCAAACATATCTTTGGCACTTGCGATTAGGGCATATTAAACTAAGAAGGATTCAAAGACTGGTTAAATATGGACCTTTGAGTTCATTGGAAGTGGAGGCACTACCAGTCTGTGAATCCTGCTTGGAAGGCAAAATGACCAAAAGGCCTTTTACGACAAAGGGGTATAGGGCCAAAGATGTGTTAGAATTGGTTCATTCTGATTTGTGTGGACCCATGACTATCCAAGCTATAGGTAGCTTTGAATATTTTGCCACATTTATTGACGATTATTTAAGGTATGGATACATTTATTTGATGCGCCGTAAGTCTGAGTGCTTTGAGAAATTCAAAGAGTACAAGGCTGAAATGGAAAAATGTCATGGAAAATATATCAAGTCATTACGATCAGATCGTGGTGGCGAGTACCTCTTTGGAGAGTTTAGGGATTATTTATCAGAGGCTGGGATTGCATCCCAATTGACTGCACCTGGAACGTCCCAGCAGAATGGTGTAGCCGAAAGAAGGAATAGAACTCTTATGGAGATGGTTAGATCAATGATGAGTTATTCGGATTTGCCAGATTCATTTTGGGGATATGCCTTAGAGACTGCAACTCATATTTTGAACTTGGTTCCTTCTAAGTCAGTACCTCTTACTCCCACAGAGCTGTGGATCGGGCGTAAGCCTAGTCTGAAACATGTTCGCATTTGTGGTAGTCCAGCAGATGTGCTGAATGGGAAAGCAGATAAGTTATAATCTCGTACAGAAGTACGCTTGTTTGTAGGCTATCCAAGAGGAATAAAAGGAGGTTTATTTTATAGTTCTAAGGATCAGAAGGTCATTGTTAGCACCAATGCCCGATCCTTAGAGGAAGACTATGTAATGAACCATAAACCCACAAGTAGAGTTGTTCTAGAAGAACTGAGACGTGAGACACCAAGTACTTCAGTACCAACAGTACAAGAGGATAAACCACAAATAACTGCACAATGTGTCACAAATGTTACACCACAACCGATAGTGCCTCGTCATAGTGGGAGGGTTGTGATACAACCTGATAGATATATGTTCTTGGAAGAGTCGTCAGACTTCGTCCCTGAGGAACAAGATTATGATCCATGTACCTACAATGAAGCACTCCAAGATAAAGATGCAGAGTCTTGGCAAAAAGTAATAATATCTGAAATAGAATCTATGGATTCTAATCAGGTCTGGAAGCTTGTAGAACCACCCGTTGGTGTAAAAGCCATTGGATGCAAGTGGGTCTATAAGAGAAAAAGAGGATCAGACGGTAAGGTTGAAACCTTTAAAGCTCGGCTTGTAGCAAAAAGTTTTACTCAAAGAGAGGGTATCGATTATGAGAAAACCTTTTCTCCTGTAGCCATGCTTAAGTCTATCCAAATTCTTTTATCTACTGCCGCTCATCTCGATTATGAGATTTGGCAAATGGATGTCAAGACAGCTTTTCTTAATGGAAGTCTTGAGAAAGACATCTATATGAAGCAACCAGACGGGTTCATTGAAAAGGGCCAGGAGCATCTTGTTTGTAAGCTCAAGAAATCCATTTATGGACTTAAGCGAGCTTCCAGATCTTGGAACATATGTTTTGATCAGGTGATAAAATTCTATGGATTTGATCAATGTCAGGATGAATCATGTGTATACAGAAGTATGACAAAAACGTGGTGGTGTTCCTAGTACTTTATGTGGATCACATCTTGCTCATTGGAAACAATATGAAGGTGTTATCTAATGTAAGGGTATGGTTATCCAAACAGTTTGATATGAAGGACTTGGGAGAAGTAGGTCACATCCTTGGGATCAAAGTTCTACGAGATCGTAAGAAAAGAATGTTGGACTTATCCCAAGCTTCCTATATCGATACTGTACTAACTCATTTTAGTATACAAAATTCTAAGAAAGGTTTCTTACCTTTTAGACATAGAATTGCTCTATCAAAATAGCAGTGTCCGAGGACACCTAAAGAGATAGAGAACATGAAGGCAGTTCCTTATGCTTCAGCAGTAAAAAGCTTAATATATGCAATGCTATGAACGAGACCAGACATCTGCTTTGCCGTAGGCATGGTCAGCAGATATCAGTCTAACCCAGGACAAGAGCACTGGATTGCCGTAAAGCTTATTTTGAAGTACCTGAAAAGGACTAAAGAGTATATGCTAGTTTACTAGGCAGATAGTTTAGTTCCCTTGGGGTATACAGACTCAGATTTTCAGTCAGATAGGGATTCCAAAAAATCTACCACAGGTTATGTGTTTACTTTGGAAGGTGTAGCCATTGTGTGGAGGAGCATCAAGCAAAAATGTATTGCTGATTCCACCATGGAAGCCGAGTATGTGGCAGCCTCTGAGGCAGCCAAAGAAGCGGTTTGGCTCAGAAACTTTCTATTGGACTTGGATGTGGTACCTAGTTTGCCTAAGCCTATTACACTTTATTGTGATAATAGTGGTGCAGTTGCAAATTCGAAGGAACCACGAGCCCATAAGACAGGCAAACACATTGAGCGCAAGTACCACCTGATACGAGATTTCGTAAAGAAAGGAAAAGTTGCTGTGATCAAGATAGCATCAGCCGACAACCTAGCTAATCCCTTTACAAAGAGCTTACCAGCTAAGGCTTTTGATAGTCATGTTGAGGGAATAGGAGTCAGATGTGTAGCAACATGGCTTTAAGTATAAGTGGGAGATTTGTAACAGTATACTGAAAAACAATACTTTGAGTATAAGTGGGAGATTGTTAGGGTTATATACTAAAAGCATCACTTTTGTAGTAACCTTATTTCCTTAAATTTTAAATGAGAACCATATGGGCAAATGTTTGCATATTGTATTTGTTGCAAGTGTTAATGCAAATGTCTGATATTCTATATTGTAGATAATATGGTGTGTGGTGTCACACAGAAGATCATATTATCAGTTTCCTATGGAGTATATAAATAGTTCACAACCTAGATGGACTTGGACAATCTATTGGAAAGGTTGTAATATAATCTGGTATTAGTCTATCTTGACTATAGGTTTATACTAGTACACTTTGTGTGTATTGAACAGGACCACTTGAGGTTGTTCTCTTTGTACTGACTACATAAGAGAACAAACACCTCTGTTATTATGGATGCTTGTGTTCTTAATTCGGATATAATAACGGATATGTATATGCAGTGTGCATTACTTTGACTCATAAAAGAGTGAGATTCATTATGGATCAACAACCTCTATGAATTGGATAATAACATTGTATGTATGATGGGCTGTTGATTATAAATGGAATCCATGTCTCGATACATCGGGTTGATGATGTCCCCTTAAGGAGCTCATAAGGATTGTCATGTAAATCCTGCAGGTGGATTATATCCGACATGACAAATAAAGTTGAGCGGTACTACTTAAGGATAAAAGATGTCGAATCAATATAGTCGTCAGTAACTTAATTTGATCGACGGACATACGATATCTTAACATGGAAAGCCAAACGAGCATATAATAAAAGGAGCCCATAAACATAATTTAGGATTAGGGAGGTAGTGCAACAATAGCTCATTAGTGGACCGAGCTATCGTTAATAGGCCTGGATTGTGTGTTCAGGCTGAACACGGTATATTTTTGGTTTGTCATAATTAGTTAGCCTTGGATTTTTATTTTTATTTTTGCATATTGCATTTGCATGGTTCATCATGGCATGGCATTGGCTTGGTTTGGTTCGGTTTAGTGGGTTTGGCTTGGTTGGGTTTTATGTGGAGAACCACTCCCACCTACCACCACTCCCACCATAAATATCTATCCCACTCTCTCTCTTCCATTATTACTCATTACTCATTTCTTCTTCTCCATCTTTACTCTTCACCTACCAGGAGAGAGTGGAGAGCTTAGGCAAGTGCATCTTGCTTCATGGAGGAACCCCATTTTTATTGTTCCATTGTCTTCCTCATGTGTTTCTAACCCACTTTAGTACTTGGCATTTTTCATTTCCATGGTTAAATTTTTGTAGATCTAGTTTTGTGGTATTTCTAGTTCCAGGATTTTTAATCCATCAACTTGCATATTTTGCTAAGTTGATGATCCCATGATTGCAGAGAATTTCCTTTGGTCCAATTTGACCTATGAAATTTTGCTGAGCCGCATGAACATTTTTGCACTCAGCTGCATGGCCTACTAATGCAATAGCAAGCAATTAGTTTGCATGCATTATTTAATGCAATACCAATATTCAGCCGCATGTGGCACTTGGTTGTGGCCGCATGAGCTTGAAATAATAGATGCATTAAATAATGCATGACCCTGGGTCTCCAGCCGCATGCATATTAATACCAATGCATGCAATATTTTAATGATTAATTTAATGCAAACACGTACACTTAGTACCAGCCACATAGCATGCAAGCATTAAATAATGCTTGCCCTGCCGCATACACTTTGGTTAGAGCATTAAATAATACCTTGCTTGGAATTAAAGGAATGTACTTTGGTTAAAAGCATTAAATAATGCTTTACTACAGGAATGTGCACTGAATGTCTTTTATTAACACATTAACATTGAATGTACTTTTGTAAGCATTAATTAAGGCTTGACTTTCCTAATACTTGTCTTTTCTAAAATACACTTTTTACTTACTCCTCCTAATGCATCCTGGAAAGGAGCCGCATATGGTATATTGTTACTGCAAGGAGCCGCATATGGTATTTTAGTACAATTCCAAAAATGCAATTACCTAAGCATTGTTACTGCTTGGAGCCGCATATACTTGCCAACATACTTGCCATCAACTGTATAATCATTAGTTATTTATTTATTTAATTATTGTATTTTATGCAAGTAAATGTGAGGGAGAGCCGCATGGCCTTGGCCATTTTAATATTAGTAATTGCATGGAATCTAAGGTGAGCCGCATAGGCTCCCTTCCCCCACTATTTAATATTTTGGCCACGTGAACCATTAATTAAAGGGTTCACATGTACCACTTCTTATTGCATTAATTGTGGGGGGTCCCACATAACTTCTTTTAGTTGACTTGCTTGCTGAAGTGGGAGCTTGCAATTATTGTGGGTCCCACTCTCTTTTGTCTTACTTGATTTCATGCCCTCTTTGTTATATTGGCCGCATGGGTGGCTTTCCACTCTCTTTGACTGCATGTTTGTTCTCCCACTTTTGGACAACATGGGTCCCACTTTGATTATTTAAATGTCTTATTTGCGTGAATTGTGGTCCGAATTTCTTTCCACTTCCAACATGAAAGTTGTAGAGTTTCTTCTTGGTTTCAAGAATATATATATTATATTATATTATTATTTTAATTGCTCAAGTTTCTTCCTTCCTTGATAAATGACATGACTTGATAGTGACCCGCCGTGGTGCACTCCCGACATGATAACTTGACCTGACAATTTGACATGATAACTTGACATGATAATTCTTGATAGTGGCCCGCCGTGGCGCACTCTTGACATGATGAACCTGACACGGTATATCTCGAATGCTGTTGCGACGGCTAACACGACTTGACAAGATTGAATAACTTGGACACCGTGGACGATTGTGCTTGTACAAATGAACCCGTCTTGTCTTGTATCATGTCTAGGACGGGGACCCCTGAGTACCACGGTCAGGGGCACCCACTGAAATCGACTAAGGCTAATCACTAGAATAATCCAGTAGTCATGAAGAGATTTCCCAGCTACAGGCAATCCCGTTATCTGGGCGCCCTACTTGGGATCTGTAGCCTGCCGTCGAGTAGGGCACATTTCCAGCACACTGTCATGTGTTGCACCCTCTAAGTCACCTAAGGGTACATGCGTTTCCTGGACGATGTATCCACTTGAATTCAACCCTAATTGCGTCCGGATAGCCTGGATGGTCTGCAGGACTTGTGGCTGTAGAATAATCTCACTGCATCTTGCTAGTAACTAGGCCTGTGATAACCCTAGTTAGTTAAAGTATCATGCCGTACTTATTGCTTGGCCGTGAAATGTTGGATGAAGTTTACCAGTCTATTCTTGTCTTGATCTTGTACAAGATTGTCACATGACCTGTTTTCTTATTTTATCTTGCCGATAAATGGTAGGAGAAACCAAGTTCGGTTCAGACGAAGGGTTACAACCCCGGTCCTTGTTTGGTTTACGGGTTGTAACCTGGTTCTCTGAATAGTCCCATGGTTATCCCATCGTATATCACCTGCCCTATTTTTCCTTAATTATTGTCTTTATTTTATATTATTACTCTTGTGCTGATTGCTGATTTTAGTTCCTAATTGAAGCCTCCTTTGTGGCACTTGCTCTTTCTGGGGTCTGACCTAGCTGGTTTTGTATGGCCAGATACCAGAGCAGCTCCAGAGGATCTACCGAATCTCCAGCCACATGGTGACCACTAGACGGAATCCTGGCAACGAGTGGATTATTTTTGGCTCTCCCACTCTATTATAAATTATTTCTTTGAGGCGTTTAGCCGCCGAACAAGTGTTAGCTCGTGTACATTTTTACTTACTGTCTGCCTACGGGCTGTAACATGATTGGCAACCTAGGGTTGATCATGTATGACTAAACTCTTGCTAGTCCTCACATTTTGTAACGACTAGCTTCATGATCAGCTGGATATGTAATGTTTGGGACGCCTTACTATTATATATTTGGTGATCTTACATCTTGTAACTTTATTTACTTGCTTGTGATTGAGACACTAGGCTTGTTATTGACCCTAAGAGACTGATGGCTTGTAGATAAACCCTCATATATCTAGACAGCCGTGACCGTATAGTGGAGTGGATCCCATTTCATTATACGTAGCTGGCTATGTCTGCCCCCGCTCTCCAGTATTCTGGTTCTGGGGCGTGACATGGTTTAAGTGGTGGCCCATGCAGGTCTTGTAAATCAAGATATGTGAGGGTTTACCGAATAGATGTCTCAATCAGTACTCACCCTTAATCTCTGCTCGTATCCTCTTGATTCCTGAAATTCTTATCCTGATCACATGCTTGTAATCGTTGATCTATCCTGGTCCTTCCTTATTGTTCCCATGTCGTCTTCTTCAGCGACATTGAACCTGGACCTGCCGATCAGCAAGGCGGATCACCTCCCGTGGACCAGCAGCAACCAGAAGATCAGGTCCAGCACTCAGGAGCAGCCTTCCGAGTCGTACCTACTGGAGGAGAGCCGCCAGTTCATCCAGTCCAGCCTGCAGAGCCTGATGATGGCACTTTGGTGGGTCTCATCAGATCATTGTTAGCTTCCCCAGATCGCCGAGGAGATGCCTTACAACAGGCAGTGGCAGATGCTCTGAACAGAGACGGTCATCCAAGGAACAGTACAGCGAACAGTTTCAAGCGCCTGAACCCTCCATTCTTCGTTGGCAGTGAAGATGCTATCGCTGCTGATGCGTGGCTCCAGGATACTGAAGTCATTCTAGAGGCAGCCAGAACCCCGGAGGACGAGAAGGTGGCCGTGGTGTGCCTGCAGTTATTGGATCTTGCCCGCAGCTGGTGGACAGCACAGGCCGTGGGATTAGTGGCCCCTATTCCATGGGCACTATTCAGAAAAAGATTCCAGACGAAGTACTTCGATATGGTGGCTCGGTACGATCTACAGACCAAGTTCACCAATCTGAAGCAAGGAGGCAGAACGGTCGACGGATATACGGCCGAGTTTTCGAGGCTCAGTCGGTTTGCTCCTACCTTAGTGGCGACCAAGTTTGATAGAGCCCAGCGGTTCCAGCAAGGGCTCCATCTCGAGATTTTGTTAGCAGTGGAACAGTTTGAGCATCAGACTTTTGATGCAGTGTTGAGGGCAGCTAGGAGGCACGAGTATACCTCCCACAGGATAGTGGACAGGACCGGAGGCCGGAAGCGATCTCACGGCCAGATGACCCAGTCGACAGCACCAGCCCCAGCAGTCAGGGCCTTGACAATTGAAACTCCGAGGCAGGCGGCCTCAGTGACGTCAGTCACGTCCCCTCCGCAACAGAAGCAGAAGCAGTCTTCCGTAATGGGCTGCACTCATTGTGGGAAGCCAGGATACGTTGTTTCAGAGTGTCGCAGGGCTTAGGGATTGTGCTTGGCTTGTGGAGCACCGGACCACAAGATAGGATCCTGTCCGAATAGGGCTAGTTCGTCATCGGCCCAGACTAGTCCCTCGGTAAGAGGACCAGCCCCAGTCCAGCAGCAACAGCAGTATCCATTGCCGAGGCCATTGCCGCCTCAGGCTCAAGTGTTTCTGCAGCAGTACCAGCCTCCAAGGCCATTGCCGCCTCAGGCCCTAGCCTTCCAGCTACAGAGACCCCAGCAGTATGCCCAAGTCCAAGCTCAGATCCAGAACCGGCAGAGAGGTTCCTAGCAGGATATCTTTCCTCTTTCTCGTGCCTTCGATTTCCTTACTTACATACATGATTGCATGATTGATTGCTTAGTATAACTTGTCCTTGCCACTCTAGCCTCTTGATTAAATTCTGAGGACGGAATTCTTTTAAGGTGGGTAGAGTTGTGATGCCCGTAGTCCGCATTACGTATTGGAAATACGTGTACGTATTTCGGGCTTGTATTTTTGGTTTGTCATAATTAGTTACCCTTGGATTTTTATTTTTATTTTTGCATATTGCATTTGTATGGTTCATCATGGCATGGCATTGGCTTGGTTTGGTTCGGTTTAGTGGGTTTGGCTTGGTTGGGTTTTATGTGGAGAACCACTCCCACCTACCACCACTCCCACCATAAATATCTATCCCACTCTCTCTCTTTCATTATTACTCATTACTCATTTCTTCTTCTCCATCTTTACTCTTCACCTACCAGGAGAGAGTGGAGAGCTTAGGCAAGTGCATCTTGCTTCATGGAGGAACCCCATTTTTATTGTTCTATTGTCTTCCTCATGTGTTTCTAACCCACTTTAGTACTTGGCATTTTTCATTTCCATGGTTAAATTTTTGTAGATCTAGTTTTGTGGTATTTCTAGTTCCAGGATTTTTGATCCATCAACTTGCGTATTTTGCTAAGTTGATGATCCCATGATTGCAGAGAATTTCCTTTGGTCCAATTTGACCTATGAAATTTTGCTGAGCCGCATGAACATTTTTGCACTCAGCCGCATGGCCTACTAATGCAATAGCAAGCAATTAGTTTGCATGCATTATTTAATGCAATACCAATATTCAGCCGCATGTGGCACTTGGTTGTGGCCGCATGAGCTTGAAATAATAGATGCATTAAATAATGCATGACCCTGGGTCTCCAGCCGCATGCATATTAATACCAATGCATGCAATATTTTAATGATTAATTTAATACAAACACGTACACTTAGTACCAGCCGCATAGCATGCAAGCATTAAATAATGCTTGCCCTGCCGCATACACTTTGGTTAGAGCATTAAATAATACCTTGCTTGGAATTAAAGGAATGTACTTTAGTTAAAAGCATTAAATAATGCTTTACTACAGGAATGTGCACTGAATGTCTTTTGTTAACACATTAACATTGAATGTACTTTTGTAAGCATTAATTAAGGCTTGACTTTCCTAATACTTGTCTTTTCTAAAATACACTTTTTACTTACTCCTCCAAATGCATCCTGGAAAGGAGCCGCATATGGTATATTGTTACTGCAAGGAGCCGCATATGGTATTTTAGTGCAATTCCAAAAATGCAATTACCTAAGCATTGTTACTGCTTGGAGCCGCATACACTTGCCATCAACTGTATAATCATTAGTTATTTATTTATTTAATTGTTGTATTTTATGCAAGTAAATGTGAGGGAGAGCCGCATGGCCTTGGCCATTTTAATATTAGTAATTGCATGGAATCTAAGGTGAGCCGCATAGGCTCCCTTCCCCCACTATTTAATATTTTGGCCACGTGAACCATTAATTAAAGGGTTCACATGTACCACTTCTTATTGCATTAATTGTGGGGGGTCCCACATAACTTCTTTTAGTTGACTTGCTTGCTGAAGTGGGAGCTTGTAATTATTACGGGTCCCACTCCCTTTTGTCTTACTTGATTTCATGCCCTCTTTGTTATATTGGCCGCATGGGTGGCTTCCCACTCTCTTTGACCGCATGTTTGTTCTTCCACTTTTGGACCACACGGGTCCCACTTTGACTATTTAAATATCTTATTTGCGTGAATTATGGTCCGAATTTCTTTCCACTCCCAACATGAAAGTTGTAGAGTTTCTCCTTGGTTTCAAGAATAAATATATATTATATTATATTATTATTTTAATTGCTCAAGTTTCTTCCCTCCTTGATAAATGACATGACTTGATAGTGACCCGCCGTGGTGCACTCCCGACATGATAACTTGACCTGACAATTTGACATGATAACTTGACATGATAATTCTTGATAGTGGCCCGCCGTGGTGCACTCTTAACATGATGAACCTGACACGGTATATCTCGAATGCTGTTGCGACGGCTAACACGACTTGACAAGATTGAATAACTTGGACACCGTGGACGATTGTGCTTGTACAAATGAACCCATCTTGTCTTGCATCATGTCTAGGACGGGGACCCCTGAGTACCACGGTCAGGGGCACCCACTGAAATCGACTAAGGCTAATCACTAGAATAATCCAGTAGTCATTAAGAGATTTCCCAGCTACAGGCAATCTCGTTATCTGGGCGCCCCACTTGGGATCTGTAGCCTGCCGTCGAGTAGGGCACATTTCCAGCACACTGTCATGTGTTGCACCCGCTAAGTCACCTAAGGGTACATGCGTTTTCTGGACGATGCACCCACTTGAATTCAACCCTAATTGCGTCCGAATAGCCTGGATGGTCTGCAGGGCTTGTGGCTGTGGAATAATCTCACTGCATCTTGCTAGTAACTAGGCCTGTGATAACCCTAGTTAGTTAAAGTATCAAGCCGTACTTATTGCTTGGCCGTGAAATATTGGATGAAGTTTATCAGTCTATTCTTGTCTTGATCTTGTACAAGATTGTCACATGACCTGTTTTCTTATTTTATCTTGCCGATAAATGGTGGGAGAAACCAAGTTCGGTTCAGACGAAGGGTTACAACCCCGGTCCTTGTTTGGTTTACGGGTTGTAACCTGGTTCTCTGAATAGTCCCATGGTTATCCCATCGTATATCACCTGCCCTGTTTTTCCTTAATTGTTGTCTTTATTTTATATTATTACTCTTGTGCTAATTGTTGATTTTAGTTCCTAAGTGAAGCCTCCTTTGTGGCACTTGCTCTTTCTGGGGTCTGACCCAGCTGGTTTTGTATGGCCAGATACCAGAGCAGCTCCAGAGGATCTACCGAATCTCCAGCCACATGGTGACCACTAGACGGAATCCTGGCAACGAGTGGGTTATTTTTGGCTCTTCCACTCTATTGTAAATTATTTCTTTGAGGCGTTTAGCCGCCGAGCAAGTGTTAGCTCGTGTACATTTTTACTTACTGTCTGCCTATGGGCTGTAACATGATTGGCAACCTAGGGTTGATCATGTATGACTAAACTCTTGCTAGTCCTCACATTTTGTAACGACTAGCTTCATGATCAGCTAGATATGTAATGTTTGGGACGCCTTACTATTGTATATTTGGTGATCTTACATCTTGTAACTTTATTTACTTGCTTGTGATTGAGACACTAGGCTTGTTATTGACCCTAAGAGACTGATGGCTTGTAGATAAACCCTCATATATCTAGACAACCGTGACCGTATAGTGGAGTGGATCCCATTTTATTATACGTAGCTGGCTATGTCTGCCCCCGCTCTCCAGTATTCTGGTTCTGGGGCGGCTCCCAACGCTTCGGCGGCTCCCAAGAACAGCACTATCAAGGACCTATGGGACCCTCCTAATAACACCTGGAATTCGATCAAAGTCAGGTCATAGGCTGGGTCCGAAGCGGCCGATTACATTCGTCGTAGCTGTTTGAGGATCAGACCGGACGCAGATAAGCGCGAGTGGTCGCCCGATAGTGTCGGCGCATTCTCGGTTAAGTCAGCCAGAAGAGTTATCCTGGGTAACGCGGCCCCGTCCCCTACCATTGCCTCATTCTAGCAGACGTGCATCCCCAAGAAGTGGTCTTTCCTTATCTGGAGAGCCCTACGCAATATCCTCCCTACTGACGACAATCTCAACACAATCGGGTTCAGCCTTGCCTCTACATACACATGCTGCTCTGATCGACAATCGGAAACAGCCAACCACATCCTTAGTCAGGGGGACCTACCGGTTAAGGTCTGGAGAGCTCTTTCCCAGCGTTGTAGATTGCCTCATGGAGGCGATAAGTTTCACTACCTCATGGCAACTTGGGCTTCAGCGTCCCATGGCCACCAGATCGTCGCTGCGGCCGCCACGTGGGTTATCTGAAAAAATCGGAACAAGGCGAGATACGAAGGCCACCAGTACAGCACAGACCAACTGATTTGGGAGACCATTCGTCAATGCCACAAACGGAGACCCCTCTGTAAGCATGGCCAGGTGGCTCTTTGGAACTCTCTCCTATCCTCGGCTTAGCCGTTTTGTTTCTAGTTTGCCTCTTCTTTTGTCAGTATACGTGTACAGGCATTGATATTTTACACCTTATGGTATACTTGTAAAGGTTCGACCTTCAGGAATAAAATGGATTGATGGTTAAAAAAAAAAAAAAAAAAAAAAAAAATATATATATATATATATATATATATATATATATATATATATATATATATATATATATATATATATATATTATAATTTTGCTCTAATGGGCTTGCAAGCTTATATATAATTTTGCTCTAATGGGCTTGCAAGCTTATATGGAACACTTTGGTTTACTTTAACGGACTCCTCCGTAGGTTTCAAATGAATCATATCTAATTTATTTTTTATTGTGTTTTAGAAAAGATTGTTAATATAATATATAGTAAGTTGGAGATGTGTAGGCTATAATTAAAATATTTAATTACTTTATTAAAATAGAATCATATCTATCTTTTACTTTTTATTAAAGAGATTCATTACTTTATTAAGATGGAATCAGATCTATTTTTATTTCTTATTAGAGAGATTCATTTGAAACATACGGAGGAGTCCGTTAATGTAAACATAATTGTTCCATATAGTAAGCTTGCAAGCCTATTAGAAGAAAATTTTATATATATATATATATATATATATATATATATATATATATATATATATATATATATATATATATATATATATATATATATATATATATATATATATATATATATATATCTTTTATATATATATATATATATATATATATATATATATATATATATATATATATATATATATATATATATTTATATATTTATATATTTATATATTTATATATATACATATATAGAAAAATATATATATATATATATATAGATAGATAGATAGATAGAAAAAATAGAGAGAGAGAGAGTGAAGGGTAGAGGAGATTGAAAGTGTCCGTTAGAGTGACGCATGGGGAGAAGATTCTAACAGCGAATGCACCAAAAAAAATTCTTTTGCCTGACTAACTGACTTGTCTCTTAGTATTCTAGTACTAGAAAATTTCATGTAGAGGAATAAATTATCCCTATTTGCATAAAAGATGAGATATTTTTAAAAAAATCAAATAGGAGGATGAAACACCATTCCAAATGGCGTAAAACTTGAGATGTCGTCACCAATGACGCCCCATCACTAAACAAATAGTAGGATATATAAATATATATAAATATATATATATATATATATATATATATATATATATATAGAGAGAGAGAGTGAAAGGTAGAGGAGAGAGAGAGAGAGCTCTCAATCTCCTCTACCTTTCACTCTCTCTCTCTCTATATTTAAAAAAAAAATAGAGAGAGAGAGAGAGAGTGAAAGGTAGAGGAGATTGAGAGCGTCTGTTAGAGTGACGCAAGGGGAGAAGATTTTGACAGCAAATGCACCAAAAAAATTCTTTGGCCAGACTAACTGGCTTGTCTCTTGGTATTCTAGTACAGGAAAAATTCATGTAGAGGGATAAATTTATCCCTATTTGCATAAAAGATGATATATTAAAAAATTAAATAGGAGGATGAAACGCCATTCCAAATGGCGTCCAGCTTGAAATGTCGTCACCAATGACGCCACATCACTAAAAAATAGTGGGACACCATTACCATTGCAGTCAAAGCAGAATGGGACACCATTGTCAATGTCACGCCCCAGTCCTAAAATATGTAGAACCGAGCGATGTGGCATTGGCCAGTTACATATTCAACCAGACTCTAGTCTGACTAGAATACGTATAAGCTGTTCGAAATGGTGTAACTAGTACTACATCAACTCTATATCTCAATCCATGTAACAGAAACATAAGAAAGAAAAATATGAATACTAGTTTGTAGTCCAATAATCACACTTGCCCGAATTGACTCAAAAAAGATAATATGAGTCTATAAATACTGGGCTACTAAGCAGATACAAATAACAGTAAATAAAACATATAACTCTGAATGATTAAATACATGTAATAAAATGAATACGATCAATAATTTAGCAAGGCGCTCTACAAAAACTATTCAGCCAACCTGGAAGAAAACCAGGTCCTCAGCGGGACGTAGCAAGATACATAATATACATGCCACTATGAAGTACAGTAAATATCATGTGTATGTAGTAACATGTGATCCAGGAAATAGACGTGTAACCAAGGTAATAGACAAGTGAATCAGGGTAATACACAGGTGATATAGTACTCTACTACTAAGCAGACTTCCAGTCTGTGTGGAATGCACTTGAGGACGCCATTCGTACACATGAGTTGTCACGGTGTAATCCAGAACTCTAGTAAGAAAACTCTGGTAACTATAAAAAGTCCACAGTTCCAGTAAAGAACTGTGGTAACTATGAATATCTGAGGCTCTGGATAAGAGACAATGGTAACAATATGGGAAAGGAGCTCATACGTCTAGTGACTGCCCTCCTCGTCCAATGATATTATTCGCGTCGCATCCACGACACGTCCAGTCTAACTCTAACAATGATAAGTCCACAAATGCGGTCGATCATGTACACAAGACGTAATCATCAAGTAAATGTCCAGAGGTCATAATCGAGTCACCTATATGCCACGCAGTATGAATTCGTAAATCATGTCTATGTGTCAGCAAGTGTAATCATGACAGTGTGCTGATGATGAATATATAAAGAGTGTACAGTATATTCAGTGTGAACGACTGATAAAGAATATAAGCATGTAGATACTGTAAATCAAGTTTGCAAGGTATACTTACCTGGGGTTTGTCCAAACTGTGCTGAGACTGCAGTTTCAAAGTCTATCCCACTATCTATGAGCCAACGATCCATACTCCATGCAAATATCTATCAACCCAAATCACAAGCATATATATATATATATATATATATATATATATATATATATATATATATATCACACACTGAAGTACACATATGACTAGTAACTCCTACCTAGAGAGCTTGGGTCGTTTTAGTTGCATATTACCTTATGTTATCTAAGACACTTGTAATTATATCATCTAGGACTAGGTCACACTAGTCTCTATAATCATTATTATGAAAAATATGAATTACAAGTTGCAGGTTATTAAAATATCAAGTTTGTACCTCATTATTCATACAACAAAACCTACGACATGTAAATCGAGACAAGATAATTAACCGTACTGTTAACAATTTTATCTTGGCGATCCACTCGTACGTCGGGCTCACCGACGTTGCGCAGGGTGGTGTGTATGGGGGACTACAGCCTGATGGGGGTATGCCTGTGGCATTTAGTGCCATGACGTCGACGACGATCGACGGGGCATGGCAGTGTCGAGGGTTCAGCAGCAGCAGCTGCATGTGACAGCAGCTCGATGCTGCTAAAATTGTAGCGATAGCAGCCGCATGCTGTCGTCCGACCAGGTGGGGTGGCTGTCGGAGGGCGGTGCAGGGCGACAGCGCACGCGCGTGTGGTGGACAGCTAGGTGAACGACAGTAGCACTGTAAATGGCAGCACAACCACAGTAGGAAGAAAGAGAAGGAAGAATACTACAAAAAATAGGCTTTTAGCGACGGCGGGATCCATCGCTAAAAGTTGTTTTTCAGTCGCTAAAGCCAAATAGCGACATATCTGCGACGGAAATCGTTTGTCAAAAAATCATGTGTCGCTAATTTAAATCAGTCACTAGTTTGTCGGAAATAGCGACTGATTAGTGACGTATTTAGCGACAAGCTATTTATTGAAAAATACGACGTAATAGCGACGGAAACTCTGTCGCTATAGTTACCGACGAACTACCGACGTCGCAGCGGCGTAATTCAGCATGAGAGTAGCGACGGGCTAGCGACGAAAAATTACGTTGCTAAGATGTTTTCGATACGCTTTTGGTGTCGGACAGGAACATAGCGACGGAATAGTAAGTAAAATTTACGTCACTATTCAGTCGCTATACTGGAATATAATATTTTCCAGAACCTTAGTGACGGAAACTATAGTCGCTATTCCGACGGTAGCCTGCAAAGTAAATTTTCCAAGCATGTAGCGACAGAAAAATCGTCGCTGTTCCGTCGCTAGCCTGCAATGTTCCAGGTTTTTTGTCGCTGTTCCGTCGCCATCTGTCGCTAAATGCAATATTGCATGTCATCATTTGTGTTTTCTGCACTCCACATCCCTGTTGACAGTTTCACACACAATATACAGTCATATAAACAGTTTTCAAATACAATATCAGTATTCGTGTTTCTAGCAGTCCTTATCCATGTCGACAGTTTTACAGTAGGCACATATATCAGTATTTGTGTTTCCTACAAATTCTCAGTTTCATGCACACGTATCCCAAATGTTTTAATACAACACATACACACATATCCAAAATTAGATTCATACACACATACGAATTATATTTTAATATAAGAAATATTAATACACATGTCCAAAATGTTTTAATACAAGAAATTACTGGTATAGTAAATCTAGGTCGTCGGGCGTGATGGAAACCTCTCGGCAGGCATGATGAAGACCTCTCGGCGGACTTAATGAAGATCCAAGCTGCAAACGTGAACGTCGACCTCTCGGCGCCATAGAAAAATCTGAAAGAAATAATAAGTGATGATGTGTTAAAAATAAAAACTACTGTCATGTCATTATACTAATGGAACTCGTATATTAAATTAAAACGTACGTACTAGTCTGATTCATCTTCCCAAGAGTCTTCTGAATCATCGCTTGATTCCAAAGTGTCTTCTTCTGCTTCTTCATTTTTACTATCATTATGATCTTCATCTTCATCTTCCAATACTTCTTCCTCAACATCTTCCAATACTTCATCAACGTTAACCTCCATAATGTCATCTACCGCAACCTCCATATATTCTAAATCCTCTTCCTCAACACCAGCCAAACTTATATATGTTGGTTGAGGCTTGACCAGCTCTTCCTCTTGGTAGGCTACATCCCCAACATTATATGTATTTCTTGCTTTGGTTTTGTATATAGCCCACCAATCTAGGGTACTACGTCGTCGGCTAGAATAACTCGTATAGTACACTTGAACGGTTTGACTAGCCAACACAAATGGTTCAAAACCTCCATATCTTTTTCCATGCTTTATATCAACAAAGCCAAATTGTTTGTCAATCTTCCATCCTTGCTTGGGTGTTGTGTCGAACCAATGACATTTAAAAAGCACAATCTTCGTATCAACAGAATATTCAATCTCTACGATATCTCTTAGAACACCGTAGTAGTCGAATTCGGGATCGGCATCGTAGACTGAGGCTCTCACACAAACTCCTGAATTTTTGGTATAATTAGCCTCCTCATCAACAAATTAATGATTGATAGGCTTATCAGTAGTTCTAAAGTTAAAGCCATTGATTGTATATCCGCTCCAACACCTCGCCTTCTTGCTCGGTCCAATAGCAATTGCTCTTAGCCCTTTGTTCTGCAACTGTGTACCAAGACGGAAGACCTAGTATGGGTAGTATCAGAAAAGTCATTAGACAAAGTGTGGGTAGTAACATATCAAATTTAGAATGGCTAATGATTATAATCCTTACATAATTTCGAAACCATGACGAAAACTTCATATCGACCTCTCTAGCAAGATCATCATCATCAATATCAGGTCTTTCCATTCTAATCTCAGCTCTAAAAGTACTGTAATAATAGGGAAAAACGTTAGCACACTTCTAAATATCGAATTTAGAATGACTAAATGGTGTCGCTTGCTTTTCAATATCTTTCATCTCTTGGATACCGCTATTGAGGCATATATACCGATGTGCGGCTTCAAACTCATCGTCATCCAACCATCGTAATTTAGTCGCACTTGTCGGCTTGCCCCCCACATTGAAGATTGTACGGATCCCTTCGTTCAGTGCATTGATATCACCTTCATCATTCTTCGGTACTCTATTCTGATTTGTTCGGACATGAGTATCGAAGTAGATCGAGCAGAAGTTAGAAACCTCCTCAATGATATATGCTTCGCATATTGAAGCTTCTACATGAGCCTTATTGCCCACTTTCTTCTTCAAGTGACCAAGATATCTATAAGAAATATATTGAATATTAGAATTATTTAAATAAAAAATTATAAATTAGAAGATTATTTTATACCTCTCAAATGGGTACATCCATCGATAATGGATGGGAGCACCGACACGTGCTTCGTATACAAGATGAACCGGCAAATTTTCTATACTATCAAAGAAGCTGGAAGGGAACACCATTTCTAACTTGCACATCGTCACTACAACTTTCTCCTCAAGTTCTAGCATATGTTGCACAGTCAACTTACTTGAACACAAATCTCTAAAGAAGATAGATAACGCGGTCAGCGGAGTCCACACATGAGAAGGTAGCATCTCTCTAAAAGTGATAGGAAGTAATCGCTCCATGAAAACGTGACAATCATGACTTTTCATCCCTATCAACCTGCGTTCGTTGAGATCGACACATCTCGCCAGATTCGATACATAACCGTCAGGAAATCTCAACTTTGAGATCCATTTACATATTATCAGTTTATCATCTCTACTCAATGTAAATGGTGCTGGAGGTTTTACCCAGTTACCATTGGACCTTTGCGACAGATACAACTCTGGACGCTTGCAAATAATTTCTAAGTCCTTCCTTACTTTAATATTGTCTTTCGTTTTTCCCTTAATATCAATCACAGTATTAAATATGTTGTCAAATATATTTTTTTCAATATGCATGACATCAAGATTGTTTCTTATAAGATTGTTCGGCTAATAAGGCAAATCCCAAAAGATACTCCATTTCGTCCAATTGTGATGTTGTCCGAAGCCTTCAATGTGATGGCCCGATCCCGAATTTTCCATAACCGTCGATAAATCTCGAACCTCTTCCCAAACTACATCTCCCGTTAATCTCAACAGGAGAAAAGATACTTACCGTTTACCATCCCTGAAGTCATCTCTGTTCCTTCTCCACGAATGTGACGAAGGAAGAAACTGGCAATGGCAATCAAAAAACACGCCTTTCCTCCATTCTGAAGACAGAATGCCTTACTCTTCCCCATGCATATCGAACATGACATAATACCATGAGTACTCCACCCCGATAACATCTCGTAAGCTGGAAAATCGTTGATGGTCCACATGAGCATCGCCCTCATCTGAAAGTTCTGCTCCATCGATATATCAAACATCTGGACGCCAAACTGCCATAATTGTTTCAACTCGTCCACCAACGGTTGTAAGTAGATATCGATGTTCTTCTTTAGAATTCTTGGACCAGGTATGATAAGTGTGAGGAACATGTAAGGAGTTTTCAGGCACATCCACGGTGATAGATTGTACAGGGTCAAAATTATCGGCCAACAAGAGTATTGCGTCCCCGAATGTCCGAATGGAGTGAATCCATCAGAACATAAAGCCAATCAAACATTCCTAGGCTCCGAAGCAAAATTAGGATGACACCGATCAAAATGCTTCCATGCTTCTCCATCGGCAGGATAAGATAATTCTTCTTCATCCATCTTCCATTCTTTGTTATGCCATGTCATGTGTTGTGCAATATTTGTAGACATATACATTCTCTGCAGCCTCCTTGTGATTGGCAAGAACTGCATGTACTTATACGGGCGTATCCGCATCCGGATAATTGATTTTTCCTTGCCTCGGATTGGCTTGTACCGGTCCTTGTCACAGAAAATGCATTTGTCTTTATCACTGTTCTCCTTGTAGTATAGCATGCAACCATTTCGATAGCAGTCTATCTTCTGGTAGCCCAATTCGAGTTTTCATATCATCATCTCAGACTTGTAGAAGCTTTCAGTCAAATCATTTGATCTTTTTGGCAAAAACTCTCTTACAAGTTGAATTATCGGGTCATAGCTTTCTTGTGGTAAGTTAAAATCATATTTAAGGTTCAACAGCCGCATCACCACCGACAATACCGAATAAGAATCACAACCCGGATATAACGGAGTATCAGCATGCTTGAACATATCGTAGAACTCCTTTGCATCAGGATTCGAATCCTCACGTGCCATAGCAAAATCTAATACCATCTCACGTGCCAAGTTTGTTGGTTGCCGATATTCAAAATGATCTCCGAGAATAGAATCTCTCACCTCTGTATTGAAGAAGGACTGAGATTGTGAAGCCGAAGATTCTCTTTGATAATCCACACGTTGTAGTTCGGCTTGAAACCCTTCTTGTAAAGGTGCTATATCACGAGTGACACCTCTCTAAATGGTATATTCTTACATTTGACACAAGGGCACTTTATGCGCCTTCCGTCCATGAAATCGGCATGCTACTTGCATATATGAGAAATTGCTCGATGCCCGCCTTGAAATCGTCCGTCAAGCCAATCATACTCTCATGTTGCCGATTGTACATCCACGAACGGTCAAGTAAGTATCGACTCATGGTTCTAATCCACGTGAATGATTCTGCACCAAGAATTAAGATCCTATATATATATCACTTGGTATCATAAAACAAACCTAGTATAACTTGGTATGACGTACCCCTCACGTACATTCACTCATAAAACAAACCTAGTATAATTAGGTATCACGTTGATACTCAAGTATCAAATTGATACACAAGTAAATATCGCATTGATCAATCAATTACCTTAGTAATCTAAAACTACTACACCTATTTATTTCGTGTCCATGTTCCGTCAAATTTTTTAAACTATTATACTGATAAATTTCTATTTATCTACTATACCCACTACTAGACCGATAAATTTCAAACACGAAATTGAAATTAAAACCCTAGAACATGTTGAGAAAACACAAACAAAGCATAAATAAAAATAAATACAAATTAGGGTTTAGGGTTTTGGAGCTTGAAGAGGTTGGTCACGGAGAAGATCTCGGAGAAGGGAGGACGTCGGAGGGGGGCACCGGAGGGGGGGCGCCAGAGGGGGGGACGACGGAGGGGGTGGTCGTCGGAGGAGGGGGCGCCGGAGGGGGTGGTCGTCGGAGGGGGGGTCGCCGGAGGGGGGCACGACGGAGGAGGAGAAGAGGGAGGGTGTACGGGGTTTCGAAGGAGGAGAAGAGGGGGGGAGGAGTGGGGGAGCACGCCGGAGGGAGGTGGTCACCGGAGTTGGGGGCTCGACGGAGGAGGAGAAGAGGGGGTGGTTAGGGGGTTCGATCGGAAGAGGAGAAGAGGGAGGGGTCGGAGTGGGGAAGGGCGCCGGAGGAGGCCGCAGTCGGGGGGGTGATCGCCGGTCGGGGAAGAGAGAGGGGAGGAGAGAGAAGGATTTTGAGAGTGAGAGAGAGATTGAAAAATTTTCAAAATTTAAGTAACTTTTGAATTTTCACAGCAAATTAGCGACGAAAATTTTTCGTCGTTACGTCGTCGCTACATAAAAATTTCGACATTTACAGCAGCTTAGCGACGTATATATCTGTCGCTAATCAGTCGGTTGACATATTCCGTCACTAAATGGTCGTTGATCCGTCGCTAAACTTATAAAAAATTTAAGTGAAAAAATCTGTCTTCCGTAAGTCGCTTGTCGGTCGCTAATTGGCGCCTGGTTACGTCGTCGCTAATTTTCAGTCGCTATTTGCCTGTATTTTCGTAGTGGAAGTTGAAGTGGAAGGCGAAGGATGAAGTTAAAATGGAAGGAGGAGGAAGAAAGTTAGGGTTGGGGTCCATGGGGATGAAGAAGGAGAGAAAGAAGAAGAGCAGTAGAAAAAAAAGGGGGAAGAAAAACTGTCGGCCAATAGGGCTGTGTAGTGTGAATATAGAGTTAGGTTTTCTTTTCTTCTTCTTTTTTATTGTGTGTGTAAATTGAGTGGTGGTGATGAAGAGTTAGTGGAATCGTGTGGTTAGGGTTTATTGTGTGTTATGATTGGACAAGGGGAGGGGGAGTAGCTGTGCTCTAGCTGCACACACCTACTTTGGGTGGGAAAGACCAAGAAAAAGAGGAAATGAAGATTTGTGTTTAGCCAAAAATATTTATGGCTGAATTCAAATTTAAAAAGGTTGGAAAATAGGATTTTGTGTGCCAAAATTGATGTTTGGTATATTGTAGAAGGAAAAAAAATTTGGTGTGGTATTTGGGTGTGCCATGAGGGGGTCACATGCACTTGGGTTGGGTGGTTTGGGTTAGATTGGGTTAGATTTAGGCTTGGTGTGATCATGACTACAATTTAGATCATCTATGATTATTGACGAAATAATAGCATGTGGGAGCTCAATTGGATGGCACACAAGAGGCATGTGCATAGTAGCATCAAAACAGGTCAAAACTATATATTGGGTCAATTAGGTTGGATTGATGTCGAACCCCAAAATTAAATTGGAAGTTAGGTCAAGTTTTTCGGTAGATGGTCAAATGGCCTAAATTGAGCAAAAAATTGTGCGATATAAATATAATACAATGGAGAAAGTTTGAGTGGGACATGATATATCAAACTGAAGATAATCTTGTCTACTACAAACCTCATGAAGGAAGTTCCGAGGGATTGACATCCCTGCGCTCCAAAAATTAAAGTCACGAAAAGGTATATTTAATGATCAAATCTAATTATAATAAAATTATTTATGAAAAATAATTCATTTAAGAATTTTTAGAAGAGCCCTAAAATTCAGGAGGCTTACGATCAATGTCGTCCCGTATTAAATATTATTATGGGACGCCATTGTTAATGATGTTCCATATTAAATATTATTGTGGAGCGTCATTGTCAATGGATCCCCCTCTGGATTTGTAAATATTCTTGAAGAATTAATAGATTTGAAGGTTGCTATATATAAATGACCTTAAAAAAATGTCCTTTGGTTTGTTCTTGAAGCTCGTGTGCTTTTCTTGGGAATCTCCTTCATTGTTCATGATAATTCAAGACATTAAGTATAAGCTAAAAAAAATACGGGGCGCCATTGGTGAAAGGTGCCCCAGCACTGTTTACGTAGGGCGCCGTTACTAGTGGTACCCCATCCTGTTTTCCATAGTAAGCACCATCAACAACGGCGCCCCACACTTCCAGCTTCTAAGCGCCATTTGCAGTGGCGTCTTATTCCCACATTTGTAAAAAAAAATTCAAAATTTTCTTCTTTCATGTAAATAGAAATAATTTTATCTTTCTATATGAAATTTTCTTTTATATTATATGACATTTAGATATCATATAACAAACATTTACTGCGAACTAAATGATTAAAATGAGTTTGTTGGAATTTTGCTTAGAACTAGACTTACATACATTAAATAATATAATTTTGGGCCTAGGACCGTCACCTCATGGGCCTCATATCAAGTTCATGGGTATATCAAGTTTGGGCCTAACTTTTAAGTAGAACAAGAGAGAGAAAAGAGATATTATAGTACTACACATGCAATAAAATTTAAATAAAACTAAAATATGTGTATATTTACACATATTTTGTGTCCAATTTCGCATTAAGCCCAAACACCAAAAACCACAACATGGAAAGTCCAAGCCAGATAGGTCATTGTAGATGCTGAGTCAGCTCATAAAATTATCAGTATGGCTAGCATATGTTCTACCAACAAGTAATTTTATGTGCACGATATCAAACTATAGATACGTGACAGTAATCCTGATTCGTCGGTAGAGTTTTGGACTCCACCATCTCTGTGAAATAAAAATCCTTCGGTAAATGGTAACACTAAACTTCATTAAGGGGGTGTTTGGTACGAGGAATACTATATAACCAGAAATTATATATTTCTAGAAATTTTATTCCAAGACATCATTTTTTTTGGATATTCTTTATTACTACGTTTGCTACATAATATTATATTCTTGGGTATATATAATTTATTCCCGAATATATAAAATGCATGCGTTTGGTACCATAAATAAATTCTTAGGAATATAATATTCTTCAAACTCACATAAACATAATTGGGTAAGAAAAAAATAGTTAAAAAAAATTAAGTAAAAAATGTATAATAAAAATTAGCACCACATGATCATTAATTATTCAAAGATAATTTAGTAAGAAAAAATTAGTTAAAAAATTGAGTAAAATAATTGTATAATAAAAATAGTATCATACAAAAATTAACCAAAAAAACAAAAAGAAACCATTTTTTGGAGAAATTGGAATCCATACATATTTGGAAAAAGAGAGAGGGAGCTGAGAATGAGAGAGAGAGCAGAGAGTAGAGAGAGAGAGAGAAGAATGAGAGAGAGAGAGAGGCCAGGGGGTGCGGTTTTCCATACTAGGTGGCAAATTTGGTAAATATGTAAAATTTTACTTAATTTTATTCCTTGGTAACAAACAAATATCCACCTATTTGTTAGTGAATATGTTTCTCATCTTTTATGGGTAAATAATTTAGGTTTTTTCTAAGGGCACCACCCTTTTTGCTAGGGGCTAGCCCAAAATAGTTCAAAAATATTACAAGTTTGCCATCAAAATTTTTTACTAGGGGCTAGCCCAAGCAAAGGTATAAATACCAATTTTTCTTTTCATTTTCTCTCTCATTCTTCTCTTTTCTTTTCTCCCTCAACTCTTTTCTTCTCTCCTTCTCTTAGGTCAAAGAATTTAAACCCCAACTCTTTTCTTTTCTCTCTACAATTTTTCCAAATTGTTCTCTCCCTCAACTCTAGGTCATTGACTTCTCCAATTTATTGGTAAGTCATCGAACTAAAATATGTTTAATGTTTTAAACAAGAATTTTACATATAAAAGTTGAATTATGTGTTTAATGTAGAAAAATATTGAACATGGATCAACCGGGATCATCAAATGTTCCCGCCACGTCCGAAGAACACGTTTCCGCAACGTCCGAAGACAACTTTGATGCATCGGAAGCCCTCTTGGTAACTATATTTTAACTTATCATCGGGTTAAAATTTGTGTTGTGACACAGAGGACTGCCAACACTCTGGCAGTCCCGATCATAGACTAGGACTGCCAGAGTGGTGGCAGTCCTTCACAAAAGAAGGACTGCCAGGACCCTGGCAGTCCTAAAAAAAAGTAGGACTGTCAGGGTCCTGGCAGTCCTTCTTTTGTGAAGGACTGCCACCACTCTGGCAGTCCTAGTCTATGATACCTGAATGCAAAGTTTTAGTCAGTAAAGGTGTTTGAAATTTATGAACACCAATTGCTGTACAAAAGACGGTCTTGCTATTAACACAATTTGCTATTTATGGACACCAATCTTATGCACGATCCTAATCTATGAAACCTATTTGCTTTAGGATATTATCTAATTATACTAACTTTTAAGTATTATTGTAGGACTTGAGATCTTTCAATTTTGCGGTACCGGCTCTAATTGCAGTCAATGTAGCCCATTTATTCTGGACCGATCTATATTTTGAATCAAGCGAGGGTGCGGTAGATTGGTGTCGAGAAGTTGGACGGGAAAACAACATTGTTCTAGTGATATCCAGATCGGCCCGAAATCGACCGGGACGACAAACTGTGGTGGTTGGCTGTGAAAGAGGTGGTGTGTTCAGAACGCACAAGAAAAATACAGTTATCCAAAGTAAAGTTCCAAGAAGAAATGTTAGAACGAGGAAATTTGGTTGTCCATTCACGATACATATTAGAAACGAAGAAGAAGGGAAATGGACAGTAGAAGTGAAGAATGGAACCCACAACCATGAGATTGCTGAGACACTATTGGGTCATCCGTATGTCGGACGGTTGAACAATACGGAGAAGAATATAGTCGAAGACTTGTCCACCTTCAGAGTTGCACCGAGACAAATATATTCTGTCATACGACATGAAGATGAGAAGAACAAGTCTACAATAAAGTCAATATACAACGCCCTATCTTCTTCAAATGCTGTCCGGACGAAATCAAGAATGGCGATGCAAGAAGTACTCAAGTTGCTTGCCGATAATCATTATGTTGAGTTTCATAGAAGACATCCCCAGAGTAATGAAGTATTTTTAATCTTTTGGGCTCATCCCGATTGCACAAATTTGGCGAGGTCTTTTGCCGACGTGTTAGTCCTTGATTGCACGTACAAGACCAATAAGTTCAAGATGCCTCTCTTTCATGTTGTCGGGTTCACCTCTACTTGGAAAACATTTCCAGTGGCATTTTGCTTCATGAAGAGTGAGAAACTTGAAGACTACACATGGGCGTTGGAGAAACTGAAAATACTTTACACTGGTCATACAGAGCCGTCAGTATTTGTTACCGACAGAGAGTATGCCCTAATTAATGCTTTTTGTATTATTTTTCCTCAAGCGGATACATTGCTATGCACTTGGCATGTCAATCGTAATATTCAAGCCCAATGTAAGTTGAAGTTTCGGAAGAAGGATGGTAAAATCGACATGCAGATTTTTGACGAATTCTACAATGATTGGAATTGTGTGTGGCGAGCCTCTACGATTGGCAGTTACGACGCCGCATGGTACTTGTTCAAGCAAAAGTAGGAGGCAAGGGAGCCGGCATGCATTTCTTACATCAAAGATATATGGCTTGAACCGCACAAAGAACAATTCGTCTTAGCATGGTCGAATGTGGTGAAGCATTACGGTACGACAACTACCAACCGTGTCAAAGGAGCACACTCTTTATTGAAGAGGCACCTAAAATCATCTCTCGGCAACTTTTTCTCTGTTTGGCAAGCTATACATTTATTATTAGACCGGACAGTGAATAAAATTAAGGCATCATTTGAGATGAGTTTGAATATAGTCAAGCATGAGCATAGAAAGGAAGTACTCTTAGATGCTTTAATGCGCGTGGTATCTCACAAGGCGTTGGCCTTAATAGTTGATGAGATTGAAAGGTCAAAGTTTGTCGGGTTTGATCCCAAGGTTTGCGGGTGTGTATATCGACATACACTGGGCCTCTCTTGTGCACATCAGATTAATGAATATCGCCGTGAATCCATTCCTATTCCAGTAGATGCTGTCGATCAACGTTGGAGGCAGTTGTCTATGATGCCCCTGGTAAAGACGGACGATGATTTCTTCTCTTTGTCACAAGTGAAACTTCTCCACGCAAAGTGGTCTGCCTCAGTAGGAGCGGAACGGATGTCCATTGAGCTTAAAATTCAAAAAATTGCATGTCCGGTGACTACTAGAATACATGAGCCGTCCATTGTTTCCAATCCTAAAGGCAGGCCTCAAACAAGATTGACTACTTCACAAAAGAGAAGGCTGGAGTCGACTAAGAGAGATCTATCGTCCTTTGAGCATGTTGAACGAAGCTTACAGCAACCTTCGCCTGCACAGAAGGGCAAGCTTGTCGTTCGCCGAAAAATGGAGAAAATGGACCTTCCAAGACAAGATATCGTTGCAAGCCAAACAATAAGTTTGTATATTGACAAATTTTAACCTGCGCTTCAAAGTTACATTTGGTCTATTGTCGATGTCCCCTGTGATGGCCATTGCGAATTTCATGCCCTTGCAAGGCATCTTGGTTATGATGACAAAGACGGATGGAGACGGATGAGGCTGGAGCTGTACGAGGAGTTAGAGACTCGTCTTCCATTCTACTCCCGTATCCTAAGCAAAGAAACGGTTGCAAGTTTGTTGTTAAGTATCCCTTGCACCGACAGTGTTACCGGAAAAGACCACTACATGTCAGTCCCGTCTGCCGGCTATTTATTTGCTAATAGGTACATGATACCTGTTGTACTTATCTCGTCGGATATTAACAATACATTCTTTCCGATGTGCGCTCCTCCGACGGACCACGGAGTGTCTAACCTATGTACTATAGGTCTGATCGGGGATTACTTCGTTATACTAAAGATGATCGCTCATTCTCCGATTCCTCCACCTTCAACAGTTTGGTACAAAAGAGCACCGGTCGAAGCCATCGCTTGGACCACACCTTTCGTTGATCAGATCAACCATTGTAAGAAGTTGTTAAAGATTGAGGAGCCAAGAGACTTACCTGCTGACCACTACGACGTCGAAATCGACTAAGTATAGATATATTTACAGTTTGACATTTTGTATATGAAGGACCACTTTTGTATACAGTGAAATATGAAATCCACTAATATATATGGAGTAAATTTTGAGTTATATGTGTTTATTATGTGCTACCTGTGTTATATGTGTTTACCTATATTATATGTGCCTACCTGTGTGCTATCTGTGTCATATGTGGTTACCTGTGTGCTACATGTGTTATATATGGTTACCTGTGTGTTATCTGTGTTATATGAGTGTACCTGTATTATATGTGTTCACTGTCACAGCGTTTCAGTTTGAGAAACTCTGTCACAGAGTATTATAGGTAGGACTGCCACACCCATGGCAGTCCTACACTGAAGTAGGACTGCCAGGGAGCTGGCAGTCCTAACTAAAACTTGCTGTAACAAGTTTTAGTTAGGACTGCCAGCTCCCTGGCAGTCCTACTTCAGTGTAGGACTGCCATGGGTGTGGCAGTCCTAACTATAATACTCTGTGATGATTTTCATGTGTGAATCAAATCATCACAGAGTATTAGAGTTAGGACTGCCACCCCATTGGCAGTCCAACACTGAAGTAGGACTGCCATGGGTGTGGCAGTCCTAACTATAATACTCTGTAATAATTTTCATGTGTGAATCAAATCATCACAGAGTATTAGAGTTAGGACTGCCACCCCATTGGCAGTCCTACACTGAAGTAGGACTGCCAGCTCCCTGGTAGTCCTACTTCAGTGTAGGATTGCCAATGGGGTGGCAGTCCTAACTCTATTATTCTATGATAATTTTTCATGTGTGAATCAAATTGTCAGAGTTTGAGAGTTGGGACTGGCACACCCATGGCAGTCCAACACTGAAGTAGGACTGCCAGGGAGTTGGCAGTCCTAACTAGGACTTGCTGTAACAGCAAATTTTAGTTAGGACTGCCAGCTCCCTGCCAGTCCTACTTCAGTGTAGGACTGCCATAGGTGTTGCAGTCCTAACTCTAATACTCTGTGATGATTTTTCATGTGTGAATCAAATTGTCAGAGTTTCATAGTTTGGACTGCCACACCAATGGCAGTCCTACACTGAAGTAGGACTGCCAGGGAGCTGGCAGTCCTAACTAGGACTTGCTGTTACATCAAGTTTTAGTTAGGACTGCCAGCTCCCTGGCAGTCCTACTTCAGTGTAGGACTGCCATGGGTATGGCGGTCCTAACTGTAATACTCTGTGATGATTTTTCATGTGTGAATCAAATTGTCACAGAGTATTAGAGTTAGGACTGCCACCCCCCATGGCAGTCCTACTTCAGTGTTGGACTGCCAGGGTGGTGTCAGTCCTGATACAGATCAATAATCCAATCATTACAATAATTCATCACAACTTAAGATCAATAGTCCAATCATCACAATAATCCAGTCATACAAGTACATAAACAACAATACTTTTTTACAACTTAAGATTCATCACAAAAGAGAAACTCAATAATCCAATCATCACAATAATTCATCACAACTACAATAATTCATCACAACTACTTAGTCTCGAACATTCCACATCCAAATTTAGTTTCAAACAAGCAAAATATTCCCAATAATTTACGTAACTATTCCACATCCAACTTAAGTTTGAAACAAAAAAATATCCAAATCCATCTACATATCATGCCGGGCCTTCGAACGAGACTCCCTATTTTTCATGAAGGGAAAGTCGACCACGTCGTCGATGCGATCAAGCTCGTTAGCGACCGCGACACAAGTGTCACTTTGGCAACCTCTCCTGAGTGTCTGGGCCAATTCCTTCACCTGTTGAGACTGAAAATGAAAGTATAAATGAATTAAGTCTACAAACATGGAAATCTCAGTCTTATTACAAATACGAAACTCACCATCCTCACCAACCCAGCATACAAGACGTTTTTGGAAGGAAGAGCTCCAATTGCTCCGACGGCCACGGGACCCGGGTTGGTAGGGTTCGACAACTTAGCATATCTGACCACCAGGAAGTACGACATGTAGTCCTCGCTGCAGTCGGCCATCTAGGTGACCGGTCGTCTTTCAGATTCCCGAAGTACATGTCGTTGCCACTCGGAGTAAAAGTCGGTCACCCAGTCAAAATTTGCCGATTTGTAACTTAAAAGTTGGGTTCCGCACGGAGGCTCCAATAGCCGTAGTGTGCACTTCGGCACAGTTTGCATAAAGCCAAACTGACGAAGTACTCTATCGGGCATGTACGGCTCCGTGATTTTGTAGCATGTGATCATGCTATGAAATAAAGAAACTGGTTGGACCTCACGATTCAGCTCACGTAAATCTCGGTATGGATTCCAAAAAATCTGTAGGAAAACAGTTAACAACAAAACAAAATTAACATAAAAAAGTTAGTCAAAAATTAGTACCTCTTCCGGCACCAAATTGTCTAATACTTCACGAACGGAAGCCAGTGTTTGCCAATTTTTGGTTTCCAGCTGGGATGGCCTCCATCGACACACTCTGGGAAGATGTTCAACATACTCTGGGTTCAAGTCAGCCCGTCTAAGCATCGGAAAGTGCTCGTATATCCATGCATATTCAATTTATAAATGAATAGTAAAAATTAAACAACAAATTGAAGTATAGAAGATTAAATTGTTAGAAGTTTTCTTACATGTATCAGAGTCTGACAGCCGGCCATTGTCTCAGTACCGACACGGGATGGGATGCCGAGCTCGCGGTAAAGATTGGCTAGGATACCGCTTCCCCAGGATATATCAATGAAGTCATCCACTTCAGATAAGTTGAGCATGTACCTAGCATGTATCGACGTTCCGGATTTGTCCGGAATGCCGACCGTTCCTAGGACGAACAGCATATACGCACGGGCCACCGCGTCGACCGTATCATCGTCATCGTCATCCTCCTCCATATCCATGAACTGGTCCACCAGAAATGATAGAGGAATTTCGTACGACTTCTTGAAGCCTGGTAGAGTTGTAAAACTCGTAGCCGGAACTCCAAGGTGATTTGAGACGAAGTTGACGATCTTCTCGTACCATTTCACGGATTTCTCATTCGTGTAATGTTCCTTGGTCATTACGCGCCCGGTCACTGGCAGCTCCAATATCTGGTAGACGTCGTCAAGTGTAATGGTCATCTCCCCTGCTGGAAGATGAAATGTGTTGGTCTCCGGGTGCCATCTCTCCACAAAGGCGGATTTGAGGGCACTATCCATTGTCCGGTAGGCGTTTTGTGCCAAATTGTGCAAGCCGTTCGGTATGATTTTGCTCCGGACGGCCTCCGATAAGCTTGCAAACTGCCAGGACACGATTTTCTTTCCGTGACTCACAGCCCTAAGGATACGATATGTCCTCTGTATATCGAACAACAAAAAACATATCAATTATGAAATACATATATATATAGTATACTAAACTGGTAACTTACAAACGTCATGTACATACCGGGTTCTTCCATATTTCATACGCAATGTGGTTCTCAAAAGAAACCAACATTGAGCAACCGGGCGGACGGACAGGTGGCTCAGAAGGACCAGCCTCCTCAGAAGGACCGGCCTCCTCAGAATGACCGACCTCCTCAAATGGAGCAGAACCGTCTTGACGTGATAGGAGTCGGGCAATTGGATCGTCATCGTCGTCGTCATCGGAAGGATGCGTAGGAGTAGGAGCTCGTTGCTTCGACCGAGGTTGACGTGCCGGTGGCGATGTCCGAGACCGAGCTTCGGGCACCGGTTCGGTAATTGTTATCGGACGCTCGAGAGGAAGTCCCGCACGTTCCTTCCACTTTGACGCGGTGGGCCGTATTATTTTGTTAACGGCTAGTGGACTGCATGACAACATACACTTATTAAATAATAGAAACAGCATGCAGTTACCCACCCCCATATGTCATAACAGTAGAACTGCCACAGTCCTGACAGTCCTCTTTCACAAAAGGACTGCCAGGACTGTGGCAGTCCTAATTTTTATTAGGACTGCCACATGCCTGGCAGTCCTACTGTTGTGAACCCGAACTGCCACAACGACATCCTAGTTTGTCGTGTTCTAGGGTTAGGGTTTCAACATAAAATTGGGATTTCTTGTGTTCGAAAATTAGGAAAGAGAACGTGAAAGAGATTATAAACCTATTTTATCAAAACTTTTTCAAGAATTAAACAAATTCTAGGGTTTCGAATATAATGTACAAAAATTTCGAAAAAATTAGGGAAGAACGTACCTGGATTCCGGTTGCTTTGACTTGCATGTCATCTCTTCGAGAATCTTCGTGGAGGGATTGAGAATGGAGTGGTGGAGAAGAAGAAATTAGGGTTTAGGAGAGGAGAGGGAGAGAGCTTTTTCTTTTCTTCTTGAGGAGAGAGTGTGAAGAATGGAAATGAGAGTGAAATGAAAAGTTTGGGGGGTTGGACTGCCCCCTAGCATGTTTTGGGTGTCCCCTAGCAATTTTTCCACCTTCTTGGGCTGCCCCCAAGCATTTTTGGTGGTGCCCATAGAAAAAACCATAATTTATCCGGATAACAATAGTTACCCGAAATAAATTTTAATAGGATAAACCAAATGTGAAAGTGATATTCCAATCCTAATTTTTGTCGGACATACAAAAAAAATTCTGCGTACGAAACGCCACCTAAATTCTTTCTCTATGGTTGGTTCATGGAAATCTTTCTTCCAGTGAGGAAGCTGCGCTTCACCAATTGGGAATCCTAAGCTATTTCTCATATGCCCAAAGACAGAAGGGAACGAAACGATAGTAATCCTGAATTCAAAGGCCTGCTATCTCGTTATATTCTAAGTATAATTTGAATCTAGCAAACACCTGCAGCTTACAATACCACCATCATTGGCAAACCTATATCAGCTACAAGAATCATGACATTTAAGTAAGACATCATTTCTTAGCCTACCCTACAGAACTCATTGCAAGGATCAATCCCAGGCTCGACTCAACTGCTGGGGGGCTAAGGAAAGGTAGGCGAGAGAGATCTTCTAAGCTGTTTTAGCAGGCAAGTCTGCTACGTTGTCCCTTCCCCGAGGTGGATATGCCTAACGACTGTTAATTCTGCACGTACAGATTGTTAAGCCATAAGTTCTTCGAGATTATTGATCAGGTGTAGCCCACACGCAACACACTTAAATGGAGGAACTGTGTGTCAACCAACAAATATGAGATGGGAAGCACACAAACAAAATAGGCAACAATCATTTCCAGATGAGCAATCAGCCCAGGATCATTTTCGATCTAACATCGGTGACTATACGATCCTCTGTTGTACGTACACAATTTGATGAAACTCACTAAGAATAAGCCTGAAACAGACTTCCATGATTGTATCTAGCATCATAACAAAATATTGCTACCAGTATTGACAAAGGCAGGGGAATGGCACCAATAGTCATCATCAGGAAGAAAATCTCAAAATATGTCTAAACGCATCACAAAAGACTTCAATAGTTATTTCAATAATCAGAATTTTTGAGTCCCTAGATGAAAACACAGATAAACATATAGCATCAGTTCTTTGATCTTCTTTTGGTTCAGTAGGAAGCCAGAAGAAGGAAAAGCATCTTGTTATACTACAAATTTTCCTAGAAATGCATAAATATTGATTCAAAACATATCAAGTGTTATTGCACCAGATGGATGAAGTTCTCATCTTACGGAAAAAGAAGGGGCTATACAGCAAATTTCACATGAATTCAACACAATCATGCATCTACTAAGCCAGAGGCCAGACCAAAGCAAGATTCAGACATCCATGAGTCCAAGTATACACAAACACCATCAAGAGCAAGATGCATACAGCAGAATTACCAAGTCATACATAAACATCACAAATAGTATTCATAATAACAAGGTTGCAAAGTTTACAGTCCAAAGTATCACAGCCTGCATAGCAGGTCTTGGTGGAAAAAAACGACCTTGTTGGTCGTCATCGCAAAAGCTGAAACAATATGCAGACATACCAAAACCCATGAACGCCAGGCAACGAACACAACTGTGCAAAAGCAACCGAACGAAACCTACACTTAAACGAGACTCACTAACTCTGACACGACGACATTTAAGCCAAACTGGGACAATAAGCCCCGACTCGACAGACAAAGCTGGAAGAACCGGCATGACCAATATGAGGCACAAGTAAAACACCAAAGCAGCATAGGATGTTGCTGCTCTAGTGATTCATCAACCATGACCCGATAAGAAAAACTCACAACCGACATAGAACATAATACTGCTATGCACCAGGACCAGGTGCGATGTAGTCTCAAGAACCAAGGCCAAAGAGGAGATGAGCTCTACCACTCAATGGCAAGCCAAAAACTCCCAAACAGATGTACCCTGCTGAAGAAATCTGCAAAAAGTGGCCACGAATCCTCGAAAAACTGACCCAAGTCCTGGACAAAAAGACGGAAAGCCCACACCTACGACGAGCCAAAAACTAACTGCCACTGAATGCTCTACTTCTACCAACTGTTGTTCGTTTCCTCTGATTGTAATTGAACTTGTCCGAAAGAACCATTCATCCATGAATAAGATTCCTCGGCCCTGTTCTTCTCTCCTTTAGGAGAGAATGTCGCACCAATACATCTTCTCCTCCAGCGATGCGATGCCATTGGTGCTGATGTTGTTGCAGTTCTTAAGATTAAGACCTAGCAGGGATGAACCCATGTTGCCAAGCAGCGGAAGGATCTTGGTTGTCAACAGAGAGCACCCTGCCAGAGAGAGAACCTGCAGGTTAAGATGCCTTGCAGATGCCAAGACCGCAACACCATAATCCGTAATAGCTGCCTTCGACATATCGAGATCCTCGAGCTTTGTGCAGCTACCAGCAACTGCCAAGAGAATATTGTCAGTGAGCTTGTTGCAGTCATAAAGATTAAGCTCCTTAAGAGTGCTCCCATGTGCCTTTACAAGGGTGGAAATAACTGCATCTGTCAAATTGGCACAACCCTTGAGGTTAACCTTGACGAGGCCCGTGTTGGAGCGCTCTGCAAGCGGAAGAAGACCAACATCGGTCAATCCGACGAGTCCGCCCAGGTCCAACTGAACCAAGTTGGGGCAGATCTTCCCGACCACAGACAAGCTAGAGGAAGTGAATCCCAGACAGTCATGAACTGTAAGTGATCGAAGCGAACCGCACAAAGGGAGAGACCGGGGGAAACAACTGATGTCTTTGATCCCTGCACATTTCACCAAGGATAGGGTCTTAAGCTTTCCACTGCAGATAATCAGAGAGCTGAGAACACCGACAAGGGTTACTCGGTGACATTCTTCAAGGTGCAGGTGCTCCAGTGCGAAGGCTTTTTCAGCAAAAGCTTTGAGCCCGACATCAGACAAGTAGGAGCACATGTTAAGGCGGAGCTGCTTAAGGGTCGGGCAGCCCTTGGCAACGGCTTCGAGACCGACATCGGTAACCCCGTGGCAAGACGTGATAAAGATAGACCTCAGCTTCTCCAGGCCGTGGGCGTTGCCCATGACCCAAAAGCCCCTCTCGGCGACATTATGCAGCCTGGTAAGATACAAACTAGTGACGGCCTTCCCGTAGTGGCCTATGCAAGCAAGCGACAGGTCGCTGATGTTGAGCCCCTCGAGGTTCATCTTTGCAAGTGTAGAAGAAGCCGAACACATGAGGCCAGCGATACCCTGGTCGCCGACAAGTGGGCAGTCCTTGATTGCAACAGAAGCCAGCTTAGGGCAGAGCCGGCCGATAGCGTGGAGGCCTTCGTTGGCAATCCCAGAGCAAGAATCAACGGACAGAGAGGTCAAATTGGGGCACCTTTCGGCGATAGCGACCAAACCCTTGTCGGTGATCAGGGGGCAACGGCATAGATCCAGCTTCTCCAACATGGGGCAAGAGGCGGCGACCTCCACCAGGCCTTGGTCGGTCACGGAAGGAAGCTTCCACATGGAGAGAACGCGAAGAGAAGGGCAGCCCCGGGCGACAGCGGACAGGCCGATATCGGTGACGCCGCGGGTCGGGTGGCTTCCGCCGATCATGAGCTTGCCGAGGCCGCCGCGGCCGGCGGTACCAACGGCGATGGCTGCGAGCCTGGCATCGGTGGCCTCTCTGCCGTCCAAACACCGGGTGAGGCAGCCGGTGTTGTCCTCCTCCTCCTCCTCCTCCTCCTCCTCCTCATCTACTGCAACGAAATTGAGATCTGGGAGGGACTTGCGGGGTGATTTCAGCACGGAGACGGTCGGCTGGTGGATCTCAAAAGGACGGATGGAGCTGAGGAGGGAGAGCCAGCGCTTGGAGACGCAGGCGGAGACGCTGCGATCACGGCTGCCTGGAACACGGCGCAGGATCTCGAAGAGGCACTCGTCGGGGAGGGTGTCGATAGATCTGCTCTTCTGCTGCTGCTGATGTTTCGCAACGACGAGCCTCGACCGCTTGCGCGGATGGCAGTAGAGAGTACGATCCAGAGGCCCTCTGAACCTGATATCGTCATGCCCTAAATAAACAAAACAAAACTTATCATCACTAAATAGAACAACAATCAGATCCAGATCTGAGCAAAGGAGATACCTCCCAAGTTGACGAGCGCCGGCATAGCTGCGCTGCAGTAGAAGAAGAAGAGGAGATCCCAAAGAATACCTCAGACAACAGCAACAATAGGAAGAGAATCAGCAGATCAGAATTTCCCAACAACTCTGAATACATAACCCTCTCTTGAACCACTTGTAAGAACAGAGGAGGAAAAAATGTAGTTTAGGTTTGGGAGAGAGAGAGAGAAAAAGAGTATATGATGAGAAGGAATTGGATGGATGTGATGAATGAAATTAGTGCACTGCAGATAAAAGTAAGAGGGAGAGAGCGCTTGAGCAGATGCAATGTATTTGCACCGAAACCACCGCTTATTCCTCTTCTTTACTTTCCTTCTTCTCTCTTACCTACTGATTATATTTAGGGATAATTTAGCAAATACCCCCATTCCAAATGTTAAAACTAGCATATACTCCCACTATTTATTTTATTTAGCAAATACCCCCACTCCTATGTAAAAGAGTGGGGGTATATCTTAAATTTTTATTATTTTATATCAAAAATGGGGGTATTTATTAGATAAATAAAATAGTGGGGGTATATGCTAATTTTAATATTTAGAATGGGGGCATTTGCTAAATTATCCCTTATATTTATTAAATACTGGTCTGTTCTTTGCTGTGCTGTGCTGTGCTCTTTTTTCTCCACTTCCTATTTATTAACTGTTGCGTTGTACAATGCTCTGCTACTTAGATTAATCAACTTTGACACATCTATTCAATTTATAAACCGGTACAAATTTCATACATCTATTCCTTTTACAAACCGGTAGCAACGGAGATATATTTTATAGGAAGCATTCCAAAATTTATGAAATTAAACTGAAAAAATATAAAATTGTATAAAATTGTAAAACAATAACTAAAACTCTCTGACATTGTTTAAACTTTAAACAAATATCCTATCCTACGGTAGAACATTTTTTTATATACTGAAAATAGTTTTCCATTCATTATCATAAAAGCATTAATAAAAAATAAAAAATAATAAATAAATAAATAAAGCATTAACAACTAACTCATTTATGCTAATAACAAATATCCTATAGAAACACGTTTTTAACATAAAACGTTCTACAAATGTGTGTTTTACTTACTCTTTTATTTTTATTTTATTTTGTTGAAAAAAATGTACGTTCAGCTTGTGCCTAGCTTATGTAAATAATATCCTATTGGACGTGTTTTTTTTACTTTTTATTATTATTTTTATAATTTTTTAAATTTTCATATATATATATATATATATATATATATATATATATATATATATATATATATATATATATATATATATATTGTCAAAAAAATTGTTTTGTATGCACAATTTTATTAAAATATAATGTTGTGCATGAAAATTATACTAGTATTAGATAATTAGACTGAGATGAATTTATTGGAGAGGTTCTACATACAAAATATGATCTCAAAGAAAAAAATTAATTAGAATATTTTGATTCTAAACTTGTTAGGTACTAGTGTCTATTTTAATAATTTATTTAAGAAGGGAAAGGAAATCAATTCCTATGTCATTTTCTTTTTTTTGGAAAACTTTAATGTCCATTGATTTTCCTTTCCGATGTTTGGTAATGCCAAAAAATTTTGAAAAGAAAAGTGAATACTTCAATGTGGGAAAGTGATTTCTTGCTTGGATGTATGGAATCACTTGTCTCCCTAATTTTTCTTCCATTGGGAATCACTTTCCTTTCCTCCTCAATTCCTTTGGCATCCAACATGGAAAAGTAATCACTTTTCGTTCCCAACGCAGAGATTCCGCGAACCAAATGTGGCCTTAGGCCATGTTTGGTTCGTGGAATTGGAGCCTTGGGAAAGGAGAGTGATTCGTTTCCTTTATTTGGACGCCAAAGAAAATGAGAAGGAAAGAAATTTGATTTCCAAGAAGAAAAATAGGAGGGAATGGTTCCTTCCACCAACGCAAGGATTCATTTTCTCCCTCTCAAGATTCACTTTTCCTTGCTTTTTCAAACAACAAAATGATAATTGAATGGAATTACAATTTTCCAAAGAAAATAAAATAACAAAGAACCAATTTCATTTCCTTTCCTTTCTGCAAACCAAACAAGGCCTTATAGTTTTCAATCACATATCATTTCAATCAATATATCTATAATAATATTTTATTGCATATTCTTTTTTTTTTTTAATGTACTTTGCTCAAAACAATTGAATTAAAAACTGAAACAAATCAACAATATTGATTGTATTGATGAATAATCGAAAGAGCCAATGTATCTAAATAGATGGAGAACATGAATCTGTATAGGAGAATGAACCAATGTCCGTGTAGGAGAAGGAATCTATATCCGTATAGGAGTAGGAGATACATAAAGATATAATCCTAAATCTTATTATATCTTAACACTCCCCTTCAAACTCATGATGGATCAAACAACATGAGTTTTAACTAAGAAAAACTGAAATCAAGGTATTAGGTGTGACCTTGTAAAACAATATGTTCGTTGATCAATGAAAGTCATATGTGGTAGATTAGTGCCTACCAAAGAGTACCCACTGATGAAATGACAATCAATCTCAATGTGCTTTGTCTGTTCATAAAAATTAAATTATTTGCAATCTATATAACACTCTTATTATCATAGTGAAGAGGTGCATGTCTGTCACGACCCGCACCTGCTTTTCGGAATGCAAGTGCGTGTCCAAGTTCAGCCTACGTCGGAGTATCGACGATAGAACACTGTCTAGCCCACAATAAACAAATGCTCATAAAATAATATCTTTATTTGTTCATTTATAACAACTAAATCAAATTACAATATTCCAAGATTACATTTGATTAAAAATATAATGTCTCACAAATATTGAATACGACTATCAACACATCTATTTAGTAGTTTTCTAGGGATTTGGTCTTCCAATACGCCCGTATCTTCCCAAAGATCCAATGCAAAGAGTAGTCGCGACTAATCTGAAAAATAGTTTTCAGTCAAAAATGGAACGAGTACATTTCTAACATCAGTTCCAATAATTAACAAAGTATATAAAATAGTAAATAGTAATGAAATACATAATGAACATATAAGTATGGAACGGAACATAGAGTAAAAGCAAATGAGCATGGTAATAATGACAAGTGAGAACAATAATAAAGCTAATAAGACAAGCAACCAGCAATGTATAAAGTAGAACTAGAAAACTGTACCTATTTAGTGTGTTGAAATACCACTTTCGACATGTAAACGGCTAGGAATAAGATCTGGCCAACCGTACGTGTCGTGTGCGGCTGCTATTCTCCACGTAAGACCATGTAATTGAAAGGGTAGTTCACATGTCTACTAAAGTATTTTCCCACCTGACTAGTACTAATGGATCCAATATATAACCAGCCAAATAAATATAAGTGATGTATGTAAAAGAGTCATGATAAGCCAGTCTAATACAATGTAATCAAAATGAATCCATAAAATACTACACCGTGTAACCATCGTGTCGAGAATCAAACAGAAAATTAATGTAAATCAATACTAAATACATGAATCATTAAAGTTATCCAGTATGAAAACTATCAGAGAATGTACTCGCCTAAGATCCTTTGCTGGTGAAACTGATAATCCTGATGGGTCCAGGATAGTCTGATTGGCTAGGACTGATGTGAAGGAGTCCAAATTCGTCAAAGAAATAAGATGTACGATTAGGTTAGTCATGATCAAGATTAATCTAAGAGAAAAATCATTTATGGAACGTAATTCTTAATTAGAAAATTATATATATATATATATATATATATATATATATATATATATATATATATATATATATATATATATATATATATATACTATTTAGAAATTATCATTCTTTAAAACTTACTAATAATATTTTGTCAAGATAACTTCTAGAAATATTTAGAAACTTATATAAAGCTCAAAATTATAAAACTCAAATGAATAGTCAATATTTATAACTTTACTTATGCTTATTAATAAACTCTAAAATAACTTATAAAAATTCTAATGTAAAAATATTTATACCTAAAAGTCTATTAACAATGTAAGCCCAATTTTCTTTTAACAAAATAGATAACAAAATATTGGCCCAAAACAATCTTTTTTATCCAGATGAAAATACTTTTAGTAATAATAAGCCCAAAAGTAAATATAAAAATTACTCTCAAATCTATAAAGCCCAAAGCTGATTTTAGTATAGCTAATATGGGCCCATATAATTCTATCCCAAAATCTAAGATCCAAAGTCTAAAACCAATACAAACCCACTGTTGCTCTCCACACATGCTAAATGAAAACAAACACAAGGCTAAATGAAAATAAACATAAAAGAAAAAGTTGGAGAGAGAAAGGGGTATTTTTCTAGAGAATGAGAGAGAGGAAGAGATGAAGAAGAGATAAGAGGGTGAGATTGACAGAAGGGTAGCGGAGAGGTCGCCGGTAGGGAGCTAGGGACGGGAAGCTAACCGAGCTCTGCTGCTCGGCATGGTGAAGCATCGCATGGCGCTCAAGGGAAGATGCGACGGTGTTCCGCTGGGCTCACCAGACTTGGCCGTCGGGATCGCCGGCTTGACTTGCCAGATTGCTGGGCCAGGCGATGGGAAGAAATCACCCGCGCAGTGGTTGGATCAGAGTAGTGCTCGCCGGCAAGGATGGGGTTTGCCGAAGAAGTAAGGCACGGCGGCGTTGCTGGGCTGGATCAGAACACGAGGCTATGGGAACGCGGTGGTGGGCGCCCATCGACGCTGGCTGGAATGACTAGGGTTAGGATTTCTACTTTTTTTAGAAGATTGTTGTGACAGATTTGGGATGTGTCCGATGTTAGACATGAAACATGACTCTGTGGGTGTATTGATTGATGACACAGACACGGATGCATGTGTCCGGACATAATTGATACTAGAATTTTTGTGGTGGACACGAATACAGGGACACGAATTGTGACGTTGATGTTGGCACGGTGGTGCTCCTGCGGACGAGTGGCCCGAAGTCGAGGAGGGTGGTGTGAGACAGTGGTGATATTGTTGATGATGGAGGAAATTTGTGGTGGTTTGGATCAGTCTTGTCTTCGGCACCAGCTCTGGCAGGAGGGTTTGCGGGGGTAGCTCACTGTCTCCTGAGAGTTGCACTGGAGGTGTATGTTGACGGAGGCTGGCAAGACAAGGCATGTCAGCGAGGACTACGACGTCTGCAGTGGAAGCAAGGATAAGCACAGGTAGGTTGCATGTAATGCGCGGTTCATGTAACCGACGACAACTAGTTTGTCGAGACGGTTCTCGGTAAGGTGACACCAAGACAGTGGGGGTGGGTTTGGTTATGCGAATGTGGAACAAGAGGAAGATTGACTAGAAAATAAGTTCTCTCGACAAGGAAAATGAACAGAGAAGGAAGAGGTAGCTTCCATGATGGAGAAGAGGCTAGGTGACTACATAGAGAAGTTTTTTAAGATAGCGGGTTGGATTATGAGTTCTGGAAAAATAAAGTGACGGTCTCCTTAAATAGATGGAGAACTCATAACTAGATAATGATTAGGATTTCGATGGATAAACTTCTTCCTTTTAATTTAAATCAAATAAATTATTGAAATAAAAATTAATCTAATCCATTTTCTATAAATGATCGAAACTAATAATTTAAAGTATTAGTCTATATTATCAAATAATTTAAATCATGTGAATTCAAATATTAATCAAATAACTTTTAAATCAAAATAAATCTAATCATAATATTAATGATTGCAATTATAAAATTTAAAGTAATATTCGATATTATCAAACAATTTAGATCATATACATTGAAGTCTAAATCAAATAGTTGATTACTACAATAATTTAAATAACATTTTATATTATCTAAATTCAAATAAATGGTCATCCTAGTAATTAAAATATAGCGATATTATCAAAACAATTTAAAAATATATTTTTATAAACTTAATTTAAAAATACTTCGATAAATTTTTTTATTGTTTCCAAAATACTTATGATTTTCAAATCCATTTTTGAAACCAATATTTAGTGAAACCCAAAATAGTAAACAAACATCTTTCATAATTCCAATAATATAATTTAATAAAATATTTTTATTAAAACGAATTAGCATTCTCAAAATATTTAATCAAAAGCTTTTTTTTTTTTAAAGAAGAACTAATCATAAAATATTATTCACAAAGTCTCGACGAAAATTACCTTTAAAAACAATAAATAAAATAAAAAATAAAATTTTTAAAAATCTGGAAAGAGAACTTACAAATCTATCCACCTTAGAAAAATTTTGTCCTCGAAATTTAAGGACTACTAAGATAGAAGGAGTTGGTGGATCGGTGAAAAGATAAAAAAAAATATGATAAGAAAATATTGATCAAAATAGATTAAAAGAAAAGAATTTTTTAAATAAGAACATTGATCGACTAAGGTGGAAATGGAAGAGATATGTCATGACCCACATCCGGTTTAGGGGCACGAGTAGTGGGTACGTCCAGTCTACGCCGCAATGTCGATGGTAGAACGCTGTTCTAGGTCACAACCACACAATATAATATACTCTCCAAACGGAGGAAAATATCAGAAGATACAACTCAATCACATAAACTAGAGGTAGATAAATGGCATGATAAGATAGATATAAAATCCACAGAATGAGATACAACCAGAAATGAAATAAGTCTAAGTGTTATCAACACTACTACATAACATCTGAAAGATACAAACTCAAAACAAGACAATAAGTAAGATAAAGTCCTATCAATCAAGTCTAGGAACTAGGGTAGTCTCCTCAGTACAAGCTGGATCCTCATGAGGGTTAAAGTCGCAAGTGTCATCTACGTCAGCTCCATAGGGTAGTGCCAAGGTCCTCCAAGTTATCTGTAATATTTTGTCAACGGGTCCAATTAGGATAGGAACGAGCACATATCTCCAAAACCGATCCAAAACATGGCAGGAAATATAGAACAAGCAGTAGAATAAAATACATGAACTGTAAAGAAATGTACATGAAGAACATGAAGTACATGAAACACCGTAAAGAGGGATGTACATGAACAGTTAAAATAGATAAATATGAGTACATGAAACAGTTTTATAGAAAATAAAAATTATAAGTGAACTATAAGTAATTAAGCACAAGATGGTTATGTAGTCGGCTTGGGTTGCACATGATAAGTAACCGAGTTGCACATGTAGTAACAGATTTGCACATGATGGAAAAAGATCACATAACCATTTATACTCACCCCTACCCCCAATCAATACACAAGGATCCAGTCAAGTTACGTTACGTACATGATTTGTTGGTTATAAATAAGGCACATATGAGAACATGGCGTATATGAGAGCACATGAGAGCACATGAGCGTACATAATTGCACATGAGAGTACATGAATAACACGAGTACATAGAGCACATGATGTACATGAAACACATGACATGAAGTACCTGATGCACCCGATAAGGGGGATAACATCTCATGAAAAGATCCATATAGTACCAATCCGTGACAACAACGTGACAACATCAAGTAAAGTAGTCTAAAGTAAGAATATAGATACTATCATGAATAAAAATGATCAGAGAATGTACTCGCATGATAACCTAAACAACTGATATGTATAGATGTCCAAACTGGAGTCACATAGTCCTATTTAAAGCAATACAGGTTATAAAGAGTTCAAACATATGATAATTGAAGTTACAATACAATCTATATGATTCTAGGTCATTCTAGGTCAAACTAGGTCAAGTCTAGGTTAAAATAGCTATTTCTAGGTTGTATGAGTCTATACTTTGTCATAGCAGGGCATTCTAATCTATACTAAGCAATACTATGTATCTACTCAAATATTGTATAAGTATAGGCTATACAAGGTATTATCCTCTAATTTCTACCTTACCTAGGTGAAACTCTTACCTTAGCATCCAAGTACCTATGTACTATGTGAGAGATACAAAATTCTTAGATTTACCTATATCTCTATATAGACCTACCTCATATCCTAACATTGACACTAGACTTGGATACTAACAAAGGGTAATACCCTTCCTACCTACTCATGATTTAACTCAAGTCCCCATGTTTCCCCTATTGCTCCCTATATGTAATATATATATGACACACACACACACACACACACACACACAATCATATTCATATATGTATGTATACCTAGGCACACACTCCTCTTACTAGTTCCAAAGAGCCATACCTGAGTATACAACATACACTCACCCACACTCTCTCTAAATTTCTGATACTCCATTTGGTGATGTCCTGCTCCCCCTCCTCTCACTACTACTTGGCTGCCCAAATTGGTCTAGCCCAAAAGACTGAACACCCCTCATGTTAATCTGATCACATGGCCTACAAAATTATTCCATGTTCTGTGACACCAAGACCCAAATTTTCTTGGCCCCCAATCCAGTTCAGTCAAGACTGGATTGAGCTCTCTCTCTCTCCTGTATTAGTCCACCACAATCCATATTCCTCATACCTGTGGCAATATATGAACAAGCTTATGCATGGGACAATTCATATATGCACTGCTATCTATTTCTATCCCTCACTCACAAAATACTAATATACTAACATATTAATACTAACATCTACCAATATGTGATACTCTCTAACACTCACTAGAGGCTAACACTATTTCTTCTGATACATACAAACCAAGACACTAGCATATTCATTCCTAATCCTGAACTAATCCTTTAACTGAAACTAAATCCTAATCTCTAGAACCCTATACACTCATTCACTAAAAACTAAACACATATCCACTTTATACCCAAGGCCAAAGTGATGGCCAAATGCTAAAACAACAGCCTAAACCCTGCAGGCAGCAGGGCCTATGCTCTGTGCATTCCCAGAGCATGTTGTTGTGGCTTGTCTTCCCCTCTCCCTCTAATGTCTGAACCAACCCTCACCTTATATATATAACTATATAAACCAAAAACCTTACTATATATATATATCACACACACACACACACTATATATATATATATATATATATATATATATATATATATATATATATATATATATATATATATATATAAATACCCAACCATATATATTATACATATGTATACATATACATACTTACATTCACACATATGTAACATATATACATATATGTATATACTCAGATTTCTGAACTAAACCCACACATATACCAATTTCACATCAAACCCAATATATATACAACCTATATATCTACATACTACAACACATGTATATATAATTTCCAAATTGGTAACATGAAATCCTAATTGGAACAACATGTGAACTCAAACTCCAATCAATCCCAGGTAGCAGTAATAGATATCAACTTCTAGAATTCGAAAAACTATATGAATGTATCAACCTACACAACACCATTCGAAACCCAAACATAACAAAACCAAAAGATGAACCTGTAGCAGGGGTGGGTGATACTGTGCTGTGAGTGTGTCCACGAATTCGTGTCCAAGTGTCCAAAATAGTGTCGAACAGGGGTATCAGAAACCTGGCAGAACAATGCCTCGTGCACACGTGTCGAGTGGTCTAGGACACGTTGTGTCCATCCACGTATCTCGTGGTTGGGTCTGTAGGTAGACTAGGTGTAGGACTTTGTGTCAAACACCCTAAAACATGTCCAATCAGTGTCATGTCTTGATACGAACCCCGTATTAGAGGCTCATTTTTGCGTGCGTGTGTGTGTGCAGAACAGTACGGACATGATTTCTCAGCCGACACGACACCAAACCTCATAAAACATTGGGAGGGGTCTGTAAATCATTGCCCGCACCCCTGTGCCAATTTCCAGGTGTCTACGTAGCGTTTCCACTGTGCACGAGACTCGTGTCAACATGGCAATGCACCACAGAATGTGCCGGCATCCCTGTGTCCAATTTTGGACATGAAATGTGTCCAAAATTGACTCAATCTCTAGGATCTGAGATCTACACATATTGAGCTACAAAATCATGTCTTTAGTTTTATAAATTAAGAATATTAATTCCTAAGAGGCATTTCACTAAACACTTTATACTACACTCTGATACGTCTCCGATACGCACCTTAAATAGATTCGATTTCTAACCAAACTTGACCTAGGGCTAGGGGGACCCTAAATGAATGTATCTATGGAAAGAAATCAGAAAATTAATAGGTTTAGAGGCCATTACCTATTGAGAGTTGGAATCTCAATGTAAATACACTTGAGACCAAAATCACTCCACTTGCAATGGTCAATAAGCTCCAAATCCTTTCTAGCTAGCTTCTAGAGGCTTCCTCTACACTAGGGGAGTGTATTGCAATTGATTAGGCTCTTTGGATAAAGAGGACAATTTTGGGGAAGAACACAAATTATGATTTTAGCTTTGTAAGGAAAGAGGCAAAGGTGTGCTAACATGATGTTATATAGGGGGAGGGGGACCTCTCTTGGCAGCCAACAACTAGTCTAAGGTTAGGGTTTAAGTTCAAATGGAATTAAAGGTCCTCTACAAGTATAATTCAAGCCCTTCTAGCAAAGTCCCAAGTAAATTAGGATTTCTAAGCTAAATATCTACTTAAACATAATATCTAGATATTACTAACCTTGTCATTTAGTTGGAAGCTACTAATCAAATATCTAGACTCATAATTAATATATAGATTAGGTTAATTCTAGGTTAAGGCCTAATATTTCAATTAGCACATTATTAATTAATCAAAATCCAAATAATTCAAATATCACAAATAACCAAAATACCCTTAGCCTAAAAAAGTGGTAATTAGCTAATCTAATCACATGGTTAGGTCTCCATGGTCATGGTTAGTCTCTAGGCTAAGTAGCTCTAAGGTTACACTAGTAAAAGACCAAAGTCACAATACACTAAATTAAATAGTATTAAAATAATCAAAATTCACCATAAATCATTAACATGATTTAAATCCTATTATTTAATGATCAATTTTATAAAAGTTTAAAATTACCCTCATTTTAGAAAAGTGGTAGTTACAAGATAAATAGATATGATTGGTGTTGGGATCTTAGGATATTGTCTTGAATCATAAAAGATCCTAAAATGTTCTCTAAGACAAATCTATGGTTGCCTACTATATATCTAGTCCTAGGCCTAGTCATTACCCTAAAATATCAAATCAACCTAATTGTGAATGACCATCCTAGTTTCTAGTTGCAGGCTCGTAGCAGTATGACTAATTTGGTACTACCACGAGTTCGCACAATTTATAAAAACTAACCTACATGGGCCACAAAAATGTCATATAGGAGCAATGCCCATATCAGATAGAATTCATCGCATTTGAACGATAACTCTGGTAGTAGCAGTCATAGCTTTGTACTTTCTTAGTAGAAACACACAACCACTGCTTGTTTCTTGCATCGCCATGAAATCAACGAACCACCAAGGAACAAATAGAATCATATAGTAGATCGTCTGGTGGTCAGATCTCCTACCTAATCCGTATAAAAAAATGTTAAAAGTTTTGGAGTAGATGTTGAAGACATGAATAATGTGCGCATAATATCACGACCCGCACCCGCTTTCCGGATACGAGTTCGTAGCCAAGTCCAGCCTACGCCGCAGCATCGACGGTAGTGTAGGAACCCTAGAGGGGGGGTGAATAGGGTCAAGCTAACTAATCAAGCACTTAGCACAAGCTAATGGGCAATTTAAAAATATAAGTACAAGAGAAGAAGCAAAATAATATCGACACCCGATGTATCCTGGTATCCTCCCTAGAGGCAATCCAGTCCCGAAACTCTCTCCGGATTTAATCTACTATTTGAGCAAATAGTTACACACGAGTTTGGATCCGAAGAACTCGCCAACTTCTTACACGAGAGCTTTAGTCCGAAGGCCTCTCCGACTTCAACCGAGAGTTTGGATACGAAGACTCTCCAACTTCAACCGAGAGTTTGGATACGAAGACTCTCCAACTTCAACCTTTCACAATATGTTTGATCTCCTTATACAATAGGATGAAGATCTTACTTTACAACTCAATAACTCTAACACAATTTGTGGATGGCAAATGAAAGCTTTGTAGAGTTGTTTGTGGATAGGCTTTGGTGGTTTGGAAATTTTTAGGCTCAAAGCATCAACCTTGAATGAAGGGGTTCAAGGCTATTTATAATCAAAGCATTGAAAAGAGCTCAAGGCAACTTTTCAGTCCACGAACCGGCATACCGTCGGTATGAACCGACATACCGGCGGTATACCGGTCTGGGGTACAACGGTTAGAAATATAGCTGTTGGGATCATTAATTGCTTGGATTTTCGACCGTTGGAATTTCAACGTTACTAAACTGGTATACCGTCGGTATGAACCGGTATGCCGTCGGTATGCCGATTTTGTAGACAGAAACTTTTTATAAACAAAATTGGTATACCGTCGGTATGGACCGGTATACCGTCGGTATGCCGATTTTCATCCGAAAATGATCCTGGGCTAATTACTACCCTAGCTTTCGATTTTGCCATCCATTTCTTGTGTTTACAATTATTTCTAAGACTCATTACAGACTCCAGATATACTGTAGCAGGTGCAGGCTTCAACAGAGTCTTGAAATGATGATAGCATGGCTTGGCTTCTTTCTATGATAGGTGCTGGTTTTTTCCCTTGGCGGTAGCTGTCCAAAGATATCCAGTTTGTGAAAACTGAATACCTTTCGGGGGCTTCGCCCCCGAACCCCCAACGAGGGGCGCTGCCCCCTCGACCCTCGTCCGCTGACCGGGCAGCGGAACCCCCCGGTGCGTGGCTCCGAAGATGTCGTCGGACGGTTCAGAGAAATCTTTGTGGAATATCATCGTCTTTGGCCCACCATGATTTCTTTATTGCATATGTCTATATTTGATCTTGCTAATTACTTTTCTGTAAATACATGTTAGGCGAACAAAGCAATATACATGTAGCAAGTATGATAAGATAAAGCACATTAGGACTATGCAAAGTTTAAGTATCAATGCTAAGGTGATAGCATAAATGTTAGTGATATCATAATGATTAAAATTAATTGAATAACCAAAATAAAAAATATAGTTATTGATTTTGGCAACCCGATTAAATTTAAGATAGATAAGCTCATATCACTAATATGTAAACCAATAGGCACATATCACCAAAGGTATAAGTATAAGTAAAAATCTATAGCGATAGTATGAAGATTAGTGATAATGAAATGCTAAACTTAACAGATTAACCATATTAAAAAATATGATACAATCATTGGGCCAACAATCTCCCCCTTTTTGATTGTGGCAAATCGGTTAAGTTTAGTATGGACATAATAGATGCATGTATCACTAATGTATAAGCAGATATATGGATATACCACTAATAGCATGATACTTAAAATAATTCTACCCCTTATTACAAACATTGAAGCACATACTTAAACTTACTTCTCCTCCTTTGACATGATCAAAAATAGGCTCCCCCGTACTAAGAGATAAAAAATAAAATTAATCTCAAACATAGAAATCAGAGCATGGGGAAGTCATAGACAATCATTATCAAGATATACTAATGAAAAACAATGGGAGAAGGGTGTAATGACAAGTGTATAAAGCTACATTACCAATGTAGAACATCAAATTTTAAAAGAAGCATGTCAAAACACAATATAGTTGGTAAAACAAATAAAATTGAAAACACTCAATTAATAGTATACCAACTTGAAATCCAAGAAAGAAACTCTAAAACATAATATGATATGAATTAAAACTCTAGTTTTGGAAGGAAGCAATATGCCAATTGAAATAAAAGATATCAATCAAGGATTTCAATCAAAAGCCCATGAGGATTAGATAATTGCAAAGTAATTGATATAGAATAATCTCATTATTTGCAAAAAAATATGCTTGACCAAGTTCATGCATTTGAACTCAATTACCTTAACATGCTATATGAATACCCTTTTAGATAAACATGAAGGTGAAGGAGAAAAATACTTGAGAATGAGAAATTCAGTCGACTTGAATGCTCCCCCTCAAAGTATTACCAATGTTGATATACATGAATTTTGGGTAAGTCCTCATTAAGAAAAGCTAAATAATTTAAGCAAATAAGGAAAGCCAAATAAATGAAATCACAATAGTCATCAAGATAAGATATAAAAGTTAATATTAACAAGATGACTTATTTAACCCAAATAAAAGAGAGATAATATGATGAAGACAATTACATATACTCTCATAAACCCTTCAGAAATAAAAATATCATGACCACAATAATAGGATATAAAATTGGAAAAATATGGTCCATGATGAACTAGGTATACGACATATTAAAGGGTATAAATAAATAGGACCAATTAATTTGCCCTCCCTCAAAATATGCGTATCTAGTTCCAAAGCACTTATAGCATAAAATAAATAACTACAAGATCTAGGGGTAAATCAACTATGGATTTCTCTTCCTTGCTCGATGCATATAAGGCTACAATATCGTCAAAAGACGAATAATATTATCTTTAGTCAAGAAGAGATATACAATTAATAGCCACTAAAGATGAAGGAACAAAAGAATATTCTAATTAAGCACGTACAATCAAAAGATGGCATACATTAATCTATATAGAAGGATCTCATATTTAAATATGATAGATCAATGTATGTTATCTTTTGAGAAAATGTCATCATGAAAAAGAATAAAGTCAATTAAGAACAATCATGATGATAGACATAATATAGCTCAAAAATAAAATAAAAATGAAACTCAAACATCATGTCCATGATTATCTAATTAAGACAGAATCAACCAATTTATTACTTTACATAGACTAGGTATATTTCACCATATATGTACCCATCAACGGGTAAAATCCAAACCTTGCTAATGGTAAATAATAAACCATAAAGTTCAAATAGCAAAGGCCCATATGTGACAATCCATGAGTAGTCAAAGTAGAGTAATAAATTAGTTTGATAATCACATAATAGGATAATATAGGACTACTCAACCATTATGATCTTTTATCAATAAAAATAAACAAGTTAAACAAGATCCAACAAATCTCATAAAGAAAATCCCAAACCCATACTTATGATAAAATCTCATAAATCAATAAAAAATATGGAAAAGAGTCATTCTCATTTAAATGATTGCAAATATAATCAAGAAGAGATGTAAATGATAATACGATGAAATCATAACTCAAAAGTGAGAGAAATTTAAGAGATACTTGCTGATGACTAATAATGAAGGAGACTTAAAAAAATGAATCACAAACCTCCAAGAGAAACAAGATCTAATCAAGAATTTGTAAAACTAATTTTAGAGAACAAACATATGTATCTAAAATAGGATACAAATTATATTTAGAAGAATCACAGATCTTGTTTATGTAAACTAGCATGTCATATATAGATTGAAAAGAAAAAAATAGCTAGATGAGTGAAAGTGAACCAAATTATATAGCTTAACAATATATCATAAATAAGCAATCTACATAACTAATTTAAGATTAATGAGTTAAGTCATTAACAAGATAAAAGAGCTCATTAAATCTTAAGTCACAAACACTAACGATACTTGCTTAAGCATAGAGTTCACAATTAAGGACATACATTTTGAATGATCAAAATAATTTATGACTCTTTACTAAGCAAGGATAAGAGTAAGAAGATAGCCAAAAAAATGAACTAATTCTTATCAAAATATGGCTGAAAAGATATTCATAAAAATAATAAAATATATCTCTTTGCCAAGTATTGAGATTGGTCCAAAATAATAAAATAATATATTGATCTAGAGAATGGAAAATATTATAGCCATTATGAAATAAGTGTATTCTTTAGAAGTAAAAAATCTCAACACAAAAGTTCAAACCATAGTAGCTAAAGTCATAAGAAATATGATGTATCAATTACGTGTATTCTCATGTGCTACAAAAACCATTAGGCAACAATAATTCAAAAAGAAGCATAAACCCAAGGAATGAGCAAAGAGAGATCATTAAGATCAAGAAAGCTAAATGCTAAAGATATCAAGAAGTATATTTTTCAAAGAGCTTTCATAGTGCACCATAGTAAATTGTAAAGATACAGACTAGAAAAAATGCACTAATTAAGGAGATTGATTTAACATGCAAGGTAAAGCACAAAACTATGTGATCCATAATAGAACATCTATAATTAGTCATGAGCAAGACATTAGTAAACATTTCTCTCAACATCCTAACTTAAAGGTATAAAACAAATAAATATTAAAAGTTAGGAATCATTTATATATATATGAAACTATATATATCACGAATAGGCATACATGAAAAGATCAAAAATCAATTAAGAACATGTATCCATAATGCCAACCAAAAAGTCAATAAGATATCATCAAAAGAAGACTTTAAGGAAGAAGCTAATTGATTCAAGAAGAATAAATTTGGTCAAAGGAATCAATAGCTAAGGTATGAGATAAGCACAAGTTTGAAGGTAATAAGTATAATTAAATACTTTTCAAGTCAATATAAAGCTTTAGCTTAACTCATATGCCTACATAAAGATATTTATTCAAAAATATATATCAACATAAGAAATACATGATCTAGACATAAATAAAAATTTAATGAATATAGTCATGTATCCTTAATGAATGTTTGAAAAACTATCACAAGTTCAAAACACATATAAATATGCTTTATTAGGCAAAGACATAATTGATTCTCAAGAAGATAATCAAAATAAAATGTGAGAATCAATTATGAATATATTATCTAAGCACAAGGTTAAAATAGAAGTACAAGTGTATACTTGTCAAGTGATAAGAAGCTAGTGCTAACCACATATATTCATAAATAACGATTAAGATAAATGTGACATATTGAATACAAATCGGCAAGAAGTAACTATCTTAAAAACTTTAAAGACGGAGAGTTAAAATCATATAAACTCAAATCAAACAAAGCTCCTATGGACTAGAGTGATATGCATGCTTTATAAATAAAGATTAAGAATAACGAGCATGCATATATAAATGTATCACACTAATAGAAAATGAGTGATAAACTACATAGTATGAACTAATCATTTAAGCAGAGTAACTAGTTATGCTAGATAAAAAAATTAATAAGAAAATTAACTAAGCATGCTAGTATGATATCTCACATTGATTTATATAAAAGGCAACTAAAATATCATGTGAGCTAGTAGTAAGACATCAAGAGAAATATGCTAGATTCTACAAATATAAACAATTTAAAGAGAATCGTTTAGCATGTTACCAAAGTGGCTCTAGTGGCCACGCTTGTGTTGGTGCAATTGCTTGGAAGATGACCTTTGAGCTTTGCAACCACCAACACGCTCCTCGGTGCTATGTCCCGATACAAGAAGCTTTACCTACAGCATTGGATGAAGACTTTGGTATCCAAATAAATTTGGATCCACATTTATTAGCTTTAGGGACCCATATAGCACTTACTCTAGCATTGGTTGTAAGGGTCCTACGAATAGGACATGTAAAGCTCATGTGTCCAATACGAGAGCAATAAAAGCATCTAATGCTAGTGTGTGCACATGTATCAGAATGAGCATGATTATGAACATGTGACATACTAGAATAATGAATATCTCTAGAGTGAGCATAAGAAGATTTGGTTTTAAGAATATCATGTTCTAATAGCAAATCATCATGCAAACAAGTAAGAGAATCAAATCTAGCATTTAAATCATAATTCTTTTTTTCAAATAAAGCAATTCTAGAAATAAAATCATCATTTTGTTTCTTTAAAGAATCAATAGAAGAATCGTGCAAAGAAGTTAACACAAGTGTTTGACTTTTAAGATCTTCTATAGATGAGGAAAGAGATTTGATTTTCAAGATTAAAGCCTCATTCAAACTCTTTAAAGAAACACATGATGAGTTTTGAGAATCAAGTCTAGATAATAAATCATTGTTTTCATTTCTCAAAAACTCATTTGCTTCTTCTAAATGAATAACCTTTTCAGAAAGTTCTTCATTTGTAGAATGAAGGTTGTCAAGAATCTCTAAGGATTGTTTAGCCATGGCTTTCCACTTAGAACATTTCTTGCATTTAGAAGAAACATGATTGTCTATGCTACTAGAAGTAAAACCCTCTTTATCGGAGGAGGACTAGGAGGAATACGATGCCATAAAAAAATAACAAGGATCTACTCTAAGGATGTTAAGCCTAACAATAGAGTCCTTGCTCTGATACCAATTGTAGGAACCCTAGAGGGGGGGTGAATAGGGTCAAGCTAACTAATTAAGCACTTAGCACAAGCTAATGGGCAATTTAAAAATATAAGTGCAAGAGAAGAAGCAAAACAATACCGACACCCGATGTATCCTGGTATCCTCCCTAGAGGTAATCCAGTCCCGGAACTCTCTCCGAATTTAATCTACTATTTGAGCAAATAGTTACACACGAGTTTGGATCCGAAGAACTCGTTAACTTCTTACACGAGAGCTTTAGTCCGAAGGCCTCTCCGACTTCAACCGAGAGTTTGGATACGAAGACTCTCCAACTTCAACCGAGAATTTGGATACGAAGACTCTCCAACTTCAACCGAGAGTTTGGATACGAAGACTCTCCAACTTCAACCTTTCACAATAGGTTTGATCTTCTTATACAATAGGATGAAGATCTTACTTTATAACTCAATAACTCTAACATAATTTATGGATGGCAAATGAAAGCTTTGTAGAGTTGTTTGTGGATAGGCTTTGGTGGTTTGGAAATTTTTAGGCTCAAAGCATCAACCTTGAATGAAGGGGTTCAAGGCTATTTATAACCAAAGCATTGAAAAGAGCTCAAGGCAACTTTTCAGTCCGCGAACCGGCATACCGTCGATATGAACCGGCATACCGACGGTATACCGGTCTGGGGTGCAACGGCTAGAAATATAGCCGTTGGGATCATTAATTGTTCGAATTTTCGACCGTTGGAATTTTAACATTACTAAACCGGTATACCGTCGGTATGAACCAGTATGCCGTCGATATGCCGATTTTGTAGACAGAAACTTTCTGTGAACAAAAAAGGTATACCGTCGGTATGGACCGGTATACCGTCGGTATGCCGGTTTTCATCCGAAAATGATCCTGGGCTAATTACTACCCTAGTTTTCGATTTTGCCATTAATTTTTTGTGTTTACAATTATTTCTAAGACTTATTACAGACTCCTGATATACTGTAGCAGGTACAGGCTTCAACAGAGTCTTAAAATAATGATAGCATGGCTTGGCTTCTTCCTATGATAGGTGCTGGCTTTTTCCCTTGGCGGTAGCTGTCCAAAGATATCCAGTTTATGAAAACTGAATACCTTTCGGGGGCTTCGCCCCCGAACCCCTGACGAGGGGTGCTGCCCCCTCGACCCCCGTTCGCTGACCGGGCAGCGGAACCCCCCGGTGCGTGGCTCCGAAGATGTCATCGGACGGTTCAGAGAAATCTTTGTGGAATACCATCGTCTTTGGCCCACCATGATTTCTTCATTGCATATGTCTACATTTGATCTTGCTAATTATTTTTCTGCAAATACATGTTAGGCGAACAAAACAATATACATGTAGCAAGTATGATAAGATAAAGCACATTAGGACTATGCAAAGTTTAAGTATCAATGCTAAGGTGATAGCATAAATGTTAGTGATATCATAATGATTAAAATTAATTGAATAACCAAAATAAAAAATATAGTTATTGATTTTGGCAACCCGATTAAATTTAAGATAGATAAGCTCATATCACTAATATGTAAACCAATAGGCACATATCACCAAAGGTATAAGTATAAGTAGAAATGCTATAGCGATAGTATGAAGATTAGTGATAATGAAATACTAGACTTAACAGATTAACCATATTCAAAAAAATGATACAATCATTGGGCTAACAGCTAGTACGCTATGTAGGTCTCGATATCAATCTCAAATACAATAAAATCACATCTATTTGCTCATTCATAATAACTATTTTATTTACAAATCCAATAATACAACAAAATAATTTTAGGGAACAAACTCGTTAAACATTTAAATTCGCATTCTATCTAGAATCTATGGTTGGCCTCCAAATATCTGTCTCTCCCGTATAGTTTATAGCACAAAAGTAGAAAGCATACCAAGTCACCTATAATAATCCAGTCAGAAAAGGAGCAAAGTACAACACTATTGCATTTATGTAACTTAATGCAAAATAAGCTAGACAATATAGATACAATGTAATAGTAAAAGAACTTGTATATAAATTGGAAACGATAACATGTACAAGAAACTACTAGCAAGAATATGGATGAACAAGACAACTAGCAATGAATATATACAATAAAACAGACAGTGTGTTTGAAATAATTTTCAACATGTGAACGACTTGGGCTAATACGTCACATCATATGGCTATCCATAATAAAAAAAGGTACGACTAACCCATACGTGAGGTGTATGACTTTGCTATCCACAATAATAATTATTAAACTTTGTTCACATACCTACTGAGTATTTTTCCTTCCGACTCACTAAACAATCAATAAACAAACAATGATACAATCAAGCATATCGTGTCATAATCGTATTTCAACAGGACACTCAATGAAATACAATAAAATGTGGTGTACTTGTCTCAAGTTATGTTGTAGTTGACGTGTGCGACACAATCTCGATTTGGTTGAAAGTTATTGTAATTATGGTTAACCGCTACTAATTTGGTGAATCATCGACCATCTATGGGTTCTAAAATTAAACAAAATATTAAACTATTTTATAATTTCTGGAAAACTAGTATGCTAAAGATCTATGTGTCAGCTTTTCAAACATTAAATAGTTCATAAAAGGAGTTCGAGATCTCCCAAAATCTCAAAAATAGTGCATTATGTCAATTTTTTGGACAACTGGTACTCAAATAATTTTCTAAAAATTTACATTCATAATTATAGAAAATAAGTTATAAATTTACAAAGCAAACCTCGATCATTCTAATAAAAAAACTGAAGGTGAAACGGAGTTCGGAGTTGGTCGCAACGGCCTCACGAAGTTGCTATAGCATCAAAAAAATTAGGCTAAATTTATGATAAATTTTGGACTATTTTGGACGAAAAAGAGAGAATATTGAGAAACAAAAAGATGAGAGATGTTTATAAGGGTATATATAATGAGTAGCAATCACCTAATTCGGATTAGAGAATTAAGTTGGATGAATTTTGGCGTTGGAAGAAAATAAGGAAAAGTATCTCCTATATATAGGTGGGAGGTATCATAAATAGGGAATGATTAGAAATCCTATCATGACCCGCACCCGTTTTTCGGGATATGAGTGCGTGTCCAAGCCAGCCTACGCCGCTGTATCAGCGGTAGAACGTTGTCCAGGTCATAATGCTCAAATCATAATAATTTCTCATTCATAAAATTAAATTAATTTACAATATTCACAAGTTTTTCATTTAAAGAAAGTACAATTTTCTTACAAAATATTGGAATTATTTACAACACATCTATCTAACTAATCTCTAGGTTTTGGCCCGCAAAGCACACCCATGTCACCCCAATGCTAAGAGTATTCACGGCTAACTTAAAAAATATTAGTTTCCAGTTAGGAATGTAATGAGTACATTCTAACAGTAGTTCCAATAATTTGACAAAATCTATAAAACAGTAAATAATACTGAAATACATAATGAGTGAATAAACAGAGAACCATGGCATGAAACATCTGAGTAAAAGCAGGAGAGCATGGTAATAAGACAAGATAGTAACAGTAATAAAGCAAGACTGCATCTAACTAGTGAGTTGAAATACACTTTCGACATGTAAACGACTAGGAATAAATCTGATATCCCGTACGTGAAGTATGCGACTGCTATCAAACACGAATAGACAAATAAGATATTTTTGGGTATATTTACATGTCTACTAATGTATTTTCCCGCCCGACTAGTACTCATAGATTCAAACAGGCCACGAACACGGTAAAACATTGGTCACGAACAACATGTAAAGAATCCATAACTACAATATCGTGTATCCATCGTGTCGAGAATCAACAGAATATCAATATAAAATACTACTAAATACATGAATCATAGAGATGATTAAATATGAAAACTATCAAAAATGTACTCGCTTGGATTAGTTACAGTTGTTGTTGGCACCGAGTAGTCGTGGATGTCACAAGTATACAAGATGACCTCTAATGATAGAACAGACCGTGTCAATGGGTCCGGGACCGTCCGATTAGCCTAAGGTCCATATGACTAAGTCAGAATAAAAAGAAATATAAGCGTATGACTAGTTATGATTAAGGATAACCTAATCTAGAAAAGGAAATCTAATTAATAAAAATATATTTATTTAAAAAAAATATTTATAACTAATTTACAATTTACATATGATAATTGAAAACTATATATATATATATATATATATATATATATATATATATATATATATATATATATATATATATATATATATATGAGGGATCGGATTCACCCCCTATTCTATCCACCCCCTTATCATCCCAATCTCATTCATTAGATTAGATTGAAATGACGGTTATGATTAAATCTCTAAAGCCAAAAATAAAAACAAAAACCTGCCATAAATTAAACAAGAGGAGAGAGAAATTGTGAAAGAAAAAAATATTCCTCCGCTACCATAAATAAAAACTCAGCTCCCCTATTCTATCCACCCCCTGGGCTCTGGCACTCCGCCTCATAAAATCACCGTGCTCCTCCCAAACTTTGTTCTTCCAAGTCATTCCCCATGGCCATCCGTAGAGCCAGATACTCGGTCGACACCGGTGGAGTCTCAATGCTCAACTCCAGTGACGACTGTCGTATTTTGACTCGTTATATTTCGGTAACTAGACACATATAATGCTTCTGTACTTCTGTTGTATTGTTACAACAACAACAAAAATCTTTACTATATATTTTTGTGCTTTAGATTTCTTCATTTCTTTGAAACACAAATTCTTTGGTAATGTTCATGATGCATCCTTCTTTCGGGATTGAGAAATCACTTCTCAACATTCAAAGTGAAGTGAAGAACTGCACACCACACAAAATTTTCATGAAGTACTCTACAACACTACTGTTTTAGAATCAAAATTCTGCAGAAACTTACTTAGTTCATCAAAGCTTTCATTCGGTGCAGAGGCAGAGGTGGCGGCACGGGTGCACCTCCACGGATGTCGGACTGCATCCTCCGCTCCGGGTCCATGCAGCTGGACTCCGTATCTTCGGTCTCCCGATGGCAGCCTCGGTGCTGGTTATTCAATATCCCCGCAGATCTCGACTTCCTGGCATCCGCCCATGTCAATCCTCCTCACCTTCAATCGTCCTGACCGAAGTTCCCGTAGCCTACGATGACCCTCGTCCTTACGAACTACCCATCACCACCAGAGCAAGACCACGTATATTTCAGAATCGACAAACCCGTCTCTTGTCGATTCCCATACTGAAACGATTGAAGAAGACTTGACACACATCACCAACCGAGAAGCCACCTGATCGAAATCTTAATCCCTTCACCGCGAGTTCAAAGCCTATCTCCTCGCCACTATAGGCGATGTCGACCATTCTGTGCGCTCTTTGTCGTCGAGAACCCCGTGCGTCGAGTTCTCTGTCAAGTTGCTGCCATCGTGGCAAGCTGATTCTCCGAGCGCTAGAACAGACTTCACCCACGATACGACGCTGCGCCATGCGTATATCGATCAGTCACACGACCCTCTGGTCTCGTCTTCTTGTTGGTCGACGAGAGCCTCTCAAGAATTTTCCTCCCCCAAACTGACCAGAACGGACATCCGCTGCCAAGTCCCTGTCATCCAGCCTAGAGCCCCTCGAGTCTAGACCCGTCGACATGCACGATCAGACCACCCATCCACCGCGACACTATCAGACTTCCTCTGACCAGCTGTAGAACTATTTGTCGTCATTTCGTGCACTAGCAATCGATCAGCAGCGTTCGCACCTCAGCCTTGCTTCCACGTGTGAGCCTGACAACCATGCGAGAGTTGACCAACCGAGAGCTAGCCTCGCCACCACCTGTGCGTCCTCGCCAGATCAGCAAAGCCGCCTATAGTCATCCGTCATGCGTTAACCACCTCTCTCCTCTTGTTTAATTTATGATAGGTTTTTATTTTATTTTTGGCTTTAGAGCTTTAATCATAGCCGTTATTTAAATCTAATCCAATGAATAAGATTGGGATGATAATGGGGTGGACAGAACAGGGGGTGAATCCGATCCCTCCTCATATATATATATATATATATATATATATATATATATATATATATATATATATATATATATATATAAAGAAGGTAATTGTGGCGAACGCTCCCACCGGGAATCGATCTCCTGACCACTCGGGCCACATGCATCTCTCTTAACCACTAGGCTATAGGTCATTTGCATATATATATATATTTTTGCAATAAAGCAAATTTTATTGAAGGAAAAGCAGCAATACAAGGTCGGGTCCCAACACCCGGAAGAAAAATCAATCCAAAAGCAAAGCCACCGAAGCAAAATTCGAAATTCAAATGAAAGGGGCACGCGGACCACACACAGACCCCTGGGTCACACGCAACCCGATGGGGACGCACGCGTCCCGGGGAAACACGCATCCCAGGGGAACACGCGTCCTGGAGACGTGGGGCCCGAGGAAAAGGAGAGGGGGGGTTCCGTCCGCTGGGGAGCCGACTGGGGGGCTCGTCTCCGGCGTCTGAGGCGGAGGGAGGGCCACGGCGGGGGCGGACGGAAGGGGGTCGACGGCCGGGGAGCCGGAGTGCCAACGGCCGCCCACACAGAAGGCCAACGGCCCAAATAACAAAATTCGAAATTTGAAACGAGCACGAAGCCCGGGGAGGGGGGCACGTGGGGGGGCACGTGGCACCCAAACCCGAAGAGACTGGTCCGCGCGCGATTCCAGAAGGGTGGCATTGGGCCCAGGGGAGGGGGCCTCGGGACCCACACCCCTAGCCAGAGGGGGAGGGGATGCGCCACCGGGGGGGCCACGGTGGGCTCGGGCCGCGACACGGCGTATGGGCCACGGAAGCATCGCTGGAGCTCCGGGCCGCCATGGCGAGAAAGGGGATCCACCATGGCTGAAGGGGCGGAGCACCGGACCGCCAAGGCGAGGAGGGGGATCCGCCGGGGAGGAGAGGGCGCGAAGGGGAATCCGGCGCAGCGCCAAAGAGGAGGGGGAGGTCGGTTGCCGGAGGGCCGGGGCCGCGTCTGGGTCGGGGGGGGGGAATGCTCAACCCAAATAAGCGGAGGGAAGGGTACCGGAGATAGGGGAGACGCTGGAGACGGGCGTCGCATGGAGGCGCAGAGGGCTGGAGGCCCCGGAGATCACCAGGCCCGGCGGTGGGGAGGAAAACGGTCGCAGGGGCAGCACGACTCGGAGGCGGAGATGCCGGAACCATCGGAGGAAGGAGAGGCCTAGCTGGGGGCGACCGGAGGCTGGACAGGGAGGGACGCAGCTGCCTGGGCAGGGAGGTAGTACCAGTGCCACCTCAGGGTGAGGGGGTCCTGGTAGTAGGCCACCGACGCAGAGGAGGGAGACGCGACGGGTTGGCCGACGGGGGGAGGGGGAGGGTCCGCAGCGACAGGAAGCGACTCCACAGCCGGGACGGCGGGCGCGGGGGAAGGAAGCGCCGAGGGACAATCCGCTCCCGCAGAGGAGGAAGGTGCCTGGAAGACGGCCTCTGACGAGGCGAGGAGAGCTGGGAGGAGGTCCTTGGCCATGGCGGGGGGATGCGCGCAGGGAGACGGCTCAGAGGCGGATGGTGCGGAGAGGAGGTCCGCCGCCGGAGCGGCGGAAGGAGAAAGCGTCGGGGGCTGCGGGCCGAAGGGAGGAGACGCCGAGGGGAGAGGAGGGACGGCGGGGAGGACGGAGGGAGTGAGCGGAAGGGCTGGGGGAGGGGGCTGGGGGTTGTACGGGGGAAGGAGCTGCAAGCTCAGGCGGGGGGGGGGGAGGCGAGATAAGGCATCGGCGGAGGACAGGGAGGGGCGCCGGACTGGGCGGTGCACAGGCCTGGGAAAGAGACAGGAGGGGTGGGGGCCTGAGAAGGGAGGGGAGCCGCGACGGCCGTTGCCGGAGGCTGCGAGCCAGGAGGAACAAGCACCGCTCGCTCGACAACGAACGCGCCAGGCGGGGGGCCGAGGAGGGAGGGAGCCTGGGATGGCCGCAAGCGCTGAGCGTGGCGACCCCTCCGACATCCAGGGTGACGAAAGCGGCGAGGCCGGGAGTGGACGGAAGAGAGGGAGCCACATATCGGGCAGACGTCGGGGGGGTGGGCCCTGCTGGAGCGGGATGCCCGACCAACCGATGGAGAGGCTGAAGGAAGAGGGGGGCTCACGGCGGTGGACGGGTCGCCCGGCCGCGGCCGGCTGGGGGTACCCGAGGAGCGGGGCTCCTCCCAGGGGGAGCCAAACCCAAGCTCCAGCCATCACCGCTCGCTTCCTGTATATATGAGGTCATTTGCATATATATATATATATATATATATATATATATATATATATATATATTTTTGCATATATATATATATATATATATATATATATATATATAATATATATATATATATATATATATATATATATATATATATATATATATATATATATATATATATATATTCTTTACTTAGATATAAAACCAAATATATATACATACTTTCAAGGTCAATATCTAATATTTAGAAGCCGATTAGATTTTTAGGTGACCTGGCAAAAAATTAGAACTTATAGTTTTAAGAAAGTAATTCATTAATATTTAGTTTTAGAAAGTATTTTTTAAAAAACCCCAATTTAGAAAGCTCACTATGAAAGTCCATAAAAGTATATCTTGAAAGCCCAAGGATATATTAATTGTACAAATATAATAACTAAAACCCATTTGCTCACTACGACTCAAAACTACTAAATATAAGACCATAATAATTATTTTATAAAAGCTATTTAAGCCTACTAACCAAATCAAGCTAAGTCAAAACTTATTTAAGAATTTACTATGCGTTATGAAATGAGTGGAAAGCCTACTTAGAAAATCTATAAGTATTTATATATCCAAGTCTACTAGAAATTACTTATCTGTGAGATAAAAGCCCAAGTCCAATATATATAAAGTCCAACAACATTTAAGCTTCATTTAACTTTTAATAAAATATTTAATGACAAATTCATAATGGTAGTAATGCTAGTTTTAGCAAAATATATCTACATACATGCATATGTAATATTACTAGTATGAGAATGCTATACTCATAGGACAGCCCATCTAATCACCCTTAGCCCCAACTTAATCCCTATATATCAATAATTTATAATCCAAAACCCAGGCCCAACTACTATCCTAAATAAACTGATATAGAAAATACCTGAATTTATTAAATCCGGCCCAACCCAGAGTCTTGGACCCACCTGGCCCATATTCTTCAAATGAAGTGGCCCTTCATTCTCTCTTCCAAGTGAGAGAAAGAGCCATCAGTATCTAAGGAAAAAAAAGGAGATTTTGGAGCTCCGGGGACCAGGGGCTATGTTGTCACGACCTGCACCCGCTTTTTCGGATACAAGACGTGTCCAAGCCAGCCTACGCCGTAGAGTCGACGGTAGAACGCTGTCAAGCCCGCAAGAAATAAATGCTCAAAATCATAAAATCACATTTATTGCTCATTCACATTTCTAAATTTATTACAACATTTATATTTAAAGAAAATATAAAGTTCTCACAATTAATGAAAATGATACAACTGCTATCTATTTCTAGGTTTCTGTCTGCAAGTACACCCGTATCTCCCAAAGCTAAGTGAAGCCACAGCTAACCTAAAAAATATTGGTTTCCAGTCAGGAATGGAACAAGTACACAAACCGACGGCAATGCGAAAACACAATAGAATTAACAAGACATGAAAATAACATATGAGAGATAAAAACTATAAAGTCACTGACATCATGGCAAGCGGTAAAGAAAACAAAAAATCAAACAAAATACAACTATCTACGTGATTTGAAATATCCTTTTCGACATGTGAACGACTAAGGGGTAAATACGGCACCCTGTACGTGTCGTGTGCAGCTGCCATCAGTCAAGATTAGACATATTGGGATGGGTAAGGGGTAGTTCACACGTCTACTAAGATATTTCTCCGCCCAACTAGTACTCATGGAATCAGGTCGCAAGCATGGTAATCAAGAAAATGATAGTCAAGAATGTATAATAAATCCATGATACTAATCTCTGTGTGACGAGCGTGTCAACAAGCAGCAAGACATATGCATAAACATGAAATGAAAAGACTACATACTATGAATCGAAAGCAATCAGAAAGTGTACTTGCCTGAATCCTTGCATAAACCAAAGTCACAAGTAGATGATGAGGAGATTGCCAATCTAGAAGCTGTCAACCTATAACACATATCGCACCACGAACTGTGCACGAAAACCACAAATCAATTCTAATGTTCTAGTTTTAAATTCATAGAATAGTGGCTAGTTGGGTTACTAATCTAATAATAGTTAATTCTGGAATAAATTACTTAAAAACATCATTTAACCTAATAATAATCTAAATATAATCTAAACATGCAAGTTTGGCCATCAAAAGTCATGTTTATAATTTCTGAAAACCATGACACGCAAATCGAGGCGTGCCGTTGACTATCTAGTCAAACGCTGTGAACTCTAGATTTTGAAAGTGCACCTTGGTAGATTTCAGCACCACGAGTGTGCCAGAAACAACCGTGCCGCAAAATCATGTTTTGGTCAAAAGATATCGCCGTTATGGCTAATCGTGACCAAAACAGTGATCAACCGATCAATTCTGAGTTCAAAAGAATAACTAAAATGCTAGATGAACGAAATAATTTCTGGAAAAATTATATTTCGTAGAGCTCTGTGTTAGGTTTCGGAAACTTCAAACGGTTCATGATTTCGATTTCTGGTCCTCCCGGAATCTCGAAGACACCAAAACGTGTCAAATTTTGGACAACCGACACTCTACGAATTTTCCAGAAATTTAGGAATAATATCTATGAAAATAAATTACATATTCAGAAACTATACCTCAATACACTTCTAACAAAAAACGGCACGCAAAAATCACGTTGGGGTTTGCGATAATCTCTTTGGGAAGTCGGAAAACATAGATGAGTTCTTCCACAAAAGGCTACTAGAATTTAATTAGGGTGGGCGAATATAATAATATATATAGGAGAGAGAGAGAGGCGATCACTGTAGCAGTTGGCGCCGACAGGTGGGCCCCTCGGGTGGATTTTTGGGTATTTATTTATTTAATTTAGAAAATTATTTTAAAAATCATTTTAAGTCCAAATAAATCAAAATAAATTGCAGAAAAATCCAGAAAAATTTTAGAAAATTTTAGAAAATATTTCTAAGTGTCTAAAATATAAATAAAAATATTTTAACACAAAATATCATCGTGTGACCCTCGCAGTAAAATTCCAAAAACCTATAAAATATAAATTCTATATGTTTTAATTATATAAAAATTCTCAAAAATTCTAAAAAAATCCAGAAAATTTCTAAAATATTCTAGAATATATTTTTAGTAATTTAGAGCCCAAATAAAAATATTTTGTCCAGAAATACCCCCGTATGACCTTACAGTAAATCTTGAAAGTCCTTAAAAATAATAAAATCTTAAATATTAAATACTTAAAATATCCAAAAATTGTAGAAAAATATAAAATAGCTAAATAACACATATATAGGCTATCTAGAGGTCATATGACCTTAATATGGTCATAGCCCACCTACAAGCTTTGGTTTGACTCATAATGACCATAAAATTAATCATAAACAAATAAAAGTAAAAAATTAAAGCTTTGGGAAGTGGGCTTACAAATCTACCCACCTTAGAAAAATTTTGTCCTTGAAATTTCAAAAGATACAAATATGCACAACCAAGAATATCATCAAAATATGACATGACCAATCGATATGAATAAGTACGACAAAGAATATAATCAAGAAAATAATGTGATGAATGATCGAAATTGATCAGGCATACAGAATCAAAATCTAAATACGTTTTAGAAATATAGTGGAAGAAAATAAAAATAGGTTTAAAAGTTGATAATTCAAAAATAGAAAAATATGAGAGAAATAAAGAACTACTAGTGGTAGAGAAGGGGGTAACAAGAAATAAGACTCAAATAAATTTGAAAGAAAAAAATTTAATAGTCGTATGCCAATAAAAGATATAGTCGCTATGATATTCGAAAATCATAAGTATATCCGAATTCATTTAACCGAGAATCCATGCCTCGCCAGTGTACATCTGGCTGCCGTGAATCCTTTGTTTCGTGCTCAAGTATATATAATATGTTATCGAACACTTTATCAACTCTACCCAATGTTGACATAATAAATCAAAGGATCAAATAATGCAAATAGGATATAGCTTTAGTAACATTTGGCAACCTATGCTTACTTGAAATTATTTCAACTTAGAGGTCATGCCATACCAGTGCGCTGCTCGCTGTAGTAAACCCGCCATCTCTATAATTCAAATAAATGGGGACAGTGCGCATCTGCCTTACCATTGTAAGTCATAGAAAATTATTTCAACTATATCTATAAGAATTTTAAAGGAACTTCTATAAATTCAAACAAGTCGATCATGATAAGAAAATATAAGTATCTGTCCTTGAATAAAAGTATCAGTTTTGAAAACAAAACGATCGCAAAATGAACGAAGATGACTTGAATTAACATATAGATAATTAAACCAAGATTAGGCACTAAAAATAAAATGATCGCAAAATAGTTTTAAAAATAAAACGAGGTTTAGAGAAGGCAGAAGATAAAATGGCACAAATGATCAAAATTAGGAATTGAATTCTATGAAGGCCTAACTTACCAAGCGAATAGTCTACCCACCTTTGATCCTAACATCATATCAAATATCTAATAGGGTTTAGAATTTAATAAATTATTGGCTAAATTACATGGCCTAATTAGCAATCTTAACTACCCAAGGGTCAAATTGAATAAGGGACTCCTAGTCCTAGTCATTCTCTAAATTTAATTAGTCCTAGTTGTGAATGAGCATTTTTCTAGTTGCAGGCTTGCAGTAGTACGACTAATATTGGTACTACCACAAATTCGCACAATTTGCGAAGACTGACCTGCATGGGACACCACAAAAACTTGTCACGACCCGCACCCACTTTTTCGGATACGAGACGTGTCCAAGCCAGCCTACGCCGCAGAATCGGCAGTAGAACGCTGTCAAGCCTGCAAGAAATAAATGCTCAAAATCATAAAATAACATTTATTGCTCATTCACATTTCTAAATTTATTATAACATTTACAAAATTTATATTTAAAGAAAATACAAAGTTCTCACAATTAATGAAAATGATACAACTGCTATCTATTTCTAGGTTTCTATCTGCAAGTACACCCTATCTTCCAAAGCTAAGTGAAGCCACGACTAACCTGAAAAATGTTGATTTTCAGTCAGGAATGGAACAAGTACACAAACCGACGACAATGCGAAAATATAATAGAATTAACAAGACATGGAAATAACATATGAGAGATGAAAACTATAAAGTCACTGACATCATGGCAAGCGGTGAAGAAAACAAGAAATCAAATAAAATACAACTATCTACGTGATTTGAAATATTCTTTTCGACATGTAAACGGCTATGGGGTAAATACGGCACCCTGTACGTGTCGTGTGCAGCTGCTATCAGTCAAGATTAGACATATTGGGATGGATAAGGGGTATTTTACACGTCTACTAAGATATTTTCCCGTCCAGCCAGTAATCATGGAATCAGGTTGCAAGCATGGTAATCAAGAAAATGACAGTCAAGAATGTATAATAAATCCATGATACTAATCTCCGTGTGACGAGCGTGTTAACAAGCAGCAAGACATATGTATAAACATGAAATGAAAAGACTACTATGAATCGAAAGCAATCAGAAAGTGTACTTGTCTGAATCCTTGCACAAACCGTAGTCACAAGTAGATGATGAGGGGATTGCCAATCTAGAAGCTGTCAACCTATAACACATATTGTACCACGAACCGTGCACGAAAACCACAAATCAATTCTAATGTTCTAGTTCTAAATTCATGGAATAGTGGCTAGTTGGGTTACTAATCTAATAATAGTTAATTCTGACATAAATTATTTAAAAACATCATTTAACCTAATAATAATCTAAATATAATCAAAACATGCAAGTTTGGCCATCAAAAGTCATGTTTACAATTTTTGGAAACCATAACACGCAAATCGAGGCGTGCCGTTGACTATCTAGTCAAACGTTGTGAACTCTAGATTTAAAGTGCACCTTGGTAGATTTCAGCACCACGAGTGTGCCAGAATCAACCATGCCACAAAATCATATTTTGGTCAAAAGATATCGTCGTTATGGCTAATCGTGACCAAAACGGTGATCAACCGATCAATTCTGAGTTCAAAAGAATAACTAAAGTAGTAGATGAACGAAATAATTTCAGAAAAATTATATTTCATAGAGATCTGTGTTAGATTTCCGAAACTTTAAACGGTTCATGATTTTGATTTCTGGTCCACCCGAAATCTCGAAGACACCGAAACGTGTCAAGTTTCGAACAACCGACACTCTACGAATTTTTCAAAAATTTAGAAATAATATCTATGAAAATAAATTACATATTCAAAAACTATACCTCAATACGCTTCTAACAAAAAAAATGGCGCACATAAAGCATGTCGGGGTTGGCAGAAATCGCTTCGGGAAGTCGGAAACCCTAGATGAGTTCTCCCACAAAAGGCTGCTGGAATTTAATTAGGGTGGACGAATATAATATATATAGGAGAGAGAGAGAGAGAGAGGCGGTCATTGTAGCAGTTGGCGCCGACAGGTGGGCCCCCCCGGGTGGATTTCTGGGTATTTATTTATTTAATTCAGAAAATTATTTAAAAATTATTTTAAGTCCAAATAAATCAAAATAAATTGCAGAAAAATCCAGAAAAATTCTAGAAAATTCTAGAAAATATTTATAAGTGTATAGAATATAAATAAAAATATTTTAACATAAAATATCATCGTGTGACCTCGCAGTAAATTCCAAAAACCTATAAAATATAAATTCTATATGTTTTAATTATATAAAAATTCCCAAAAATTCTAAAAAAATCCAGAAAATTTCTAAAATATTCTAGAAAATATTTTTAGTCATTTAGAGCCCAAATAAAAATATTTGGTCCAGAAATACCCCCGTATAATCTTACAGTCAATCCTGAAAGTCCTTAAAAATAATAAAACCTTAAATATTAAATACCTAAAAATATCCAAAAATTGTAAAAAATATAAAATAGCTAAATAATACATATGTAGGCTATCTAGAGGTCATATGACCTTAATATGGTCATAGCCCACCTACAAGCTTTGGCATGACTCACAATGACCATAAAATTAATCATAAACAAATAAAATTAAAAAAAAATTTAGGAAGTGGGCTTACATATGTTGACGGCACGGCCGTACGGAGAAACAGGGCCACCAACCCGGAGCGGCACGGAGGATGTCGCCTGCCTGGAAGAGCGTTCTCTGGCGCGGTTGCAGACCTGCGGCGGCAGGTTCTAAGAGGGGACGCACGTACGAGAAGGAGTGGGGGATCGGCCGACGTGGTTCGACCGCATCTGTTAGGGTTCCAGCTCTCGCGCGGAGGGCGGAGGACCCGAGCGGAACTGGCACGAAGGCGCGGCCCTTGGCGACGACGAGGGCTCGGCACAGGTCGTTCGTCGGTAGAGACTACGGCGTGTGGCTCGACGGTCAAGGCTACGGGGGTAAGTGGTGATGTTCACGGTGGTGTGGCCACGGCAGATGCAATAATGGTGGTGGTGTAAGGTTTTGGGTACGATTGTGATGATGGTCGTGGCTATGGTATGGATGGTTGGGTGTGTGGACGAGGAGACCGATTGTGGGCTGCTGCGACGGTGGCCGTGGTAGGGTGTTGGATGTTCTGTCATGGTTATGGTGATGGTGATGTCTGTTCTAATGCCAAGGGTGGCGACATGTATGGAGAAGGTGGGGGTGGTGTTATCTGGAAAGAACAGGGGAAGGTCAGTGATCTTTCCTGGTGGTCGTGATGGCCGGACATGGGTTTGCGACTGTGGAGGCTGCTGGGTTTAGGCGAGGCCATTCGCTGGTTGAAGGAGGTCTCCGCGGAGGAACCAACGGCAGACTACCGGGCGTGGTAAAATCGGAGAGGGTGTGGGTTCGGTGGTAGCGCTGGGAGATGTATGTGGTGGTACGTGGATATGGGAGTAGGGAAGCATTTGGCATTACGTGGGTTTGTTGAGAGTTTAATGAATTAGGTATATATATAGAGGGAGAAAGACAGAGAGATGTTGATATATCTGTACCTAAAGAGATTCTTTTATATAGATAAAGGCTGCTGTATTTATAATTGCTGGTATAATATATGGGATACGAATTGACTTAGAAGAATTCTATCAGAACTGGAATTTAAGAAATCATGACTAATTTAAATTTAAATAATTATAAAGTAGAATACTAGTTTAAAAATATATAACCTGTTAACAAGTGTTTTCTTTATTTAATTTTATCATATAACTTACTTTAAAAACATTTATTTTTAAAATATAATCCAAGATAATTAATCAAATAAATTTAAAACTAATTTAATGGAATCTTAATCCAATAACTAATTACAATGATATTTAATATCAAATAACTTATATCATACATATAACAACTCAAAAATATATTAATTATTAGACCACTAAATAAATTACGAACTACATGCATATACATAAAATATGTCTACACCGGCGTCTTTTCACACATAACATCTCTACCTGGACTTAGGCTCGGTTCAGCTCCAATTTGACAAGTTTAGTACAATCGGGTCTCCTAAAAGTTAATAATCTAATTAATAATTTATTAAATTGTCTATAGGGGTTAGGTCACAACTTGACTGATTTTTCTAGTTAGAGCACACATATGGCTCGGCCTTTCCTACCATGGCTAAAATATTAGTCAAATCACACATCTACACTATCTGTGCCAAAAAAATTAGTCATATTGTACTCCAAATCTTAACCATGACTAAAGTCTTCTATCATAAAAACTTTTTAATTAAATATTTATAATATTCCAAAAATCATTATTTAAAATAATAAAAAATTTATTTCAAAATTTTTTGGGAAGTGGGGTTACAAATCTACCCACCTTAGAAATAAATTCGTCCTTGAATTTAAGGATTACTTGGATAGACAGACTTGGTTGATCGGTGAAAAGATAGAAAAATTTTAGGATAAGAAAATATTGATCAAATGGGTGAAAAGAAAAAGAAAATTCTTTTCTTTGTTAGGATTAGGGTTTCAGAGATTAGGGATTAGGGTTTTAGATTAGAAAATTGGTTTAGGGATTTTCGAAATTAGGGTTAGGAATTTGGATGATTAGGGATTTTGGGAACTAGGAATTTGTTGAGAAAATAAAAGGAGCCTCCCTTTTATCTAGGTGGGGTTTCCTAGATTGATATGGATTGGAAATTCAAAATAATTTTTTTTTCATAAATATAAGAAAATCAATCAATCAATGATCTGTCAAATCTATTTCTTGATCAACATAGTTATTCAAAGATAGTTCCAAATAATTTTCAAACTGATTACATAATATTAAAATACCTTTATAAATTCAAATCTAGTCTTATAATAATAATATAATTAGTGTTTTATATCATCCCGATATTGAACAATATTTCTATAAATTCTAAACAAAAATTTGGTAATACCTTTCTTTCAAAGTATCTATAATATAATTTAAGAATTTTATTTTATTATCTAAAAAATATTTAAAACTACAAATAAAATAAATAATTAAAAATCTTAAAAATTTGGGAAGTGGGCTTACAATTCTACCCACCTTTGAAAAATTTTATCCTAGAAATTTTCAAAGGCCACGATTAGGTATGACTAAGAATATAGTCAAGAAACGAAGTTTCAAGCGATATGAAAATAAAGGATAAGAAATAAAAGGATAAAGTCTAAATCAAAATTTTAAGTAAAAATTGCAAAAACATGAAATCAATAGTCATATGCCCCAAAAGGACACAGTCTTCATAATTTGAAAATCATATGTATATGTGAAGTCACTTTATCGAGAATTTATGCCTCGTCAGTGTACACCTGGCTGCAGTAAACCCTTGGTTTCATGACTGAACTATGATATGATATCGAATATTTTATTAACTCTATCCAATATTGACATAATAACTCAAAGATCAAACAGGATAATTAAGACATAGTTTTACTAATATTCGATAACTACGTTTACTTGAAATTACTTCAAATTAGGGATCATGCCACGCCAGTGCGCTGCTGGCTGCAGTGAACCCGCAGTCTCAATAATTCAAGTAAATGGCGATAGTGCACTTCTGTCGTGCCATTGTAAGTCACCAATCATTTTTTTAACTATATCCATAACATTTCAAAAGTGCTTCTAAGAATTTAAACCAATTGATCATGATATAGAAAGTTAGAAATTCAATTGATCATGAAAGGAAAAGTGCATATTTCTGTCCTTGAAGTGAAAGTATCTATTTTTGAGAAAAATCAAACGATTTGATCAGAAAGAAAATAATCGAAGACAAGAGAAATATAAATTTTAATTTCTAGTTCTCTAATATTCAAGATCGAGGGAAAAACGTATATATATCTTGAATTCCAACGAACTAACTCAGAATAGATATATGGATAATTGGATTAGGCTCAAACTCAATAGAGGAAAATAAAATATTGACTCATAAGAAAATAATTACTTATGGCCAATGGAAAATAAATACAGTCTTTTACGATACGATGATAAGACTTAGATAGGGCAAAAAAGATAATTGGACAATTTATCAAGGTTAAAGATTGAATTCTAGGAAAGCCTAATTTTCTAAGCGAATAGTCTAACCACCTTTGGTCATACCATCGTATCAGATACAATGGTATATCATTCTATAAAAATTTCCTAAGTTGCCTAATAGGGTTTAGAACTCAATGAATCCTTGGCTAAATCATATGACATACTGAGGAACCTTAATTATCCAACAGTCAATTTGAATAAGGGACTCTTATTCCTAATCATTCTCCTAAATTCAAGTTATTCCTAACGTTAATGATCACTTCCTAATCACAAGCTCGCAATAGTACGACTAACTTAAGTACTATCACGAGTTTGCATAATTTTACGAAAACTAAACTGTATGGGCCACAACAAAAACTTGTCACGATCCGCACCCGCTTTTCAGGATACGAGTGCGTGTCCAAGCCAACCTACACTGTCGGCGGTAGAATACTATCCAGGCTATGATGCTCAAATTATAATAAGTTCTCAATCTAAAAATTAAATTAATTTACAATATTCATAAGTTTTTTATTTAAAGAAAGTACAATGTTCTTACAAAATATTAAAATTGTTTACAACACATCTATCTAACTAATCTCTAGGTTTTTGGCCTGCAAGTACACCCGTATCACCCCAATGCTAAGAGTAGTCACGGCTAACCTGAAAAATATTGGTTTCCAGTCAGGAATGGAACGAGTACATTCTAACAACAGTTCCAATAATTTGACAAAATCTATAAAACAGTAAATAATACTGAAATACATGATGAGTGAATAAACAGAGAACTATGGCATGAAACATGTGAGTAAAAGCAGGAGAGCATGGTAATAAGACAAGGTAGTAATAGTAATAAAGCAAGACTGCATCTAACTAGTGAGTTGAAATACACTTTCGACATATAAATGACTAGGGATAAATCTGGCACCCCGCACGTAAAGTGTGCGACTGCTATCAGTCACAAATAGACAAATAGGTCATTTTTGGGTATATTTACATGTCTACTAATGTATTTTCCCTCCCGACTAGTACTTATGGATTCAAAAAAGTCACGAACATGGTAAAACATTGGTCACGAACAACATGTGAAAAATCTATAACTACCATGTCTTGTATCTATCTTGTCGAGAATCAAGAGAATATTAATGTAAAATACTACTAAATGCATAAATCATAGAGATGATCAAATATAAAAACTATCAGAAATGTACTCGCCTGAATTAGTTGCAGTTGTTGTTGGTACCGAGTAGTCGTGGATGTCACAAGTATACAAGATGACCACTAATGATGGAACAGACCGTGTCACTGGGTTCGGGACCATCCGATTAGCCTAAGGTCCATATGACTAAGTTAGAATCATAAGAAATATGAGTATATGACTAGTTATGATTAAGGACAACCTAATCTAGAAAAGGAAATCTAATTGAGAAAAATATATTTATTTAAAAAAATATTTATAACTAATTTAGAATTCACATATGATAATTGAAAACGATCAAAATAATTCAGTTGGATACATTTAAATCTTTTTAGGCAAAAATCCTTATTTCTTTGTTAGGAGTAAAAAGTCCAACCTATATGTATTCTCTAAACAACAACCCAAGTTATAGATATTTAAACCCACTACTATTAAAGTAAAGTTTGATAGGAATTTATATATGTATAATTATTCTTTACTTAGATATAAAACCAAATATATATACATACTTTCAAGGTCAATATATAATATCTGGAAGCCTATTAGATTTTTAGGTGACATGGCAACAAATTAGAACTTATAGTTTTAAGAAAGTAATTCATTAATATTTAGTTTTAGAAAGTATTTATTTAAAAAACCCAATTTAGAAAGCTCACTATGAAAGTCCATAAAAGTATATCTTGAAAGCCCAATGATATATTAATTGTACAAATATAATAACTAAAACGGTTTGCTCATTACGGCCCAAAACCTATTAAATATAAGATCATAAGAATTATTGTATAAAAGCCATTTAAACCTACTAACCAAATCAAGCTACGTCAAAACTCATTTAAGAATTTACTATACGTTATAAAATAAGTGGAAAGCCTACTTAGAAAACCTATAAGTATTTATATATCCAAGTCTACTAAAAATTACTTATTTGTCAAATAAAAGCCCAAGTCCAATATATATAAAGTCCAACAACATTTAAGCTTCATTTAACTTTTCTAAAATATTTAATGACAAAATCATAATGGTAGTTATGCTGCTTTTAGCAAAATATATCTACAAACATGCATGTGTAATATTACTAGTATGAGAATGCTATACTCATAGCACAACCCATCTAATCACCCTCAGCCCCAACTTAATCCCAATAAGTCAAGAATTTATAATCTAAAACCCAGGCCCAACTACTATCCTAAATAAAATGATATAGAAAATGCATGAATTTATTAAATACAGCCCAGCCCAGAGTCTTGGACCCACTCAGCCTATATTCTTCAAATGAAGTGGCCCTTCATTCTCTCTTCCAAGAAAGAGAAAGAGCCATCAGCATCTCAAAAAGAAAGGAGACTCTGGAGCTCCGGGGACTAACGGCTGTGTCGGCGGCACGACCATGCAGGAAAACAGGACTGCCAGTCCGGAGCAGCACGGAGGAGGTCGCCCACCTGGAAGAGCGTTCGTCGGTGCTATTGAAGACCTGCGGCGGCGGGTTCTGAGAGGGGACGCACGTGCGAGAAGGAGTGGAGGATCGGCCGACGTGGCTCGACCATAGCAGTTAGGGTTCCAGCTCTCGGGCGGAGGGCGGAGAACCCGAGCGGATCTGACATGAAGGTACAACCCTTGGCTCCGGTGGGTGTTCGAAATAGGCCGTTCGTCGGCAGAGACGATGGCGCACGGCTCGGCGGTCAAGGCTACGGGGTAAGTGGTGATGTTCACGGTGGTGTGGCCGCGACGGATGCGATAATGGTGGTGGTGTGAGGTTTTGGGTACGGTTGTGATGATGGTCGTGGCTAAGGTATGGATGGTTGGTGTTTGGGCGAGGAGACCGGTTGTGGGCTGCCGCAATGGTGGCCGCGGTAGGGTTTTGGGTGTTCATTCATGGTTATGGTGATGGTGATGTCTGTTCTAATGCCAAAGGTGGCGGCGTGTATGGTGAAGGTGGGGGTTGTGTGATCTGGGAAGAACAGGGGAAGGTCTGGTGGTTGTAAACCCCCCAAATTTTAAGAATATTTTTGGGAGTTACTGTTATTTTAAATTTTCTTATTTATACAATGTCTTGAATTATTTTTATTATTTATCTATAAAAATGGTCTTAGTCATACTTAAAGTTTGTTATGCACGCTGACTAGATAATATGGCACCGCTAGTGCAGTCAAATGCTTTGACTAGCATATTAGGTGTAAGTGCCCCCTAGAATTATTTTACTTAAGTAATTAGTTGTTGAAATTTATTAAGTCGTATATTGACTATCTTTTTCCATTTTAATATTTAGTTATTTATTATTTTTGGGATTTTTAAAAAAGTATATATATATATATATAATTGTTCGTAAGTATAATACTAGTATTAATCTTCCAATTTATTATTATTTATATTATTATTATTCATTATTGTTATTGTTATTGCTATTTCCTTATTATTAATATTATTAAAATGTTCCTAGTCATTTGATAATATAATAGTAGATAATTTTAATATATAATTATAAAATATAATAAGTGCAAAAATATATTAGTAAGATTTTAGAAAATATTTAAATTTTTTGAATCTTTTAAAAGGTACATTTTAGTATTTTCTTTTGTAGTCATGTAATTTAGTTAGATATATCTAAAATATATACTAATAATCGAAAAAAAAGAAGAAGAAAATAACTCTGTATTGTTCCCGTAGGAATAATACAGGCTCTTTCCCGAGCAAAAAAAAAAGATATAGGAGCATTCGATTCTCCTCAGATTCTTGATCAAATCGATTCTTCGCAGATCCCTTCATATCCCAATTCTCTTCTGAAACGACCCAAATCTCAAACCCGATCTCGTGGATAATCTGGATAAAAACCGATCAAAAAATTTGATTAAATCCTTATAATTATGTTATGTACGCTGGGGTTCTTTCGAAGGAAAGAAGAGAAAACAAAATCCTTAAAAATTCCTCCCCAACCACAAACACCTGACCTCGAGCATCCTTGATCTCCAGCGCACCCTATGACATCCTGTTATGACCGCTTGCTCGTCGAAGCAATTGCCATTCGACGCCGAAGCGAAGCAACAGAGTACACTCTGTTTGTGAAGGCTTTCAGGTACCCTACTTTCGAGGTTTACTTCTCCATATCTGTTCGATAATTTTTCAATCTATCTCTGCCTGTGTTGAGACAACCTACGCATCTTCACCCCCTATTAATTAAAAAAATTTCTAAGGTGTTGAACTCTTGGAGAAATCCACGAGAAAGTCGATGAAAATTTTGTTTTCAAACAGAGCCAAAACAGCCAAGCCACCCGACTAAGAAGGTAATTCATTGCCAATCCATCAACAGATCTGAGATTATGATTGAATACGTTTTTAGACAACATATACGAGAATAAAACCCAGTTTATAGATCATGATTTTATCCAGCATGTGTTAAGTTATTTGATTTCAAAAATCGAGAAAAACCTACTTTTCGAAACTAGAAATTTGTGAATTTTGTTCCAATACGGCATTCGCCCCGACAAATCGGGCGACGTGGTCGCAATCCATAAGCATCAAAAGATGCGTATGGATGTTGTCGACGTATGGGAATCGACGAAACTTGATTTCATTGTGCGTGCGCAACGAAATCGAAGCGTATCCGTCGAGATACCCCGTATCGACCATTTTACAAACTATCCCATAACTTCGTACACGTTCGTTGGATCGAGATAAAACTTACGCCATCAGGACCGAATCATTTTTTTGGTCTTGTATGCCCAGTTTGATCCGATTCTGAGAAGGTCGATCGGAACGCCTATTTGGCGGGCCCGCAAGCCGATCCAACGGACGAAATTGTGCATGATCCGCCGAAATCCAACTTTGGACATACGGTTGGGTTTATCTCATCAAAACAAACCTGTAGACATATAGTTTGATGACTTTAGAGACCGTAGGTACTGGCACGCTTTTTGGTGCGAAAAGGGTCCAACGACGGACACTGTTTTGATCCAAAATTACAATTTTGCCCCTGTGTCCAGAATTAGACTTATGGGTAGTCTATCCTAGCTATTTTCCTTATTTTGGAAATATTCATGATGTTTGTTTCAACATCTGGGGACGTTCATAGTAGTTGGCTTTCATTGCTTCATTGATCTCCCAATTCGAGATATTGGACGTTGCTATTCCTGCGCACCACCCTCACGCAAGATACCTTGCCATTTCCTGTCTATTTTACTTTAGCTCATATTCATGCATTTATTTATTATTTATTTTTTTGCAAAATAAATTGTGCTACATTGTCATAAATAGATAGATTATACTGTGTAGCTCTATTTCCCATACTTATTATTTTTATACGTATTAACCATAGATTTAAGGGACCACCCTAGTTTATGTTGTATTCATAGGCCTTGACACATTTTTACCACGAAGTTGCGAGTCGCATATAGAACTCGGACATGCGTGATTGGCTGGCCACCAGTACGTATAAGCTGTACGATAGGATTAACCGCTAATACTGTTGCATGATTAGTTTGACTTAGCGGTTAATAGAGGTTATGTATTGTTGATACAACATAGTAGGCATGGGGCGGGGAGGACAATTCCTTAGCGTATGGACTACTATACACTTACCTTTTGTGATATGGACGCTCCACTGGAGATACGGTGTGAGATGACCCTTTATGTTAATGACGGTCACTGACGTTCTGCGAAACATTATGCTGTTACGGGGCCACTGGTGCCCCAAGGGGAGACTATGCCGATCCTATTTTAGCCAAAAAGTCCATGCGTTGGAGGTTTGTTCTTAAAAGTGCATTCACTTATATTGGTTAGGCTACCTTATCTGTTAGGTATGAGTACTCTTGGTTTAGGTGCTTGTATCTGATTGTGGCTTGGAACAGTAACTTGTCGTGGACAAGTTTGCCACATCTTGTCCTTGTTTGGTTATAGGTGTGGCTCACTACTTCGATGAGAAGGTACTAAACCTTGTTGTGGTCCGGATACCATATTGGATTCATGGCATAGAAAGATACTCCATCGTGGATTAGGGTGCCATCTCCTATCCTTGTTTGGTTGGGGGATGGTACGCTAATTCAAAGGTGGGTATTGGACCATGTTATGATTAAATTGACTTATTATTGAGCAGTATTTATTTAGTTTATATGGCATGATATTATGTATCTTGTTACGTCCCTCTGAGGACCTGGTGATCTCTCCAGGTGTGTGTTCTTATCATTTCGCAGGTGTTCTAGCCAAGGCGTGATCTTCTCTATTCCTTCGAAGATGATTGCTCTTAGATCGTCCTTCACTTCGCTTGACAATTTCTTTCATTTTATTTATTTATTTTTTATTTAAATAGTTGGTAGTAGATTTGTCTCTACCCAACATCTTGCACAAAGACAATTCATAGTTGATATGATGATATATTTTATTCCTTTATTTTGTGGATGAGATTAGTTGTTATGGTTATACTACATTTTATAGCTTACATATATTTATTATACGGCTGGCATGTCTACGTTCCTAGTCCTACGTATTTTGGGACTGGGATATTACATGTTTTTGTGGTGGCACATGCAGGTCAAGATAAATTATTTGGTTACTTTACCGTACCAAGCAAGCCTGTATATAGGATTAGAATCTAGGATCTCATCCACATACTTGACCTCCTACCTTGATTCCGTTTTTGAACTCTCACTTGACTCGTTGATTGCATCTTGCTTGATCTCTTCTATCGTAAATCTTATCTTTCCTTCGTGCTTGATAGGGGTTAGAAGAATGACTTGTAGACCTTATTGATCCAATTATACTATTAGCTGAACTCTTATAAGTTGGGTAGAGTACCTCACATCCTAGTATTTTCTTCATCCTTATGACCCATTGTAGAGGATACTACTTGGATTATGACTATAAATCCTTAGAAGACCATACCACATTTTATCAACCAAAGCCTTAGACAAGAAAACAGTAGGACGACTGCATAGGCACGAATACCAGACAAGACTTAGATTCTTAAGGAACTTGAATTAGTTGTATTTCCTTTCATCATTATCTCACGTACTCATATTTTACTATCTTGACCAATACTGCTATTATAGCCTAGTTTTGCAAGCTTACACTTATTCGAGCTTGTTTCAAGACATATGTTTTTTGGGCGTGTCTACTAACATATTGTCTAATCAGAACCGGTGCATGATGGTCTGATCAACCTAGTATACTTGGTTCGCTCTTCGTATAATTACTCTACGTAGATTGAGATATAGTTGAACTTGTCCCTTAGGGTCTCATCCGCAACGGTCTTGACAAACTTCCCCTTTGAACTATTCAATCGTCCTTGAAACCCATATTTGCAATTCGATCCCAACTCCCTTGAACTCTTATTGTTTTTCGTCACCCATTTCGAAAAACAACGCTCGTAGACATGAAGTATTCTTCTATGGCCATGAAGGCTATATATACATAATCGTTTCCATCTATTCGAAATCGGAGAACTGTCTTCAAACTTGATTCATATATACCGCATCATAATTTCTATTACGTCGTGTAGTATTTTTTTTATAATCAAGTGTCGAGGTACTACATCACGACTTTGAAATTTTCCAACCTCATTAAACCTAAACCGTGTCTTAGTTCTATAGAGTATAGATTGCAAGCCCTCTAAATTTTAGGATTTACTAGTATTACCGATTAATTAGGATAAGTTGGTTTCTATTAGATAATAAATTAGTGCCTCATGAACACCCACTTTATATTTAGATCATTTGGTGTCCTCGACCGTGACGTTGAAATTCGGAGCACGAGACCAGCTGTTACCCTCCAACAAATTCCATATACAAGACCTAGAGGAGTCCACCTTCATTTAGGCATAGCATGTCCCACTCAAATACGTCTTGTTGTACTCTATTTTATGATACGACTTTCAGGTCAAAAAGGCTAGCTATAACCCTTACCTTAATACCGATGTACTTTCTGACCTTAACTAGAGATCCAACCTCGACCCAAATCTTTCGACCCAATATATGTTTGTGATCCACTCAAAGCCCACTACACACATGCTACTAGTGTGCCACTCATTAGAGGTCCATTGTGCTACTTAAATACAAAAGTTACGGAAGGCGCTTATCAAGACTTACAGAACCTTCTTAACCAACCCGACTGGCAATTAGTCCAACCATTAGAGTTGAAACCTATTCTAGGTTGCCCTAACCTAATAGGAATGGTTTAAATAGATTTTTGGGAATCTGTCCAGCCAATATAGATAAAAATCCAAGATTTAATTAATCAAAGATTGGTTCCAACATAACTAATAAATCGTTGGTTGATAACGTTTATTTCTATCCTTATCATCTTGATACCTCTATCGTGACTTTGATATTTGGAGCACAACACTAGCTATTTCCTTTTAACATATTTTACCCTCATAAACCAGACGAGCCATCTAGATACATGACATACATGTCCCACACAAACACACCACCCTGTGCTTCATTCCGATTACACCACATGTTTGACACTTTTCTTCTTAGAACAAACCATAGATGACTATTTTCTGTCCCATTTGATTTTTTTTTGCCATGTAATACCAACCCACTCCCTCAAACTACTAGATACCCATGATCCACGCAAGACTAAGAATACCCCATCTTGTAGAATATGTTGTCAACTTGATTTCCTCCTATAACAACCACATCCATCTTTTTGGAACCAGATTTATGATTTGATGTAATTAATCTCCCTTCGTATTTAGCCTCACTACATTTATTATTGTCTTTTTATATTAAGATTTATTTTAATTTCGAGGACAAATTTTTTATATGTTTGGTAGGAAGTAAACCTCCAAAATTTTAAGAATATTTTTGTGAGTTATTGTTATTTTAAATTTTCTTATTTATAAAATGTTTTGAATTATTTTTATTATTTATCTATAAAAATGGTCTTAGTCATACTTAAAGTTTGTTATGCACACTGACTAGACAATATGACATCGGTAGTACAGACAAGTGCTTTGACTAGCATATTAGCTGTAAGTGCCCCTAGAATTATTTTACTTAAGTAATTAGTTGTTGAAATTTATTAAGTCATATATTGACTATCTTTTTCCATTTTAATATTTAGTTATTTATTATTTTTGGGATTTTGATATATATATATATATATATATATATATATATATATATATATATATATATATATATATATATATATATATGTGTGTGTGTGTGTGTGTGTGTGTGTGTGTGTGTGTGTGTAGTGTGTGTGTGTGTGTAATTGTTCGTAAGGATAATACTAGTATTGATTGGTAATCTCTCCAGTTTATTATTATTGATATTATTATTATTATTATTCATTATTGTTATTGTTATTGCTATTTTCTTATTATTAATATTATTAAAATGTTCCTAGTCAATTGATAATATAATAGTAGATAATTTTAATATATAATTATAAAAGATAATAAGTGCAAAAATATATTAGTAAGATTTTAGAAAATATTTAGATTTTTTTGAATTTTTTTAAAAGGTACATTTTAGGATTTCCTTTGTAGTCATGTAATTTACTTAGATATATCTAAAACATATACTAATAATAGAAAAGAAGAAGAAGAAAACAGCTCTGTATTGTTCCCGTAGGAACAGTACAGGCTCTTTTTCGAGCAAAAAAAGGATATAGGAGCATTCGATTTTCCTCAGATTCTTGATCAAATTAAATCGATTCTTTGCAGATCCCTTCATATCCCAATTCTCTTTTGAAACGACCCAAATCTCAAACCCAATCTTGTAGATAATATGGATAAAAACCCGATCAAAAAATTTGATTAAATCCTCATAATTATGTTATGTATGCTGGGGTTCTTCCTAAGGAAAGAAGAGAAAATAAAATCCTTAGAAATTCCTCCCCAACCACAAACACCTGACCCCGAGCATCCTTGATCTTCTGTGTACCCTTTTATACCCTGCTATGATCTCTTGTTTGCCGAAGCAGTTGCCATTCGACGCCAAAGCGAAGGAACAGAGTACACTCTGTTTGTGAAGGCTTCCAGGTACCCTACTTTCGAGTTTTACTTCTCCACATCTGTTCGATAATTTTTCAATCTATCTCTTCCTGCCAGAGACAACCTACCCATCTTCACCACCTATAAACTAAAAATATTTCTAAGGCGTTGAACTCTTGGAGAAATCCTCGAGAAAGTCGACGAAAAGTTTATTTTCAAACAAAGCCAAAATTGCCCAGCCACCCGACTTAGAAGGCAATTCATTGCCAATCCATCGACTAATCTAAGATTATGATTGAACACATTTTTAGACAACATATACGAGAATAAAACACAGTTTATAGATCATGATTTTATCCAGCATATGTTAAGTATTTGATTTTAAAAATCGAGAAAAACCTACTTTTCGAAACTAGAAACTGTGGACAAACACAAAAAAAGAAGAAGAAAACGCTGTCTTTTCTTTTTATTGGCGCAAGGCACCACAAATCGAGTACGCCTGAGAGATCCTGCGCTGAGGATCCCCGAGTACAAAAGAAAGAATTCTGGGGAATAGGACGAGGGAGATCGAACGGCAGTTGCTCCTTTACTCCGTTGACACTCCGATTACAAAAGTGGGAGAAAACCTAAGAAAATTGCTAACTCTCGGCTCACTGGCAAGAAGTGCAGCAATTTGGCTCTTGAAAATACTCTCCGTTCTGTCTGTTGAAGAGGGAAGATGCCCCCCTTTTATAGTCGTTCTTCGGCTGGAACGATGTTATGCGCCCACATGAAGAGACACGCTGGTTCTTACGTGGGCGCATGGTCCTGCTTTGGGTGCATAGGTGTAGGCGCATACAGGCTGCGAGATCGTGGGTTGGTCATGGCGTTGACGTGGCCGCATTCTTCGGTGCACGACTGCTCGTGGAGACTGACGTGGCCATGCGCTTCAGTGCATGTTCTGATCGTGGCTTTGACTGAGTCAGGCTTGGATGTATAGCTATGTCTCAGGCTATGCACCCTCCTTTCAGGGGAGCTAGTCTTGGGCGCATGGAGTTATACTTGGACTGGGCGTATGGAGCTTCATTTAGTGGGTGCATGGAGTCGTACTGACTGGACGCATAAAGCTGCTTTTGACTTGGGCACATGGAGCTATGTTTGCTAAAAATTTTCATGCTTCTACAGGACCCCCTTCAAAGTTTTCGACACTTTGAGCAAGTTCAAAATACTTTGAAAGAAGCATGGATCGTCTTCTCACGAGGCAATGGGCGCATAGCACGACTCTTCCCCTGGGCGCATAGTATTTTGGCCAGCCTGTCAGGGAGATACGACTGTTGAGATTTGCCTCAAAATCCGAACTGACAGATTCATCGGAACAGAATTTGAAGCGGTCCATCCTTTATACGCCGTCCACGTCAGCAAGAGACAGTCATATAGTATGCAGAGAGCTGGTCCTTCACGTGGGCGCATAGGCGGCAGTGGGCACATACACCATAGTGGGCGCATAGAGTATGTGGGCGCATAGTAAGTGGTCCGTGCCTATAAATAGACCCTGGAGGAGAGAGAAAAGTTCATTATTCCTTTTCTCTTTCAAATTTTCAGAAAACTCTTCGTCTTCTTCTTTTGAGAATCATGTCTCCCAAGGCCGCCAAGAGATCCGCGAAGGGCAAGGGGGCTGCGTCGAGTAGCTCTTTTCCTACGGCAGAGTCCTCAGCAGTCCAGGACCCAATTTTGGGTGAGGACGTGCTTCAAAAAAATGAAGTCTCGAACGTTAATTTGCGACGCTCGAAATTCTCTTCTGCCGGGGCGCTTGCGCCTAGGGCAACATACTTCTGTGAGCATTACTATGCACCCACAGAAGTGTAGAAGCATGGAAAAGAACAGAAAAGTCCATGCAGCTCAAAAGTCCCTCAGAGCTTCATGCGGCTCAAAAATCCTTTAGAGCTTCATGCGGCTCAAAAGTCCTTTAGAGCTTCATGTGGCTCAAAAGTCCCTTAGAGCTTCATGCGTCTCGAAAGTCCCCGATAGCTCCATGCGGCTCGAGAAAAGCCACGTGGCCTTATGCGGTTCAAAAGTAGGCCTCTACATAACTCTGTGCAGCTGGCTCATTAAATGCTCTGACACAATACGGCATCTCTGACACAAAGATTGACAGCTCTGACATAAAGGTAGAATGATGACTCTGACATAATGACGTGCACCTAGAGAGACGGGAAAAATATTTATAGATGACATGATCCACCAATTCCAAAGCTCTTTATGCGGATCGCTTTAAGGACTTCCATGCGGCTCTGACATGAGGCCACCCTCATGCGGCTCAGTTATGGGGGCCACCCTTATGCGGTTCAGATGGACGGCCACCCTTATGCGGCTCAATTGTGAGGCCACCCTCATGCGGCTCAGTTGTGAGGCCACCCTCATGCGGCTCGGTTGTGAGGACCACCCTCATGCGGCTCGGTTGTGGGGGCCACCCTCTTGCGGCTCAGTTGTGAAGCCAGCTTCATGCGGCTCGGTTGAGGGGACCACCCTCATGCGGCTCAGTTGTGAGGCCACCCTCATGCGGCTCAGTTGTGAGGCCACCCTCATACGGCTCGGTTGTGAGGACCACCCTCATGCGGCTCGGTTGTGGGGACCACCCTCATGCGGCTCGGTTGTGGGGGCCACCCTCATGCGGCTCAGTTGTGAGGCCATCCTCATGCAACTCAGTTGTGAGGCCACCCTCATGCAGCTCAGTTGTGAGGCCACCCTCATGCGGCTCTGCCAGGACACCCTTCATGCGGCTCACAGTATGATGGCGGTTGGGACACGTGGCGGAAGATTGACTAAGACTTATCCACTCAGACTCATTGCTACCAACAAATCATAACAATACAGATTTATTGCAACCAACGCAACAACCAAGATTGATTTCCAACCGACAGATCAAGGTTAATCTTAACCAATCCCCAACCGCCCACTTTCCAAGACGCAGTTATTGCACACCCACTCACCACGAAGTCCTATAAATAGCATAAGATTATTTTTTTACACACACACAGAGAGCAACAGAAGCACACAGAAAAAAAGCATAGAAAGAGCAAAGAGAGAGAGAGCACTTCTTCGCCGGAGCCATGGCCGCGTTCGATCGTCCAAGGAGTAAGGCAAAGTTGATATCACTTTCCCGAACCTCTACCATCACCCTCCAGTATCAAAAACTAAACAATTGTACTTAGATTGCTTTTTTTAGGTTTTGTTCCTAGGCTCTCTTTGTACGAGCGAGTTTGTATTGTGAATTAAAGTTCAGTCCTCCCATAAAACTGTTCTGTTCTTAGATAATCAATGACAAACACGATGGCGACTCTGCTGGGGACTAACTTCTCTACTGCTGAGAAGTTGGTGACGCAATCGGACGCAGCCAAACTTGGCTCCACGTAACAAATGATGGTCGTCCGCTTCGACCAGCAGGCGTTTGAAGAAATGCTCTCCGACGGGAGCGTTGGCCCGGTCCAGAAGCGAGCCCGCACGAAGAAGGCCCGCAAGGAGTGGAGGACCAAGTCATTTGATCCTCCCCAAGCTCTGGAAGAAGTGTTCTCTGCTGCCCAAGACGGCGGAGAAGACTCGCATGCGGCCCCACTTCAAGCCGTAGAGGACCCTGCTGTTCTCAAGTCCGGCAGAGGAAAGCACTATGATGTTGGACTTGAGGAAGCGAATGGGGACTCTATGCGGTCCAGGAAGAAGCCGCATAAGGGTGCCAGCCGCATGAAGAAGGCTCATACGGCCAACAATTCCAGCCGCATGAAGGCTCATGCGGCCACTAGATCCAGCCACATAAATGTTCCTGCGGCAGCCAAATCCAGCCGCATGAATGCTGATGCGGCCACAAAAGCCAGCCGCATGAATGCCCATGCGGCAGCCAAATCCAGCCGCATGAATTCTTACGCGGCCATAAATGTCAGCCGCATGAATGCTCATACGACCACCAATCCCAGCCGTATACCATCTGCCCCATGCGGCTCAGGGTCAGTCTTTGATCGCCTCTCATGCGGTCCTGATCTCAAAAGCTCCAATAAGAATGTGGCAGACTCTATGCGGCACAATTTGGACTCTTCCTACTATGCTCCCTTGGGTGCTAGAGAGAAGAAGTCTAGGGCAGCGCGGGCTCGTCGAGCTCAGTCAGCTGTCCTAACCTCTGACCATCAGAGAGCTCCGCTTAATGTTAAGCGGGCCTCTGATGGAAAGTTGTACAAAACCGACCGTGTCCAGCCTCCGGCGGCAAATGGACAGAGTGGTTCCCAAAAGTCTCCCAATCAGGAAGTAAACATGGTACCAACACACTCGTGTGCTCGGGACTCCCGGGCCCACAAAATGAGTGACTTGCGTGAGGTGATTCTCCACAAGCGCAAGGAAAGAGAAGAGAACTTGTTGTGCAGAGAGTCCTTTCATGGACATCACTGCACTCAAGTCATTGTCAACTGCTGCTGCAGCGAGGCAGCAGTACAAGAGGACCGGCAGTCCGTCTTCCAAAGACTACAGCAGCCAGGACCGGTCCTGCAACAAAGCTCAGGAGACGAGGCGCTTCATGTCGCCTCCTACAATTCTGCTAAGAAGGTCCCTACTGGCAAGGCGGGGAAGAAGATAAATGTTTCTAGCCCTACGATCTCAACTAGCACGACCAGAAAACTCGCATCCAAGCGGTTGTCCACAACCACCTCAGGAGGAGTTTACCAGGGCACCCGCTCTAAGACGAAATCTTCAACACTTAGAGATTCCTCGTCTACATCCCTGGGGGTAGCCGAAGCTGGGGGTAGCACTCCTCGGAACATCCACGACAATCCGGTGTTCCAAAAAGATCAACCAGGGGAAACAGTTCCCCCAACAGATGCAACGGACCCAGATGTCCATGGGTCCCAAGATGAAGCAACCTCCGATGCAGGGGATAACACTTTCTCCGAGTCTGAACCGGAGGAGAACATTCATACATATCCCGACGACTTCTCCGTTCGGGGGTATGATTCGGAGAGCACATCCTCCACAGTTTCTTCCACCGTTCCTCGTACGAGAACAGTATTTATGACTGATAATGACCAGGACGGACCGAACGACCGACAGTGCCTCGAAACGCTTGAGGCCATACTTCATACCCTGGTCAAGTCAGTAGACGAGATCAAGGCGACTTTATCGACTCTCCAAGGAATGACGCCTGGCCAGCATGGGTCCTGCCATCAATGCGGACTCAAACACAACTGTACCAACCCCGGGTGACAATCCACCCGGGATGTCGGCTCCCACTGCTGCAGATGAGGCTAGGGAGGCAAGAAGAGAGGTCCAGGAGCTTCGGGCAATATTTGACGCCCGAAAAAACTCTCAAGTCCTCAGGATACGACATCCGTATCCAGCTACATAGAGAGATGTCCCCTTCCCTCCACGGTACAAGCCATTCAACATTAATCCATATGATGGCAAGACCTCTGCAAGCCGGTATGTGACCTACTTCGAGGTCACAACAGATCATCTGCCACATGACGATGCCATCCTTACACGTCTATTCATTGGAGCATTATAGGGAGTCGCATTCGACGGGTACCGCAACCTGCCAGACAACTGTATCCATTCCTTCGCCAGCTTCAAACGTATGTTTTTGGAGAGGTTCTATGAGGTAGGACAGGATGTCACAATATCAACCCTCATGGACATTGTTCAAGGCGAGAAGGAGCTGACAAGGAACTATATTGAGCGGTTTCGCCAAACCGCAATGAAGTTGCCCTCCAGTAATCCAGACTCTTTCTTGATTAAAATTTGCCAAAAGAGGCTGCTCCCCACAATCAGCCTCTGGATGGGCGAAAGTCAGTTTAAGGACTGAAAAACTTTCATCATCAGCGCCACTAGCGCAGAAGACAAGTTGAAGAAAGCTCGCCAATTGGGATTGCACATCACGGAGGGAGACGACAAGGGCAAGCGCCCTAACGCCAACAACAAAAATGGCGGTAATTCCTCCAACAACCGAGACAATAAGGGCAAACAGGCTATGGTGGCTGACACAGCCCCGAAGACTGAACCGAAGCCGGCAGAGAAGCAGTGGCCGCAGATGACTTACTCCTTTGAAGACAGCCATGTCAAGCCCATCCTTGACATGCTCATACAAGGAGATCGAATTCAGCTCCCTCCTCCAAGGCGTGAACCTCGTCCTGTAGAGATGGAGAGCCCCAAGTACTGCTACTACCATCGCTATGTCCACCATGCCACTCAAGACAGCTTCCAACTGAAGCGGTACATCCAAAACCTCATCGATTCCAAGGCCCTGTCTATTAATTTCGAGGAGGTGACGGTCGCTGCCAATATGGTGTCAGGCCAATTCGGCAGCTTCCCTCCGACAAAGACTCAAGATGGAGTAGTACCCGTCCCTCGGGCAAAGATGGAGGTCGCTAATCTTCCACCTCCCTAAGACCAGGCTACTGGTCTAGTGCCTCTCACAACATCACGAGGGGAGGTCATGTGGGTCCATCCGGACCTGGTACCTGAAGTGACTCAGTCCGTACCACCCTCCACCGGCAAGAAGAAGGGTGGGAAAGTCAAGTCATGCCGTACAATCTCAGCAGATGTCGAAGAAGCTACGACTGTCGTCACCCGGTCTGGTGCACAATCCCAACCTACACCGGGTAACTCGGCTGAAGAATGCTAGCCGGCCACTGCTGATGCCCCAGGACCTTCTCAGCCTCCGCCGATCGAGAAGTCGAAGCCAAAGGAGACCCACTTTGACAAGCCGCTCCGTAAAAATGCACCACATGGACTGGAGAGGCCCTATATTTTTGACATTCTTGCGCAATTGGCCAACACACCGGCCAAATTGTCATTATATGAGCTCCTGAGACTCTCCAAAGATGTTCGCGTCGCACTGAGCGAGGCACTCCAGAATGTCGACGCATATCTGGCTCAGGTCAATCTCATTGGGGAGAGCTCGCCTGCGGATCTCCAAGACAGTGCTTGCACAGGGGCCATGCCCAACATTGTGTTCACTCCGCAGGACATGCTTATCAAAACAAACCTTCACGATCGCCCTCTGTATTATACTGGATATGTCGGCAACGTTAAGGTGGATCAGATGCATATTAATCTCGATTCTTCGATCAGCATTATCCCGAAGATCTTGCTCCACCATCTGCGCATCCCTATGCATCGGCTGACTCCTACCAACACCGCCATCAGCGGCTTCAATTTCGGGAGAAGCTATCCCATCAGAAAGATTCGCCTGAAGTGCCAAATTGGTGACCTTCAGTCGAAAGTGAACTGCTATGTCATCGACGCAGACACCTCCTACAATATTCTTCTGGGGCGTCCTTAGATACACGATTATATGATCGTGCCTTCTACATTGCTCCAGTGCTTCAAGTACGTCGACAAACACGGCTTCGTAAGGACGAAATTTGCCGACATTGATCCCTTCAAAGGGGTCGAATCCTATTATTCAGATTCTTGCTTGTACGAGAAATCCAAGAGGCACCTGATCAACGAGGATGTTCAAGAGCAGACAGAGGCCATTGTGGGGCCGGAGGAGCCTTTGAGGATCCATCTCCAACCCCGCAAACCAGGCAAGATGACACCTCTCGCAGCCACTCTGCATAGAGAAACAACGAGTCTTCCGGTGCTCACTGCACAAAAGGAGCAGATGATAATTCGACTACCAAGGTCTGGCCAAGCGCCGAGACCCACCACGTAGCCACTGACAATCAGGCTGCTGAGAGCTGGCCATCAACAAACAGAGGAGCTCAATCCTTCTGTCAAGTCGATGACGATTCGTCTTCCCAGAATGAGTCGACAGCCGAGCACTAAGTCGGGGACTGCTAGCGAGCCAACAACTCCTCGCCCAGCACCGAACACCAAACTGGGGGTCGCTAGTGCGCCAACGACTCTACGTTCTGCTCCACCAGTGGAGCCCCTGATGATTAAGCTGCCCAGGTCGTCCTTCCAGTCTTCATTGACACAGGAGGTGGCCGAAGAAGAGTTAGAGCTGGCCAGATATGTGGTTGCTCACACAGATGTTCCATCCGCAGATGATGTAATTCCACCAAAAATGATACCTTACTTCATCAATAAAGGGCTATCTTTGAACTACCTCGAGCTTAATAAGCTTTGTACAATGTATGCTATGGAACACGGTATAGGTACCGACCTACACACACAGGTGACAAATGTCTATACCGTAAACCAACTTACTCCCGTGGAAGTCGCTTGCTTCATAGTCGAGGGAGAGGATCGTCCAATCATCTTCGGCTGGAAGAATGACCCACAACCCTTCAGGATAGAAGAAGTTGATCTCGAACCCGACACCGGAAGACTGCCCCTTTATCTGTATAGCTCCCAATCCAAGTACCTCATGCAAAAATAGGGGTATAATCTGGAGACTACGCCATGCTTAAAATACGGTACTGGTCGACGGTTACCCTTACAGTTGTCAGTCCCGGCTGGGAAGCCACGGGATTATTACAACAAGACCAGATGCGGGCTAGGATATGTTACACCTGCAACAACTCCTGAAAGCTCAGATGAGGAATGCGACTGGCATTCACACTCAATCGGATCACCAACTTCTGATTCGGATGTCAGCATCGGGGACGTATTCAGGCAAGCTCTGTCCGTCAATATGGCATTTGCTGATGCCTACGAAGAAGACGAAGACGTTCCCGAACTTCTCGAGTTAGAACCTTGGGTCCAGCAACTAGATGCACAACGGGAGAAACGCTTCAAACTCCGTGAACCTCCCACTGAAGATGAGGTTATGCAAGTTGACCTCGGCGATGAGTCCTCTCCAAAGCTAATTTTTGTCAGCAAAAGTCTGACAGACGAAGAGCGGGAGGCGCTTTTGCAACTCGTCAGAGAGTACATTGACGTGTTCGCCTGGAGCTATGAAGACATGCCAGGGCTAAACCCCGAGGTTGCACTTCATAAACTCAATATTCATCCAGACGCAAAGCCGGTCAAGCAACAGCAAAGACATTTCCGTCCGGACATCATAAATTCTATCGAAGCTGAGGTCAACAAACTGATAGCCAGTGGCTTCATCCTGGAGGAGCAACACCCAGACTGGGTCACCAACATAGTGCCAGTCCTCAAGAAGAATGGAAAGATTCGAATTTGTATCGACTTTCGAAACCTAAACGAAGCATGTCCTAAAGATGAGTTCACTCTTTCCATCACGGACATCATGATCGACAACACATGTGGCTTCGAGCATATGTCATTCATGGATGGCTTCTCAGGATACAACCAAATCAAGATGTTTCCTGATGACGAAAAACATACATCATTTTGAACACCGATTGGCGTGTACTGTTACACAGTTATGCCCTTCGGTTTAAAGAATGTCGGTACCACATATCAAAGAACCATGAGTGTCATCTTCAGAGATCACCTACGTAAGACTGTGGAGTGTTATGTTGATGACATCGCTGTCAAAAGCCGCTCTAAGGGAGACCATCTGCATGATCTGAGGACGGTATTCGACTTGATACGAGCGCACAACTTAAAGATGAATCCCACCAAATCCTTCTTGGGCATATCTAGTAGAAAATTATTGGGTTTTATCATTACTGTCCAGGAAATTCATATAAATCCAGAGAAGACGAAGGCAATCATGGAGATGGATCCCCCGAGAGATCTCCGTGAACTCCGAGGCCTTAAAGGAAGGTTAGCTTACATCAGGAGGTTCATCTCTAACCTCTCCGGGCGATGTCAACCATTCACCCATCTCATGAAGAAGGACATCTCATTCGTATGGGATGAAGAGTGCCAACGCGCGTTCGACAACATCAAAGAATATCTGTCAAATTCTCCAATTCTGGTGGCCCTGGTTGCTGGAAAGCCGTTCTTGCTTTACGTGCGAGCGATGGAGCATTCCCTCGGTTCTCTACTAGCACAAAACAATGACGCGGGGCATGAACAAGCTATCTATTACCTCAGCCGAATGATGATTGGGCCTGAGCATAGATACACCGCCGTAGAGAAAAAATATCTTGCTTTGGTGTTTGCTATCCAGAAGATGCGACACTATGTTACAGGACAAACCATCCATGTCATATCTCGAGTTAACCCCCTCAGGGTTCTCATGACCAAGCCGGGTGCACTCAGCTTTCACCTCGCTACCTGGGCGATATTATTGTCTCCCTACGACATGATCTTTGTCCCGCAAAAGGCCATCAAAGGTCAAGCTCTGGCAAACTTTTTAGCAGCCCATCCAAGTTCGGAGTCAACCAGAATATATGAAGAGATTCCAGACGAGGTTGCCAATTCAAACATGGCTTCCGATGATTCCGTCTGGCGAATGTTCTTCGACGGTGCATCAAGAACCGGGCCCAAGGGCAACATTGTCGTTGGGGTCGGAGTGGTACTGATTTCTTGCTCCGGTTTGGTGATCAACCAGGCATATTCCCATACAGAACCCTGCTCGAACAATGTGGCCGAGTAAAATGCCTTGGTTATCGACCTCCGACTTACAAAAGAACTGGGGGTAGAGTACCTAGAGGCATATGGCGATTCACAGTTAATCGTCAATCAGATCCGGGGTTCATATGAAGTTCATTATGAAGATATGAGCCCCTATCATCAGGTAGCGATCGCAATCATTACGTCTCTGAAAAGGTTTTTCATAGAACATGTTTCGAGACTCCGGAACATTGAAGCCGACGCCTTGGCAGGACTGGCCGCTTCCCTGGCGGTCCCAAAATATACTCATCATTTGGTGGACGTAATAGGCCATGAGTTGGGCTGTCCCAAGAACTGCATCCAATTTGCTGAGAGCTATTCTGCCCTGACGGTCGACGAGACACCGGATTGGAGGCTCCTATTTATCGACTTCATAGTTTATGGCATATTGCCGGAGAACCCGAAAGAAGCCACCTCTATTAGAAGACATTTTCTCAGATTCTTCTACGATACAGAAACAAAGATGCTGTATCGGCAGTCATACGATGGATTACTGCTTCAGTGTCTGTCTAATACAGAAGCCAAAGAAGCTGTACGTGAAGCACATGACGGCGTCTGCGGGGCCCATCAGCCTGGCCCAAAATTGCAAGATCGCCTTCGTCGGATGGGCTACTACTGGCCTACGATGGTGGCAGATGCAATAGACTATGCAAGAAAGTGCAAAGCTTGTCAAGTCTACGCAGATTTTATACACCAACCGTCTGAATTCCTACACCCAACGGTGGCATCCTGGCCATTTGAAGCTTGGGGAATGGATATTATCGGTCCTATCACCCTACCTTCATCCAGAGGGCACCGCTTCATATTGGCGATTACAGATTACTTCTTCAAATAGGCGAAAGCTGTCCCGCTTGCAGAAGTAAAGACATCAAACGTGATCAGCTTCCTCAAGCATCACGTCATCTATCGCTTTGGACTGCCTCGAAGGATCATCCATGATAACGGTCTGCAGTTCGCAAGCCACGCCTTCTATCGATTTTGCGACAAACATCAGATCCAGAATGTTACTTTAACACCGTACAATCCGACGGCAAATGGGTTGGCAGAAGCATTCAACAAACTATAATCAAGCTGCTCAAGAAGTTCGTATCTTCCAACAAACGCGACTGGAATGAAAAGCTTGGCGAATGCTTATGGGCGTACCGTACTACAGTTCGGACGGCCACCGGGAACACACCGTTATCTCTGGTGTATGTGAGTGAGGCAGTCCTTCCACTGGAGACTCAAATCCCCTCGCTCCGCGTCGCCCTCACCTATCGATTGACGACGAATGATAATTACCATCGTCGGCTACAAGAGTTGGAGGCCTTAGATGAGAAGCGCTTGTTAGCTCAACAACGAATCGAGCTATATCAAGCATGCATCTCGGGAGCTTTCAACAAGAAGGTTAAACTCAGAATATTCCAAGTGGGCGATCTCGTTCTGGCAGTTTGGAGGCCGATGGTTATGACTCACAAAATTGCCGGCAAATTCCAGCCAAAGTGGGAAGGCCCATTTGTCATCGAGGTTGTATTCTCCAATGGCGCTTACCTCCTCATAAAACAAAATGGAGACTTGCTTATATTGCCCGTCAACGGCAAGTTCCTGAAGAAGTATTATGTCTAAACGACATCCTCCAAATCTACCGGACCGTTAAGTTATGTACCCCAGGTACCGTTGAACTTACACTCTGGTCATCCCAAATGAATCCATATCGCCTCTTCTGGGTAGTAAGTCATGTATGATCATACCTCTGAACTTCCTTCCTAAAAGAGCACCTTCCTCATGATCTAGTACCCGTACTTTCAGTGCACAAACAAGATAACAGATCCACAAATTTCTCGAAACAACCACGTCGATGTCACCTCTGAGTTGTTTCACTTCCATAAAAAACAAACCACCCCTCACGTAGAACTTCCACGTCCATATTACCTCTGAGTTGTTCTATGTACCCTTCATGGTGTCCTCTCCTGCTACGTCCTCATTACCTCTGAATAAGAAGACTCCATTGAAGAAACCCTCATATTTACCACGTCCTCATTATCTCTGAGTAAGTATGTTGGTTTTCTCTTGACTTATTATCTGTACCCAAAACCAGGGTACGCCAAGGATAATAGGCCCACAAATGTCCACATTTGACCACAAATGTCCACAGTTGACCACAAATGTCCATAGTTGATCACAAATGTCCACAGTTGACTATAAATGTCCGCAGTTGACCACAAATGCTGTACAAAATTTTCTAGTACACGTGCCTCTTTTCTCACAATCTCATGCCTCTGGAACCCAGTTGTTCCATGGCATTCCTTCGCCCGATACCAAGAACTTCCATATCCGCTTTACCAACGGAGTCGTTCTAGGTATCCCTATCAAACTTATTATCCGTACCTAAAACCAAGGTATGCCAAGGGTAATAGGTCCACAGAAAAGCCTACAGTGGAGCAAACACATAAATACAGTACAAGCACGACAGATAAAGGATGATGCAAGCAAAGTCATTTATTCAAATCAAGTCAAAAGTACTACATTCTTTGGGACCACGTCCCTGCCAAAAAAAAGATGAAGAAACATAAAAAGAGAAAAAAAAGAAAAAGCCGACTATGGTTCGGCGATACATAATTCTCTGAGACGGTCCCTCAGTACGACCGTCGACCGCTCAAAACGCCGCTTGGCTCGGTGCTTGGCCTCCTGAGCCAACTGCTCCGCATCCTCCAGATGCGCGTGAGCCTGCCAGCCATCTTCAAGCTTCTTCAAAGCATGCTCCAAGTCAGCAGAAGCACGGGTAACTTTGTCGGCCTCCTGAACAATTAGGTCCTTACCCGTACGGGGGGCCTCGAGCTCAGATTCTAAGAAAGCCAATTTCCTCTGGAGCTCGAGGATCTGCTACCTCGTGTCGGTTATCCCGCGAGAGGTTGCCGCTTCCCGGGCAAGACAATCCTCTCCCCTGCGGCTCAGCTGATCATATTGTAGAGACAGATCGTGGAGGTCCTTCATTATGACCGGCTTGGATGCATCTCGTGCAGCCCTTATGTCACGACCCGATACCCAAATTGTTGGGCCAGGCCGAGCCATGTCCAGCCTACGCTTGGTTAAAGCGCAGTAAGCTGTTCTAGAATAAACAATAAAGGATCTAAGCAGCTAACAGTTCTAAAATCACATTTAAGGTTCATCACAACACAGCATCTATAAGCGAAGGTAACATAAGCACAGACTTAATAATACACTTCCAAGTATCTAACTGGAGACAAAGTCCAGTATCCAAATATGAGTACAGACAAAGTCTAAGTCTCAAAACACAAGAAAGATAACTAAGCAAGGTTCCCCGCTGGGGCCTCTTCTGGAGCTAAGGTTAGGTCCTCAAAAGCAGTGCCATAATATGAATCACATAGCATTTCCTCCTCAGAAAGTAAACCTACAACGTTATCCTGTCAGGACGGGAGCAAGTACAACCTCTACAACTAAAGTACTGAATATATAATGAAAGAGATGTACAATAAGAAACATGGTGTAATAAGTCTATAAAATAAGAAATACTTGGGAACATGGCCTCATGGTACAACTGGGATCACAGTATCATAGTAACATATGGAACATGGCATATCTGGAATCATGGTATGACAGGAATCATAGTATCCTAGTAACATAGGGAACATGGCATCTCATAGTCTATCATGGCATGGACACATATGTCATATAGACAGATGTATATGTAATATTTAAAACTGGAGCAGGTATGTGATCGGTCAATAGGTGTAAAATGTACTATGGTACAAGTATCTAAAATGTACTTTCGTATAAGTAAAACAAACGATAGTTGTACATACGTACAAATACAGCTGGTGCGCCTACGACAAGGTATACATAAAATGTCAACCTTGTTCGGTACGTACGTACGAGTAGGAGGCATGATCACGTACTCAACTATCAATTTTCCTATAACCCATATTCTATCATGTGAGAGATACGAGAACAGTAAAAACATGTGAGAGATACTGGGAGTAATATAAGCATGGCCGGTACTGGGAACAGTATGAAACATGTGAATACTCCGAGTAGTATAAAGCATAGTGAAACATGTACTGAGAACCAGTAAGGAACATGTAAAGATATAAGAACTGTTCTAAGCATGTCAGGTACTGTAAGTAATACAATATGTGAAGACATAGCTTGTTACCTCAAGGATCAGTATTTTAACAGGGTTAATACATGTTCTAGCATTAAAAGACAGTAAATGAATTTGTAGATGTACTTGCCTGGGATCCTGCTATCAATATGAATCAAGGCTCGGAGTGAAGCCACAGTCCTAAAGATGAGATAATACAATAGCTAATCAGGGTGAAAAGACATACTATAATGTCTAGGTCAACTAGGGCAAACTAAGACAAACTGGGTCAGAGGTTGACTTATAGTTGACTTTGGTTAACTCCGATCAATTCCAAGTCCAATGTGGGGTGACACTATATCCAAACTAACTTTCTAGGGTCTTTACACTAGTGTAGGGGGTGGTCCAATACTACAATAATTCAAAACAACACAAAATATTGCAAGTCGTAACTATTCAATAAATAAATCAAACTGTACATTATGTTCCAATAATTTTTGAGATAGACAAAAAGCTCAATTTTTTATGAAATAAAGTACCAAAATGATCCTTGTTAATTATAAAAATTTATACTAATTTTTCTGGAATTTATAAACCTTCATAAATATTTATTAAAAATTAACAAACATATGTATCCTAAAAATGAGCTCTGTTTTCCTATTTTTATAAAATACCAAAAGTACTTATTAAATGCTGAAAAAATTATAATAAATTAGCTAAATTAACATAGTATTTAAATATAATTTTTTCTAGATTTTTACAGCACTTAAAACATATATAAAAATTCAAAAACAGCCTACCGGATCATTCGGCGGATTACTACGGATTTCCGACGGATTTTCCGAAGTGTCACAGCAAGTTTTGTGGTGCAAGTTCGGATTTTCCGACGGATTTCTGCGGATTTCCGACGGATTTTCCGAACCGTCACAGAAAGATGATTTTTGAACTCAAAACTTGTTTCGGCCATAAAAACTTCGTTTTAAATCGAAATTCGGACTTTCAAAAGTTAAAATTGAATAGAATTGAATTTCCTACAACATGGAAGTATTAGTTTTCACAAATCAAAACATTTGATAGATCAAAACCTCAAAATACTCAAAAATTATATCTAGAAACTCAGATCTACGCAATACTGTCGATCAAAACCAAAAGTGTTATATACTAAACATGTTAACAATTTAAAGAAGCAAATTATAGGCCAATAAAACTTTAGTTTCCATGGAAAACAAAATAAAGTATGGTCATGTCACTTTTGAGCAAGATGTACTTGCCTAGGTTAAGCTCCAAGCCTAATCTTCTACTCCACCACCAAGAGGAGTACGAAACCACACTCTAGACCTCAAGGCCAAGCTCTTAGCAAGCTCCAAGGGAAGAGAAAGGAAGAAGAAATGAAGAGAGATTGAAGAGAATGAAAAGAGAGAGGAGAGAGAAAGTAAAATGGTATATATAGAAGGGAGAATTAATCTTAACCGTCGGATCGTGATCCATGTGAAAGTCTAGGTCAATCATGGCCATTCAAACAAAACCAAATATCCATTGGATAATAGGGTGCTTCTACACTATTCACGAAAATATCTAAACACTATTCACGAAAATATTCGAAACACTATTCATAAAAATATCAGAAACCGAAAATATCTAAAGTGTAGAAAATCTGTCCGGACGGTATGCCATCGGTATACTCCGGTATACTGGCGGTATGCCGGCCAAGGAGAAAATCTATAAGCTAGAAATTTTTTTAAAGCATTACGAAAATCAAGAAAATACGAAATACACTATAAAATACGTATCCGTATATAAATACTATTGACAATTATAAAAAAACTATTTTTTGAAATCTAGGGGCTTACAAATCTTCTCTCCTTGAAAAATTTCGTCCTCGAAATTAAAAATCATCCAATAGGTCAAACTATAACATTTTGCTGCTCTGGCTACGATACTCAATCTGCTACCCTTGTAATCATGTCTTCCGTTTCTCTTTACAATCTTTTTGGTTTAGGTTCAACTAAGTCCTTCTATCATAAACTACATCATGTATCCTTTAAAATCTTCCATACTAACATGGAACCTTTATGTATACCCTAAACTATTGGTCATTCTCTGGGTATGTTTATAAACGTACAATGCTTGATCATAAACCATATTTTCAACCTCAATTGTAAATAGTTGATTTCCTTATCATATCCTAAGTTTCCTTATTCTATCAATCCACAGGCCCTTTACAATATTTGTCGTCAACCTTTTTCTACAGCTTCTCCTTGAAATTATACGTTCAATTCTTATCCTTGGCGTAGAGCCTTCTTCTTTTTACTCAACAAGTCCTCAGAATATAAATCCTCGATTTCAAAACTCCTGATTTATTAATTACCAATGTACATATGTCTTTGCCTTGTTCCTTGTCTTTTGAACTGATATCTTCCCGATCTCGTACGTAATATTATATCTCATTCTAACTTATTCTATATTATTCCACATATCGATATACCCTCTAATCACATGTAATTAGCTATAGATAACCAATAATCACTTGGTCATCAAAGTCATTTAATGCTCAATCCTTAAATTCTAAGCACAAGATTTTAAATCCTCAATCCTTAGTCATAACAATATACTATCTCATTTCTCTATCTTAGACACCCTATCATCAAGTCATACTATCAATACAATCGTTCTTAATGGTTTCCAAGTCTACTACAGTGAGTCACCCATACTTGTCCTATAAGCTTAATCTAACCAATTCCTAGGAAAAGTATTTATCACAATCACACAATACATTTATAATTATACTATAGAATCAGTTAACAAGGTTTGGCTATTTCGGTCGTCTATCAAAATAGAAGGTAACAAGGCCTAAGACTGGGTCAAGCAATCCATAACAGTGTCCAAACAAGTTAAAGGGTCAAGCAAGACAGAAAAATTTATCGAAATATCTCCAAGAATGGTACGAAGACAACGGGATACATAACGAGAAATACCCAAGAGGTTAACGAAGAAGAGTTTAGTCAAGTCATAGGAAAGATGGAACACAAAAATAATTATGTCCAAAAGATAACGCGAAAGCAATCCTATTGGAAAGTCCTAGAGAACCTATAATTCTAGTTGTAGATGTAGATAGGACAGAGTTAATCAAGACGAAAAAGAATGATAATAATAAGAATTTATTCTTGCTCATTCGGTCATAACAAAGTAAACCAAGTTAAGATATGATCTGATAACCATAAACGTCTTTCTGAAATTATGTTGCCAGAATTTTTGCCCCACCAGTAAGCTTAGATGCAATAAACGATAGAGTCATAACTATGGTATACACCCTAAAATCATATTATCTAGAATCCTCGCCACGCCAACCGGTATGGCTGCGAGAAAATCTAAATTCTATAAATAGGATAGTATATCCAAAATCAGGCTCTATGTTTTTGTCATACCAGCTAATATGGTTGCGATAAATTCTAAACTTCATAACTAAAGCAGATATTTACCTTATCAGGATATATCATAATTCAATCCACAAAATTTATCACGATGCAAGATCAAAGTCAACAACGAAAATCAGAAATTAAATTCAACAACGAATTTAAGGAAGAGCAAATGGAAATAAGTGGAAACAGATTTCTAGGTAAGATTAGAGTGAGATCCTCAGGGGTCATCCCAAGGGTACTATCCTGGTCAAAATTGTAAGTGACTGAATTCAAGCAAGAGACTAAATACAGTTAACGGTCCTATGCTGTGACGAGTTCTCCTATGTTGCAATCCTAGATATCCTCTAGGTGTTCTAAATGTTTATCCCTAGTGTTAACAAGTTGTCCTAGATCCTAATTGCAGGCATGTTTGGTACAATAACGTAACCAAACAACTTAAGTCTGGACCTGCATGGGGGCACCACTAAAAACAACACAAAATATTGTAAGTCGTAACTATTCAATAAATAAATCAAACTGTACATTATGTTCCAATAATTTTTGAGATAGACAAAAAGCTCAATTTTTCATGAAATAAAGTACCAAAATGATCCTTGTTAATTATAAAAATTTATACTAATTTTTCTGGAATTTATAAACCTTCATAAATATTTATTAAAAATCAACAAACATATGTATCCTGAAAATGAGCTCTGTTCTCCTATTTTTATAAAATACCAAAAGTACTTATTAAATGCTGGAAAAATTATAATAAATTAGCTAAATTAACATAGTATTTAAATATAATTTTTTCTAGATTTTTACAGCACTTAAAACATATATAAAAATTCAAAAACAGCCTACTGGATCATTCGGCGGATTACTACGAATTTCCGACGGATTTTCCGAAGTGTCACAGCAAGTTTTGTGGTGCAAGTTCGGATTTTCTGACGGATTTCCGTAGATTTCCGACGGATTTTCCGAACCGTCACAGAAAGTTGATTTTTGAACTCAAAACTTGTTTCGGCCATAAAAACTTCGTTTTAAATCGAAATTCGGGCTTTCAAAAGTCAAAATTGAATAGAATTGAATTTCCTACAACATGGAAGTATTAGTTTTCACAAATCAAAACATTTGATAGATCAAAATCTCAAAATACTCAAAAATCATATCTAGAAACTCAGATCTACGCAATACTGTCGATCAAAACCAAAAGTGTTATATACTAAACATGTTAACAATTTAAAGAAGTAAATTATAGGCCAATAAAACTTTAGTTTCCATGGAAAACAAAATAAAGTATGGTCATGTCACTTTTGAGCAAGATGTACTTGCCTAGGTTAAGCTCCAAGCCTAATCTTCTACTCCACCACCAAGAGGGGTACGAAACCACACTCTAGACCTCAAGGCCAAGCTCTTGGCAAGCTCCAAGGGAAGAGAAAGGAAGAAAAAATGAAGAGAGATTGAAGAGAATGAAAAGAGAGAGGAGAGAGAAAGTGAAATGGTATATATAGAAGGGGGAATTAATCTTAACCGTCGGATCGTGATCCATGTGAAAGTCTAGGTCAATCATGGCCATTCAAACAAAACCAAATATCCATTAGATAATAGGGTGCATCTACACTATTCACGAAAATATCTAAACACTATTCACGAAAATATCCGAAACACTATTCATAAAAATATCAGAAACCAAAATATCTAAAGTGTAGAAAATCTGTCCGGGCGGTATGCCATCGGTGTACTCCGGTATACTGGCGGTGTGCCGGCCAAGGAAAAAATCTATAAGTTAGGAAAATTTTTAAAGCATTACGAAAATCAAGAAAATATGAAATACACTATAAAATACGTATTCGTATATAAATACTATTGAAAATTATAAAAAACTATTTTTAGAAATCTAGGGGCTTACACCTTACCTTCTCCATGGCAGTGATGAGGAAGGTCCGCTCCTGATCTATTGCTGAAGACAGATCAACTTGCCGCAGTACTTGAAACTGGGCCACAAGCTGATCCGCCTCTAGCAATTTAGGCTCCAGGAGCTCAACTATCCCTGCCCCACCGGGGAGGGTTCTAAGGAGTTTAATTTGGCCACGGGCACATTGACGGGCCAAGGCAAAAGAAGTTCCCCTCTCCACGGCAGTCTCAACCCCCCACTTCAGGTGGCGATAGAAACTATCAACCACATCCTTTGACGACTCATCCAGGACTTCTGCAGAAGACGGCGTCAAAGGAAGAGTAGCCGGCAGTGTCGAAGAAGATGTACTGGAACTTGATGCCCCTGCCACAAGGGAAACAAATTTCGAGCGAAAAGACGCGTGAATAGCGACCAATTCCTCCTCCGCAGCCCGAAGGATCTGGAGACTCGGCAGGGCGGAGAGGTCAACCTCCGGAGCCACATGAACATAGGAGGGTGTAGGGACCAGTTCTCTTCGCTCCGGCTGTTCTGCCACTTGCTCTCCTGAACTCGGTCCAGCAGGAGGCCTCTCAATGCAAGCTGGAGGAGGAGGAGGCATATTCTCTTCTACCAGATCCCCTCTGGCGAACTCTTCCCTGATAATGTCCGTCATTGGCAGTAAAGAAGAAGGACCTGTATGTCCGAAGCAACCATCAATTAGCTTAACCCGATGGATGTGATGATAGAGCAAATAAATCTCCTCACTAATCAAGACTTGGCTTATCTTACCAGGAGGGAGTTACTGAGGCTGAGGTTCGCTCACAGCCGTCGCAGCCTCTTCACCAGCGACATCCGAGTCGAATACAGTTGGTTCCTCTGCCCCAGCCGTCCCGGAGGGAGATATAACAGGATCAGCGTCACCCGACTGAAATTCTGCAGTCTCGGAGATGGGTTCAGCAGAGACCACGTCGCCCTGGGTTGGGATGTCAGCGACTGGAGGAACCTCAGCCGTCGCTGGGAGAATCCCGACGGCAATAATCCCGGTACTCATATCTCTAACTAGAGTATCCAGAGCCGGGTCGACTTCAGAGGCGGCAGCCGACTCTGGAAAGTCCCCTTCTCCTGACGCCTACAGAGAAAAGAAAAATGATTAGGTCATAGTTCAGGAAAAAGAAGAGCTAAAAAAGAAGATGGTTGTAATTCAATTCACCTCCGAAATGGCGTCAACATCCTCGCGTCTATTCCTAATGAGGAGCCTTCGAGGTTTAACCGTGGCCCGTTTTACGAAGTAAGTTATGCCGCGATCAGCGGACTCATGTCTGCTTCGCTTGTGTGAAGGACCAAGCACGACAGGCGGCTGATCCGCCAGCACATTTCTGCGGGAGGAAGAGAGTTATCGGGGTCATGCTCGTCATCCTCTTCGTCCACGTTGGCAGACTCCGAGTCCGAGGCAGCAATCGTGTTCTCCCTCTTCTTCCTCGCCTTAGACTCCTTGGGCTTCTCCTCCAAGCCAGTACCAACAATGAAGCTGGTACTCGGGTCAAAACCAACAGGAGGCTTGTTCGCCATGACATGGTATAGAGCCGCCAAATACAAGATCTCCCTTGACTCCTCAGCATCAGGAACTAAGAAGCTGGTACGGGTGTGAACCGTATTATAATAGTGCCAGGCCCTGATACCGTCAAGGATGCTACCTTCAAAACCCAGGCAAGAGCTGGGACTGTCCAAGAATAACTGGCTATACCCAAACTGGCGGGAGAACCTGCTGGGCAAGTAAGGCTCCAAATAGACAGTGTTGCGGTTGCGGTATACCAGGTGGGAAGGACGAATGTTGTGCAGCCAAAGGAACATCTTGTCAGATAAGAAGTGGGGAGGCCCAATACCATCAAGATGTACGTCCCTCACTTCCTCAGCAGTAAATCGAGGAACAGACACGAAAAAAATGTATCTGTCCACTCTCGCCAGTGCCATCCCGCAGGCATGCATAGTCTCGCAATCCCAAGGCATACGGCGATACTGGAAGGTGAAAGTGTCATCAGCAGTTACGCCATCTTCGGGGCCAGGCCTCATCAAAGACCGACAATACATCAGCAGCCACCCCATTAGATAATGATAGGGCAGTTCAATACGTTCAAAGTCCTTCGTCGTGTCATGGGCGATGACCTTGGACGAGAAAATACGAAGGCCATGGTGTATACTGTACACCATGGCCGGGAGAAGAGCTAGTCTGACCCCGAAGACCAACTTCACAGTAGGGATGATGAAGTTACGGCTGATCCTCTCAATAGAACCGGCCCCTCCTGAGACCATGCAGTTCTGCAGCCACACCATCAGGAATTATCACGACCCGTACCCATTTTTTTCTACGGATACGAGACGTGTCCAAGCCAGCCTATGTCGCAGTGTCGGTGGTAGAACGCTGTCACGGCCATGAAGATCAAAATCACAAATAATGCTCATTCATATAATTATTTTAACTTACAATATTCACAAGTTTTACATTTGCAGAAAACTATAAACTTGTATAAATATTTGAAATGACTACAACTCAGCTATCTAGCTAGTCTCTAGGCTTTTGTCTGTAAGCACACCCGTAACTCCCAGGCTAAGTGAATCCACGGCTAACCTAAAAAATATTGGTTTCCAGTCAGGAATAGAACGAGCACAATTCACTGAATGCAATTTCCATAAATGAAAATGACTATACAACAGAGGTTAGACATCAATTACATGTTTTTGAAAATAAACTGAAAAGACAAAAAATTCGTAGCAAATAAATAGACAAAAATACTTTCCCAACTATTAGAAGTACCTTGATATGTGATCAGTCCGGGACACTACATTGCAAGGTCTATGAGGTCTACTTGCAGAAATTAAATAATGTCTACGAGGTCTACTTGCAAAAAATAAACACTGTCTACGAGGTCTACTACATAAAAATAAACACTGTCTACGAGGTCTACTGCATAAAAATAAATACTGTCTACGAGGTCTACTGCATGAAAATAAACACTGTCTACGAGGTCTACTGTACGAAAATAAACACTGTCTACGAGGTCTACTGCATGAAAATAAACAATATCTACGGTTGGATCACACATCCTTGGTACTTCTCATTCCTGACTCAACACTTTATAATAGAATATAAAAATCACATAACCAATGGCCAATCAATGAAATATAGTGAAAATCAATATCAAAATACAGACAATAAACTGTACTCGCCTGTGGTCCTTTGCTGGTGAAACCGATAATCCAAACAACTCAATGTGCCACAATAGTCAAAACACGTACAACAGTCTCTGAATGCTAAAATAGACATTACCAATATTCTCAGAATAGTTAAAATAGCTAGGATTGCCTGTCCTTAAGTCTAATTCTGGATACAGGGGCAAAACGATAATTTTGGGTCAAAACGTTGTCCGTCGTTGGACCCGCTTTGCACCGAAAAGTGTGCCAAAGTTAATGGTCTCTAAAGTCGTCAAACTATATGTCTACAGATTCGTTTTGATGATACAAACCCAACCGCATGTCCAAAGTTGGATTCCGGCGGACCGTGCACGAAATCGCCCGTTGGGACCCGTAAAATGGTGATCCAATCAACGGTCTCAGAATCGGACCAAACTTGGCATACAGGACCAGAAAAATGATACAGTCCTGCTGGCACAAGTTTTATCTCGATCTGACGAGCGTGCACAAAGTAATTGAGAAATTTGCACAGAGGCCGATACGGTGAATTTCGACGGATACAGATCAAATTCGTCGCGCACACACGACCAATTTGAATTCTGTCAAAGCCCACACATCCACGAAGCCGTTACGCACCTTTCGATGCTTTCGGTTCGCGACCACGTCGCCCGGATTGGCGGGACGCACGTCGTATCGAAGAAATTTCTAGTTTTTAAAAACAGATTTTTCATGAACTTTGGGATTCGATTTCTCGACACATAGTCGATGATTTCCAAATCCATAAAAAGGGTTGTGAAGTCCTATATGTTATCTGTAACTTCCTTTAATTGGTTTTCTAAAATTCCTAACATACAGCTCATAAAACGCCTGTCAAGTTGGGTCTTTGGGACGATTTCTGTCCTGTTTTAAACAGGTTTTTCGGCAACTTTGGGTTCGGCTAAAATGGTATAACCAGTTTCCCTAATACTCAATAATATAATTAATAAATAATTAAAACTTTGGTACACGCAACTTGGCCTGGTTTTCCAAGTTAGGACATCAATATGGCTCGACCTTCCCTATCAGGGCTAATACACTAGTCTAAGCACGCTGTTGCACTATCTGTGCCACGATTTCTAGTCACCTTGTACTCCAAAACTCCATCATGGCTAAAATCATCTACCATAATAATTAACTAAATAATTAATTATAAAATCTAAAAATCACCATTCCAATAAAATAAATAATAATAAAATATTCCAATTTTTCGGGAAGGGCAGCTACAGGAATTCTGTCAGGAGTGCCTTCTCGGACAACGGCTGAGTGTCTTGATAAAAATAAGCAAAAGAGTCAGATTGACTCCCAAACCTGTCACCGGTGGTTCTTACCCTCTTCGCGGTCGATACTTGGTCCTGCACTTCCTCCCGAGTGCGAGGACTTCGGGGAGAACCCGGCCTGAGGCACCGAGCTTAAAAAGATAAGTGAGCCAAGATTTTGTGTGAGGAAGGTTCCCTTCCGAGCTGTCGTTCTTTTTTTTTCGACAGCTGCTGGCACGTGTTGTGATGACACAGCAGTTCCCGGTAGACGGCAACAAAGCCCGGGAACCTCTCCTCCAAATCCTCGAACTCTTCGTTCATCGAGGTATACACCTCAAAGACTTCATCTCCCCAAGGCAGCTGGGAGACGGCATGCATCTCGTGGAGGGCAAGCCCCATCTCCCCTACGGGTGTGAAAAAGGTCCCTGTACGGCAGTTGTACATCTCCAGCAGAGCCATGAACAACTTCTTGTTTATGGGCAAGCTGGTGCCCCGAATAGCATGGTAGAGTCCAATCTCGCGCAGGAGAGTCTCGTATTCCCGCGCAATCCACGTAGACAGGTTGGTCCACAAAGGGATGGGGTTTACCCAACTCGGTAACGACAACCGGCCAACGGGATAGGACCCCTTCCAAGCAAGCCGGTTCAGAAAAGTGTCAGCTTGAGAGAACTTAAAGTTGGGACCCTACACATTCAAGAAACTTCCCGGGGCCAACCCCATCACGTAGCGGCTAACCGGTACCTTGCCTGCATACACTGACCCCAAGTTGTTGTTATAGTGGATGTTGCCCACGAACATCCCAGACCGACTCGGAGTCAAGGAATCCTCCATCTTTCTGTCCATCGGTAGCATGTTGAACCACGACAGTGGGAAATAACGCTCCATCAGAGGAATATGGATCGCCATTCCGTCAGAAGTAAAACTCCAACCCTCAGATATGTCCAGAACTTGGGAGTTCTTCACAGTCAGGGCATCCCCGAACAGGAATACGGGCTTCAAGTGTTTGCCCCCCAGCAGCCCAGAGTTCATCATCCCCGAGATAAAGAAGAAGGACTGGTTTCTAATGTCTCTCAACCTTTTCACATGTTCGTCTTGTGGAAGCTGGTTCACCACATACTTTACTATGTGGTCGAACCTATAGCCCACAGCAGATTGGGCACGACCCACCAAAGGTTCTCCCACAACATTAACTGGCAAATTCACTGAAAAAAGGACAAAAGAAACAAGTTAGAAGATGGCCAGGGAGAACTGCTTAGTGTTTCCGAGCTTATGCGGCTCTGATCAGGCGGGTCCTTATGCGGTTCAATTTAATGGGGCTTATGCGGCTCTGTTTAAATGGGGCCTCATGCGGCCGAGTTCAGATGAGCTTATGCTGCTCTGTTTAGCAGGGTCTCATGCGGCCGAGTTCAGATGAGCTTATGCGGCTCTGTTTAGCGGGGTCTCATGCGGCCAAGTTCAGATGAGCTTATGCGGCTCTGTTTAGCGGGGTCTCATGCGGCCGAGTTCAGATGAGCTTATACGGCTCTATTTAGCGGGGTCTCATGCGACCGAGTTCAGATGAGCTTATGCGGCTCTGTTTAGCGGGGTCTCATGCGGTCCAATTCAAAGGGAGCTTATGCGGCCCAGTTTGCAAAGTGCTTATGCGGCTACAATGATGACTCTCATGCGGCTCGGACATGAGATGTACATGCGGCACATGCAGCACAGTATGCGGATTCATCACAATGAACTTTAACAGTTCAATCAAGATGAAGAAGGCCCGCGCATAAAATATACAGCGTAGCCATGATGGTTAGGGTTTTGAGTTCATACAATTTCTTCTAATATCCTTACCATCAATGGCGGGGTAGACGTCGGGATGAACTGTGGACGCCTCAGTCGACGAGGAAGCCGCTCCTTTAGCCTTCGCTGCGGCGCTAGAAGAAGCTTTGGGAGCCATTGATGATCGGAGAAGGAAGAGAAGACGACGACTAAAGGCAAAAAAAGTTGAAGAGAAAAGAAATTAAAGAGTCTCTCTCTTCCAAAAGTACTCGTATTTATAGGTTGACAAGGGGCGTGTGAATCGATAGACGCTTCGCATTACGCGCCGCCTAGAAGATAAGGCCGACTCTTGGATTTTTATCCTCTGCATGCAAAAGATTACTCGTAATCATTAAGACAAATCTAAATATTTAAAGCTGACTCTTGGGATCCTATCCCAAAAGACAGCTTTAAATCAAAGCAAATCAAAGGAAATTAAATGAGACGCCTACGTGGCACAGAACCTCCTATGCGGCCAGAGCAGTCTATGCGGCCAGAACAGTCCATGCGGCCAGAACATCCTATGCGGCCAGAAGAGTCTATACCGTACGAAGAGCTTATGCGGACATAGCCATGCTTCTTATTCAAAGTATTTCAATTTTTCAAATTGAAAACTTTGAAGGGGGTCTTGTAGAAGCATGGAAAAGAACAGGAAAGTCCATGCGGCTCAAAAGTCCCTCAGAGCTTCATGCGGCTCAAAAATCCTTTAGAGCTTCATGCGGCTCAAAAGTCCTTTAGAGCTTCATGCGGCTCAAAAGTCCCTTAGAGCTTCATGCGGCTCGAAAGTCCCCGATAGCTCCATGCGGCTCGGGAAAAGCCACGTGGCCCTATACGGTTCAAAAATAGGCCTCTATATAACTCTGTGCAGCTGGCTCATTAAATGCTCTGACGCAATACGGCAGCTCTGACACAAAGATTGACAGCTCTGACATAAAGGTAGAATGATGACTCTGACATAATGACGTGCTCCTAGAGAGATGGGAAAAATCTTTATAGCTGGCTCGATCCACCAATTCCAAAGCTCTTTATGCGGATCGCTTTAAGGACTTCCATGCGGCTCTGACATGAGGCCACCCTCATGCGGCTCAGTTGTGGGGGCTACCCTTATGCGGTTCAGATGGGGGGCCACCCTTATGTGGCTTAGTTGTGAGGCCACCCTCATGCAGCTCAGTTGTGAGGCCACCCTCATGCGGCTCGCTTGTGAGGACCACCCTCATACGGCTCGGTTGTGGGGGCCACCCTCATGCGGCTCAGTTGTGAGGCCACCCTCATGCGGCTCGGTTGAGGGGACCACCCTCATGCGGCTCAGTTGTGAGGCCACCCTCATGCGCCTCGGTTGAGGGGACCACCCTCATGCGGCTCAGTTGTGAGGCCACCCTCATGCGCCTCAGTTGTGAGGCCACCCTCATGCGGCTCGGTTGTGAGGACCACCCTCATGCGGCTCGGTTGTGGGGACCACCCTCATACGGCTCGGTTGTGGGGGCTACCCTCATGCGGCTTAGTTGTGAGGCCATCCTCATGCGGCTCAGTTGTGAGGCCACCCTTATGCGGCTCAGTTGTGAGGCCACCTTCATGCGGCTCTGCCAGGACGCCCTTCAAGCGGCTCACACCATAATGGCGGTTGGGACACGTGGCAGAAGATTGACTAAGACTTATCCACTCAGACTCATTGCTACCAACAAATCATAACAATACAGATTTAATGCAACCAACGCAACAACTCAGATTGATTTTCAACAGACAGATCAAGGTTAATCTTAACCAATCCCCAACTGCCCACTTTCTAAGGCACAGTTATTGCACACCCCACTCACAACGAAGTCCTATAAATAGCATGAGATTATTTCTTTACACACACAGAGAGAGCAACAGAAGCACACAGAGAAAAAAGCACAGACAGAGTAAAGAGAGAGAGCACTTCTTCGCCGGAGCCAAGGTCGCGTTCGATCGTCCAAGGAGTAAGGCAGAGTTGATATCACTTTCCCGAGCCTCTACCGTCACCCTCCAGAATCAAAAACTAAACAATTGTACTTAGATTGCTTTTCCTAGGTTTTGTTCCTAGGCTCTCTTTGTACGAGCGAGTTTGTATTGTGAATCAAAGTTCAGTCCTCCCATAAAACTGTTCTGTTCTTAGATAATCAATGGCAAACACCTGCAGGGGGTGGCAGTTTAGGGATTGCTGCATATTCCCTTGATTCAGAGTTTTTGCACATGCCCTTCCTAAATCTGCACTTCATAGATACATGGCATATAACACCACTCCCAGAAAAATCGATATTCCTCATGTATTCAAACATATACCCCACTACACCCCTATGTATTTTACCTGTAATGCAAGTTGCTGCTGTCAATTTGCTGCTATTGAATATCCTTATACCTGTACAAAAGTAGTTTGCAACCATAGCCTGCACACAGGCCTTTAATTCGAAAGTTATGCATTACCTACACTCTTGCACTGCTCCAACACATACACCCTCAAACTGGACACTTTGTACACTGTTGATGTTCTAATACCCAGGGAAAACTTCTGTGCTACCCCAAGTCTGCTACTACTATAGTCTGATCTTGATGAATTTCCTGCATATTATTGCAGATCCCTTATTGTAACCAAATTGCAACAACTGCTATGCAGTTAAATTCCTGCACCAACCAGATATTTCAATCTATATTACTCTCTCTGTTATGACTAATACCCAAACTGCTTCATCTAGGTACCTATTTATGCACCTTGGAACTGCTGCTACACATCCTACTTTTTCTGCTACCCACCTAATATGCACACTCATGTATCCTATATATATATGTCACATCAATCCTCAACATAGATACGGAGACGACCTAGGTATCAAATAAAATTAACATCTAGTATTTTCTAATAGTATCTAGATGAATAGGACTCCAATTAGTTATCTAAAATTTATGACAAAAATCTAAACAGTTTGTGATCTATAACTTCTATCGACCCCATAATCAAAGTAATCAAGAAATTGTTTGCTTACCTGCTAACAGATGACTCAGGTCATGATCCTACAAGAAAAGTGGCACGTGAAGTTGGTCCAACTGCTCTATAAACTAGTTGTAGTCGTTGAGATGCTCTGTTGTAGAAGAAATATCCACAATTGCTCTTGTGATGGAAGGAAAGAGTAGAGAAATTAGGGTTGTGATGGAGAGAAGATGGAAAGGTCGGCTGATTGCTTGCAAAATTATAGAGAGGGAGGGGGACGGCTACTAGCAGGCTTCCTTTATATCCTATTGAAATGTAAGTAGTAAAATGATAGGGAGAGTATGATTTAGAAGGATTTGAATGTCTCTTATTGCACTTATCACCTTGCAAAAGAAAATTTTACATAAGCCACCTTTCTACTAAATTAACTAATAAAATAATTACAAATTAATTTATTTTGGAATTTAAATATATATATAAATAATTATTTGGATTTAAGGGTTTACAAACCTGACCATGACAAGCGTGCATATTCATCCTACGTTCTTCAGAAAGCATATGCGCTAGCAGTTTTCTATAAATATAAGAACAAAATATAGTGTATTTTCAATTCATATGCGAGTATAGTTATTACTGTATGAATGACTAAAAATAGATGGGCCATGTGCTTTCCAAATACAAATGCACACACACAAAGAGAGGAGCTTTTGTATCAGAGCATACTTGCTACCAAATCTGCCAATGAGCCAGAGTTAGCAAATTTTCTTCAATATTTACATCGGATCGTCAACGGAGTAAAAAAGTTGACCGCAGACTTAACTTCCATCGTTCCTACTCCTCAAATCTTCTTTTGTACTTAGAATTCTTATGTGATTAGGATTCCATTTTACTCTTTCTTTGAAAGTGTTAATGCAATAGTTTTACAATTTTTGTAATGGAAATACTTGGCTGTTCCAGCAACCTCACTATCGGTCGGTGGTTGCAGTCCTCCGAGGAGCTATACGCAATCTCCATTAGCGATCTCTATTTCTAAAATGGGAAATTTGGTTATGGGCTTACATTTATTAAATTAGGTTTTTATTGAGTTTTATTAGTAAGCTGTAGGTTCTTTAGAAATTTTGGGGGTAAAGCATCAACTTGGATCTAGTATTTTTTAGAATTACATGAAGAAATTAAATATCTTTGGGCATGTTGAATAATTTAGTTAATATTGAGCCAATGGTTTTACCAATGAGTTTTTGGAATCGAGAGAATAATATGGGTTTTATTCATGAGCCATCAAGATTAGACCAAGAATCCTTAAGATTTTCTTTAGGACTTTCTTGAACTTAAATAGGAATTCATATGTGTGACCTAATAATAAGTATTAATTTCTTGGCTAGGGTTGGAATAAGCTTGCAACGTAAACAATCTGGACATGAGGCAAGTACAGCTTATTTATGTTTCTTGATATATTATAAAAATTGTATTATATTTCTTGTCTAGTCTTGTTTTTTATACACGATTCTGACATGAAGTGACTCTGTATCCTTGATATTATTTATGGACTCTGCATCAAATTTGAATATTACTGATATTGTTTATGATTCACGGGAAAGGAAAATGCCAAGTAGATATATTAGGAAAACCATATAAAATTTGAAGAATATTTTGACATACATTGTACGTTTGTTCGAGCCAGTCCAATCTGAGTAGAAGTCTATCCATCCATATATTGAGAGTGGTATTTCAACACACATAGATATTGGTCATGTTTATTCATGTTTATATAGTCTATTTTTTATAATTTCTTCTGTTGCAGGTTGTATTCCATTCCAGCATACCGTCTTCCATTCTCTAGTTTATTTTTTGCATTTATTTTTATTTATTTTTGTATAGTATGACATCTTGTATGGTTGTACTTTGCTCCAATTTTGACTGGATGGTTGAAATATTAGGTATAAGGAATGGAGATGACACTTCGCATTAGATGATGGTATTTAAAAGATCTAGAAAATTGGATAGATATTTTTTATTTATCAAATATATTTGATATAGCAGTGTATATTATTGATGATGATGATAGTTTACCAGATTTGTCTCCCGAGATCGGACATGTATTATATACTAAACTATACTAGTGGACTATGGTGATCCTGTGTGTGTGTGGGGGGGGTTGTTTATTGCTTTATTAGTCTGTGATTTAGTAAGATTGATAATTGTGAACTTTTACAACTATTGAGGTCTATAACAGTGTACTACTGCCAATAACGTGATGTAGGTTGGATGCACTCACAACTGTTATCCAATCAATCGGGCATGGACCGTGACACCTATAGACACTAGAACCATGTAGTTGGATAGAAAAATATCTAGTAATCATAGCCTTGATTGTATAATACATGATATGCAATGGATAAAGGAAGATATTGTGATTGACTGATTCTCCCTGCTATTGACCTAAATATAATATATCTTTACTTTGACTACCAGCTTACCCTTTAAAGTACTGGCACTATTATTGCACCGAGATGCTACTAATTACTAAGTATTGTGTTGTTATTTCTGATTATGTGCACTGAGGTAAAATATATGGATACCCTAGTGATTAGTCGACGGTTCTACGTGGATTAGGAGTAGGTTTTCTGGATTGATTGTTGCATTGCGCCCAGGACAAATTTAGGTTGGAACCCTCAAGTACCAATATTGATTCATATCTAGCGTACTTGTGAAGAACCCTAGAGGGGGGTGAATAGGGTAATAAAAAATTACTTAACACAAGTAAGCTATTTTACTGAAGTAAATAAGAGAGAGAGAAAGAGAATCAAATACTCGATGTATCCTGGTCTCCTCCCTAGAGGCAATCCAGTCCCGGAACTCTCTCCGACTTAAATCCACTATTGAGTAAATAGTTACACATGAGTTTGGATCCGAAGAACTCGCCAACTTTAACACGAGTTTGGATCTGAAGAACTCGCTAACTTCTTACACACGAGTTTTCTTACGAAGGCTCGTCAACTTCAAAAGTAAAGGAAAAGAAACTGTTGATCATATACAATACTTGAAGATCGAAAAGTACAACACTTGAATACTCTAGCACTTTTGGATTGGATGACAATTAAAAGCTTGGGTAGAGTAGTAATGGTGGAGCTCTTGGTTGTTGAAAAATTTATGGCTTAAGTGGATAGCCTTCAATGGAAGGAAGGAATCCATTTATATAGAAAACTAAGAGATGATAGCATTTAATGCTCTTGAATATAATACGGACGGCATGCCGTCGGTATGGACCGGCATACCGTCGGCATACCGTTCGGAACAGTAACGGTAATAAATTTATCCGTTGGGAGCATTTAATGCTAGTATCTTGTCCATTCAAAAATCAAATCTGATGAAACCGGTATACCGTCGGTATACAGCAGTATTTTGTCGGTATACTGATGTTCGTCACAGAATATTTTGTGGCTCACAAAACGGTATGCCGAGTTTCGTCACAAAATATTTTGTGTCTCACAAAACGGTATACCGTCGGTATACTGTAGTATGTCGTCGGTATGCCGAGGTTCATCACAGAATATTTTGTGGCTCACAAAATGGTATACCATCGGTATACTGTAGTATGTCGTCGATATGCCAAGTTTTGTCACATAACATTTTGGAGCTCAGAAGCGGTATACCGTCGGTACACAGCGGTATACCGTCGGTATGCCGTTTCTTTATATATTGATTTTTGACTGAAAAAATAGAAGAGCTTTATGTTTGTCATCCAACCTTTGGTATTTATACAGAAAGACCTAGACCTTGTACAGACTCGAAATCTTGAATCTTTTGAGAGCTGTCTTTAAGGAGCGCTGGTCTTTTCTTCAGTCTTCTTTTAGGAACTTCCATAAGGCTTTGATGACTCGGCTTGAATGGACAGATCTTTTTGTAGGAGAGCTTAAGAGATTTATCTGTTAGCTGAAAACAGATAAAACTAGACTACGAAGATGCTATTAATGTTATCAAAATAAATGTGCCAACAATCTCCCCTATTTTGATAATTGACAAAACAGAGAGATAGCATCTTCAGGGAGTGACTCCCCCGCAGGTAGACTACTCCCCCTCAATACGTTCCCTCCCTTGTCACTTAATCAAAGATGGGAAATCAAACAATTTAGCCAGAAAACATGAAAGCGTAAGAGTGAACGAAAGCATGCATATATTTGATTGTGAAAGTAGGAAGGTACATGCTTGATACTTCATAGAAAAATAGACAAATAAACTCTCCCTAACGAGACTAAAGCAAGACAGATCAAGACAGAAAACATTTCCCGTAGGACCACACAAGACATAGAACCAGAACCATTGGTCCCCGAAGGACCTCAAAAGACACACACTAAAACTGACACTAATTTATTATTCGACCATCACCAATAGGAGACCGCAACTACTGATCCGCCGGATCATCGTCCTCACCATCCGGAGTCTCGTGAAAAGCACCGAAGGGATCCACACCATCTGGGTACATAAACCCGTAAGCATTGGGGTCAGAGAACCGGGAGCCTTGGTATTGAGGATCCTGAAGGTTAAGATCCCGATAAGTATTGCGTTCCTGAAGAGTCCGCTGGATGAAGTAAGCTTGGTCATGGAAGCGACTCTGAATGAGATTCCCAAGGCCGCGGGTGTTGGCCCTCATCTGCTCCTCCGCTTGAGCCATACGTATATCAAAATGCTGCTGGGTCAGCGACATGAAACGGCCGGATGAAGGAGGCGCAGAAGACGCTGCTGCAGGAGAAGCGGCCGGTGGTTCATGGGAGGAGGAAGCATGAGACGCGGAGGCACCAGGGGCAGAGCGGGAAACGACAAGAAAGGAGGGAACACGTCTGATTGGCAGAAAGAGAGGTCCACGCCCTTGGCCTCAAGAATTAGGGTGATAAAGGCGCCATAGTTAAGTGACTGTTTCCCTGCAGGAAGGACAGAGAAGAAAGCGTTGAGGAGAGTCTTGGGAAACGACCAAGTCTTCTTCGAGTATAAGAAATACATGCAGACTAGAGCATCATTGGTGATAACATTGTAGTTGTCGGACTTGGGGTAAAGAGTGTGGCAGATGATCCGATGGAGCTCGTAGTAGAAGGGCTCCAACTGCTTTGAGAGGGCCGGAATGGCAGGAGGATTTGGTCCCTTGCAGATAATGCCGCAGAACTCATTAAAGGAGACTTCGGCAGTAGGATAGAGACCGGCCAAGGTCGAAAGAGCATCCCCGTGATTTGGTATCTCGAGAATCTCCGCAATGTCGCGAGCCGTAAGGAGAAAATGGCGATCATTGACCATGGTTTCGATGGCATTGTTGGCCAGATCAAGAATGAGGTTGCATTAGAAAAGGCGCACCGCCGTCGGATAGACAGGCACTTGCCGACGCAAAAGAGAGGAAAGGCCGACAGTCTCAAAAAGGGAGGGATGGCTAGAGAAGACATTCCCGTTTATGGCCTTACCTTTGTAGACGACGTGGTTGGCAAAATAATGGAACCATACATCGGCAACAAGGGCGGAGGTGAAGATCTTGGGATCATAGGCGCCATTAGGTAGGGGCACCAGAGTGAATGGGTTGGAAACGATGGTGGAGCGAGGTATTTTAAGATTGGCCAATGAAGGTGATGGTAGGAGAAGGAGGAAGAAGTGAAGGATTATGGAGAGGAGGAAGAAGAAAGAGTTTGGGGTTATAAGGAGAAGAGGAGAGAGAGGGTATTAATGGGGAGGTTTTGAAAAAAGAGTGATGAATGTAATAAATTAAGGGGGGTTAGAAAAGAGGGAGAGATTTGAAAGGATAGGATAGGTATTTATGAGGGATAGGAATGAAGGGATGGGTAGTTAATGAGGGATAGGAATGAAGGGATGGTTAGTTAATGAGGGAGTTTGAAAAGATTTAAATAAAAGTAGAAGATTGTAGTAGGGCCGAAACGCTAAGTTTACTGGCTGGCTCCGACGCAAATAGCATGCCGTCGGCATGCCGGCGTATGCCGACGGTATACCGATTATGCGCACAGAAACTTGTTTTGAACGCAAATCGACATGCCACCGGTATGCCGTCGGTGTGCCATCTGAGTGGAGCTAGACGTCAAGATTAATGATGCCTAATTCTCGGCAAAGAAAAATAGAACGATCCACCGGGAGTGGTTGGTGAAGATGTCGGCCAATTGATAAGTAGTGTCAATATAATCAAGGCGAATATCCCCCTTTTGTTGATGGTCACGAAAAAAATGGTGTCTAATGTCAATGTGCTTCGTGTGGGAGTGACAAATCGAATTTTTTATGGAATTTATCGAGCTAGTATTATCGTATTTAATGAAAGTACAAGTAAAAGAAATACCATAGTCTATAAGTGTTTGTGACATCCAAAGAATTTGTGCACAGCAGCATCCGGCCGCTATATACTCGACCTCAGTGGTTGAAAGAGCAACAGAGTTTTGTTTCTTACTAAACCACGATACCAAGGATTTTCCAAATAATTGACATGTGCTGCTAGTGCTTTTTCGGTCAATTTTGCATCTGGCAAAATCTGCATTAGAGAAGCCGAGAAGCTCAAACGATAAAGATTTCGGATACCAAAGTCCCATATTAATGGTGCCTTTGAGATATCGAAAAATACGCTTTACAGCACATAAGTGTGATTCCTTTGGATTTGCTTGGTATCGTGCACAAAGACAAACACTAAACATAATATCAGGACAGCTAGCAGTTAAATAGAGCAAGCTTCCGATCATACCTCGATACTTACGAATGTCGACCGAGATACCGTCTTCATCATTATCAAGTTTTGTCGTTGTTGCCGTAGGAGTCCTCATTGATTTGGATGAGTCAAGTTCGAAGCGTTTGAGGAGGTCCTTTGTATATTTGGCTTGATTGATGAAGGTTCCTTTGGGTCCTTGTTTGATTTGCAAACCCAAAAAGAAGGATAGTTCTTCCATCATGCTCATTTCAAATTCATCCTGCATTACTTTAACAAATTCTATACAATGTACATTATTAGTGGAACCAAAGATAATATCATCGACATAAATTTGAACTAACAATAGTGTGCCATTAAGGGATTTGATAAAAAGTGTGGTGTCAACTTTGCCCTTAGAAAATTTGTGAGAGATAAGGAAAGAACTAAGGCGCTCATACCAAGCGAGGAGCTTGTTTGAGACCATAAAGGGCTTTGTGTAGTTTGAAAACGTGATGAGGGAATTAAAAATCTTCAAAGCAGGAGGTTGCTTAACATAAACTTCCTCTTTTATAATGCCATTTAGAAAAGCACTTTTAACATCCATTTGAAAAAGTTTGAAATCATTAAAGCAAGAAAAAGCACATAGCATACGAACGGATTCAAGACGAGCAACCGAAGCATAGCTTTCATCGTAGTCAATGCCTTCCTCTTGGTTATAGCCTTGAGCAACCAATCAGGCTTTGTTACGAGTGACTAACCCATCTTCATTAAGTTTATTATGAAACACCCATTTAGTTTCAATAATGGGGTAGTTATGAGGTTTAGGAACAAGTTCCCAAACCTTGTTTTGCTCAAATTGATTTAGCTTTTCTTGCATCGCTATCATCCAAAATTCATCATAAAAAGCATCATTAATATATTTAGGCTCTATTTGAGAAATAAAAGCCATGTTTGCACAAAAATCATGAATGGAGGATCTAATACTAACACGAGATGAAGGATCACTAATGATAAGCTCCTTAGGATGATGAGGGACAAATCTCCATTCCTTTGGGAGGTCCTCTTGAGGAGGCTCGAGTAGTAGAGAATATTTGGTTGAAGGGGTCATAATTTCATCGTTAGATGAAGAAGGACGAGGGTCTCCAATAGAAGAGTTCTCCAAACCAAAAGAGATGTCATCAATATCATCGGATGAGGAGGATGTAGAAGAGTTAAGTTCATCAAAAGAGACATTAATTGACTCTTCAACAACGAGAATTCTTTTGTTAAATATACGAAAACCTTTACTATGTATTGAGTAGCCAAGAAAAATACTTTCACAAGCTTTTTCTTCAAACTTGCCTATGTTATCCTTGGTATTCAAAATAAAATATTTGCATCCAAAAACTTTAAAATACTCAATAGAGGGAATTTTGTCAAACCAAAGCTCATAAGGAGTCTTTTTAGAAATAGGTCTAATTAAGACCCTATTTATAACATGACATGCTGTGTTCACGGCTTCCACCCAAAAGTATTGGGAAAGCTTATATTGGTTTAATATAATCCGGGCCATATTGCCAAGGGTTATATTCTTTCTTTCCACAACACCATTTTGTTTAGGAGTTCGAGAGCAAGCAAAATCGTGACCAAAACCATTCTTTTCGCAGAACCTTTTAAAATCGGCATTGTCAAATTCTCCTCCATGATCACTTCTAATCTTGTTAATAGTAATGCCTTTCTCATTTTGAATACGTTTACAAAAGGCAACAAATTCACGAAAGTATCACTTTTATTTGCAAGAAAAATGACCCAAGTAAATCTTGAAAAATCATCAACCAAAACAAAAGCGTAAAGTTTGCCTCCAAGACTAGCTACTCTGCTAGGACCAAATAAATTCATATGAATAAGTTGAAGTGGTCTAGTGGTACTCACAGAGTTGATGGATTTGAAGGATGACTTGGTCGACTTACTTTTCTCACATTCTTCACATACCATATCATTTTTGAAGGAGATACTTGAAAGTCCTCGTACAAGCTTCTTGATGGAAAGACGGAAGATGGTATCCATGTTAGCGTGTCCAAGCCTCATGTGCCAGAGCCAACTTTCATCGTTCTTTGCAACTAAGCACCTGTCATTGTTAGTACCTTCAACAAGATAGAGAACATATATATTGTTTTCTCTAATGCCTTCATACACCGTAGATCCACTAGTACTATCGGTAATGAAGCATTTGAGTTTAACAAAATTAATATCATAACCATTATCCGTAAGATGACTGATACTAAGAAGGTTGTGTTTGAGATTTGTAACAAGACAAACATTCTTAATACAAGGATAAAGAGGGGAGCCGATATTACCATTTCCTATGATGTGGCCTTTTAGATTGTTACCAAATGATACATGTCCTTCTTTCTTCATCGATAGCGTTGTAAAAAGTGAAGCATCACCAGTCATGTGCCGTAAGCAACCGCTATTGAGGATCCACTTACTTCTAGCATGAGAAGGATTCTTCACCTACAACATAAGTTAAAGATAAACATTTTGGTACCCAAGATTGTTTGGGTCCTTGATTGTTAGTCTTAGGAACCCATTTAAAAACTTTCATATCAACATGTTTCCTTGTTTGACAATAATTAGAAGTATGTCCAAGTAGACCACAATAGTTGCACATCATAAAAGATTTAGAAAAGAATGTGTGACTGTTATGCATATGTGGGGCTTTAGTGCGAGGAGTTCTATCATGAGTGTTATGGTGATGATAATATAAAGCATGATGTGAGGTATTCTTCTTAACGAAGGGTCCTTTCCTTGTGTTAGGATTGGACCTATATGTAGTGTTCTTGTTCATGTAAGAATTATGACTAGTATTGTGATGAGTGTAGGCGTATCTTGGAGCACGTGTGCGAGCCGTGTTTTTATCAACTAGTTTCTTACCCTGTACAAGAAGATCATTATACTTAGTAGAGGTATCATATTCTCTTCTATTAGCAGCTTGAACTTTATGCATAGCAAAATCATAAGCCCTTCTGAGGGATTGAATCTCATCATCCTTTTTCTCAATGATAACATGAGATTCTTGTAACTTGAGTCACAAAGACTCTATCTCATCCGTGTCAGAGGCGGGAGATTTCCCTTTTACATCAATAGTGATGTTGGAAAGTCTCTCTACTTCTAGTTTGAATACCTCAACCTCTTTTAGAGATTTTTTTGTACTTATTTCTAACACCTTTGTGTTCCCCGTGTAATTCAAGAATCGCATTTCCCAAGTCATCATAAGAGAGAGTATTCAAAGAGAGATTATCGAGTACCTCATCGGTTGCCATGAGGCAAACATTTGCATTGTGTTTGCATTCTTTGTCGTTATCTGAATCGCTAGCATCACTTTCACACCAGATGCTGGTGTTGGCGTATTTCCTAGAGGAAGAGCTTCCTTTGTTAGACTTCTGGTACTTACTGGAGTCTTTTTTTGTCGTAGGGCAATCTCTCTTGATGTGTCCGGTTCTCCTGTATTGGTAGCAAGCAGGATCTTCATCATTGTCCCGTCTAAAGCGGTTGGCTTTGTTGAACTTGAGAAACTTTCGAAAATGCTTTGCGGTAAGAGCTATTTCTTCATCATCATCCGACTCGTTATCGTCGGAGCTATCCTTTGAGTGGAATTTTGTAGCCTTGAGAGCCAGAGACTTCTCCTTTTCTTTGGCCTTTTTCTTCTCCTTTTCTTGCATGGATGACTCCTCTTGATCTTTCATGTCAAGTTCATGAGTCATAAGCTTCCCCATGAGGGTCTCAAGTTTCATGGTTGTCAAGTCGTTCCCTTCAATGATAGCGGTAGCTTTAGGACTCCATCCTTTAGTTAACCCTCTGAGAATTTTCCTGATCTTTTAATGAGCAGGATATCCTTACCATGAGAAGAAAGATGGTTAATGATATCACCGAAATGAGTAAACATGCAAGTAATAGACTCACCTTGTTTCATTTTAAAATATTCATATTCTTGTGTGAGTCTACTAATCTTTGATTTCTTTACTTGTGATGTTCCCTCGTGAGTGACTTCTAGCAATTTTCAAATTTCATTTGAAGTCTTGCAAGTAGAAATTCTATTGAATTTACTGCTATCGAGAGCACAGTAAAGAGCGTTTATAGCCTTAGCCTCTCGACTAGCAAGCTTCTTGACATTCTCAGTGAGTTTATCCCTAAGGGTGTCAGAAACAACATCTTCAATAACTCTGAAAGGGGTAGGGAGACCATTTATCACACAATCCCATAAATTAAAATCTATGGACTTCAGATAAATGCCCATCCTAATCTTCCAATAGTTATAGTTGGTTCCATAAAATAGAGGAGGTATATTTGTGGAGTGTCCCTCATTGTGGAATTTGTTGACACTAGGGTTAGTGGCCATGGATCACTCTTAGGGTGTAAATCCAAATCAAGAGAACAAAGCTCTGATACCAATTGTAGAAACCTAGAGGGGGTAAATAGGATAATAAAAAATTACTTAACACAAGTAAGCTATTTTACTGAAGTAAATAAGAGAGAGAGAAAGAGAATCAAACACTCGATATATCCTGGTCTCCTCCCTAAAGGCAATACAGTCCCGGAACTCTCTCCGACTTAAATCTACTATTGAGTAAATAGTTACACACGAGTTTGGATCTGAAGAACTCGCCAACTTTAACACGAGTTTGGATCCGAAGAACTCGCCAACTTCTTACACACGAGTTTTCTTACGAAGGCTCGTCAACTTCAAAAGGAAAGGAAAAGAAACTGTTGATCTTCTACAACACTTGAAGATCGAAAAGTATAACTCTTGAATACTCTAGCACTTTTGGATTGGATGACAATTAAAAGCTTGGGTAGAGTAGTAATGGTGAAGCTCTTGGTTGTTGAGAAATTTATGGCTTAAGTGGTTAGCCTTCAATGGAAGGAAGGAATCCATTTATATAGAAAACCAAGAGAGGATAGCATTTAATGCTCCTAAATATAATACGGACGGTATGCCGTCGGTATGGACTAGTATACCGTCGACATACCATTCGGAACAGTAACGATAATAAATTTATCCGTTGGGAGCATTTAATGCTAGTACCTTGTCCATTCAAAAATCAAATCTGATGAAGCCGGTATACCATCGGTATACAGCGGTATGTCGTCGGTATACCGATGTTCATCACAGAATATTTTATGGCTCATAAAACGGTATACCGTAGTATGTCGCCGGTATGTCGAGTTTCGTCACAGAATATTTTGTGTCTCACAAAACGGTATACCGTCGGTATACTGTAGTATGCCGAGGTTCATCACAGAATATTTTATGGCTCACAAAACGGTATACCGTCGGTATACTGTAGTATGCCGTCGGTATGCCGTATTTTGTCACAGAACGTTTTGGAGCTCAGAAACGGTATACCGTCGGTACACAGTGGTATACCGTCGATATGCCGTTTCTTTATATATATTAATTTTTGACTGAAAAAATAGAAGAGCTTTATGTTTGTCATCCAACCTTAGGTGTTTATACAGAAAGACCTAGACCTTGTACAAACTCGAAATCTTGAATCTTTTGAGAGCTGTCTTTAAGGAGCGTTGGTCTTTTCTTCAGCCTTCTTTTAGGAACTTCCATAAGGCTTTGATGACTAGGCTTGAATGGACAGATCTTTTTGTAGGAGAGCTTGAGAGATTTATCTGTTAGCTAAAAATAGAGAAAACTAGACTACGAAGATGCTGTTAATGTTATCAAAATAAATATGCCAACAACTTGTACTACAGTACAACATCTAGGAAGGATAGCTGTGTTTCCACGAAACGGGATCCACATAATCAATATTATTCATTAAATAACTTAAAGATTTATAGATCACTAAAAAAGAAAGGATTCTGATATCATGGATCTTGCTGGCTAGCCACTGGATACTATGGTCCACCTCGGTGGAGTGCAGTATCTGGCTTTGTTATTAATTACTGACCAGTTATTATCCTATAAGAGGTTGTGACCACTACTGTTATTTATCAACCCATTGACCTCTTGAGAAGTGGTATCGTGGACTATTATTATTACTAATCGACCCGGTGACCTTTCAAGATGTGGCACCATGGACTGTTATTATTATTGACCGGCCCGGTGACCTCCCGAAGGGTGACATCTTCGAATATTATTGACTATATATAGTTACATTGTTCGGTTAGTTCTGTTTCGACATCGCACGATTGAAGTATCCTTATTACATTCTTAGGATAACCAGACAATAATATAGTAAACCATAGGAATGATTGTCCACTCTACTAAACTATTTGTTCTTATACTATTTTGTCTGTCAGTGGTTTATGGACTTAGACTACCTTGGTGGTCCATGCCTTGTCCTTTTTTGGTGTAGGATTGGATTACTGCCTCGATGATAGACTATAAACCTAGACTACGACACAGGTTCCTATGTACTACTATTGATTGAGTTTTGTTTCATTCACTCATGCTTTATTGTTGTACTTGCTATTAGGGGAGTGATCCATCTGATTTTGTTTGGTCATATCTCGTAGTAGAGTTCGAGGATCAACCATACTTCACTCCTGATGGTGTGCACCCATAAGATGATCGTCAAAGGACTTGAGTGGTTTTCTTATTCATCACTCGTTATATCATTTTGATTCTTTTGAGACATTTAGCTGCTAGGTAACTATTTCACCTATTTATTCTGGGAGACATTCTTATCACATGATTGTATTATATTCAGACTGCGGCTAATGATGTAATCATGTATATTGGACACTGTAATAGCTTTTTATTTTGTATGGCTGGATTCATGATCATTTTCATAAAACAACAGGGACATCTTACTACTTTGTCTTATATTGTTTCATATTTCTATTTATTGTTTGACTGACATAACATGCTCTGTGAGACTATATGTGACTTGTATTGTATTATATGCCCCCATGTCTAGGGACAGTCGTGACCGTATTACGGAATACTAGTGTACTTCGTAGTCATAGTTGGTCACATCATACGCAGTTCTCCGTATTTCGATATTGGACGTGACAATTACTTCTCAAAATCTTGATCATTACAAGTTTTTGGTTATTTTACTCTTTGAAATCTTTATCAGTTGAAATTATAATGTCTAATCTAATTATTTTGTTACTGTATTCTAATTATTTTGTTAGTATATTCAGATTTGTAATAATTGTCCAATTTGACATTATATAGATAAACTTAGATTTATAATAGTTGTCTAATTTGACAACGTGTGGATAAATTTTGAATTTATTTTTACATTGCATATAGATGATATATGTTATGCAATTTTAAAACCAGTTTTGTGATCTACATTTTTTTAAAAGAATAAAATTTATTCGTTAGAATAAACAAATAATATTTTACATTAAAACTTTTTAAGGCACTAAAAAAATTTAAAGACGACAAACAAAACTTTTAAAGAGAGTAACTTTATAAGTACCTCCAACTAGTCCCTCATATGTGGCCGTCTATGTGGCAGGTAGGTTAAATGAGTCCTCATTTTTCCTTTTTTTACTGTCATTCAACATTAGAACCCTCACATTTTCTTTTCACTGACATTCAAAATTGGAACTATCAATTTACCATATTCTCTATTCTTCTTCTCACCTCTCACGATTGGCTGTTGGACCTCGCCGGAAGGAAGGAAGGTTGTCGGAAAAAACTCACAGGAAAACAGTACTCCCTCTTTCTCTCTCGCTCTCCCTCACACACAAAGATTTGGAGGAAATATCCCTCCTATTCTTCAACGGAACCACCCCAAACTCTTCTCTATGATCCCTCGCTTCCTGCTCCTCCTCGTCCCACTTCCATAGTGTTGCGCTCTCACTCATTGTCGGTGAAGCAGATGTCGTCCCGATGCTCCTGCGCTAACTATACCGCTCGATCAGCTTGCACATGACCTATTTTCTCTAATACCTCACTCGTCTTGTCATGTCCGACCATGCCAACTGCAAGTCCTCGTCAAGTGTCTGTTGTGACACAAGACACTAAACATTATAATAGGAGAGAACAAAATTGACATTGTTTTATATTGTTAGTAGTTTGTATGCCGTATGTCACAATATACACCAGGAGACAACAAAAGTGGATACTACTTCAATATCACAAAACACTCACTACATTGTTGAAGAAACTTATGAATAAAGACACTCTCTAGGCCCAAAGCATATAAACCTTTTTCACTGGCTATATGTAGAGCATAAGTTATATAAACATTATGCACTTGCTATATATAGAGTACAAAGCATATAAACATTATGCACTTGCTATATTTAGATGGTGTCCCTATGTAATCATCATAAAGTCCTTATTCCACATCATTTTTTGTCCTAGAAAAAAGAAAGCCAATGTTACCTCTGAGAAAGTGAATGGAGGCTCAAACAAAGATCACTCAAGCTCATCTGCTGGCAGCCATAACGGCAATCATGATGCTGACGGGGATGTGCAGTGGCAGACTGACACCTCAATTGAGGCTGCCAAGCAGCATATTCAAGAGCAGCTTAGTGCGGCGACTGCTGAAATGGTAACGCTTTCAACTATAAAAGAGGAGATGAAACCACATAAGGCAAAGAAAGGAGAGAAAGTTACAAATGAATACAGAAAATTTCATAGAGGGTAAAGAATTTTACCGAAATTTTAGAAAAAGTAAGAAGTTTAACAAAATTTCAATTTGGGTAACGGAGCGACAAGTCCCATGGCGCGTAATCACTTGGCAGGACAACAAAGAGGGGACGCGCCATCACCGATGGCGTGCTGTGTGAATGGTCGTAGGGTGATGGCGCGCTATGCCAGACATTGCTTACGGTCGTAGGGTACACCATCAGTGATGGCGCACGATGGCAGAGGGAACCATCACTGATGGCGCTACGTTGTCAGTGTTTCACAAGGGGTGTCAGTGTTGTCAGTGTTCACGGAGGGTCAGCGCGTTGGGGTTCGGGGTGGTAGAGTGCGCCATCAATGATGGCGCGCGATGGCTTGGCACTATGTTGTCAGCGTTCACGGGGGGTCAGGGTCAGCGGCTGGTCAGTGCGTTGGGGTTCGGGATGGCATGATGGCGCATTTTTCGTGGCACGTTGGAGCACACGTGTAAAAGTTTTGGAGGAAAAGGTTGTTGGGGGAGTCTCCAACGTGGTCTCCCTCTACTGCTGCCTCATTGGGAAGGGAAAAATATTTTTGGGGAGGGAAAAAAGTTTTGGCCGAACCTCGTTGGAGACTCCCCTCTTCTTTATAAATTCCTCATTCTTTCTTTTTCTTCACATAATTTTGGCCGAACCTCTTCCTCTTGTTCTTCATCCTCATTTTCATTCTCATCCTCATCTTCACCTTCATCCTCCTCTTTCTCATGTAAGTAACTCTTGAACAAAATTAAATTATGATTTTATTTGAATATTTGTATTAGTAATTGTATTTTCGAAAAAAATGTAACAGATGGCTCAACCGAATGACGAATTTATTCCCGGGGGACCGATTACAGAAGTCGTCAAACAGGAAAGACAAATTCATATATCTAAGTTGGTTTTTGAGGGGAAGGTAAATTTTAAAATGGTAACTCTCGTTATTCTGTATTATTTATTTATTTTACATAAGTGTAACAAATAAAATTCGCTTGTAGTTATATGATTATCCTCCAGAGGCTCGAACACGGGAGCATGGAAGTTGGAGGATTCAGATAAGGTGTCAGACATGGGAGTTAAATGCTGCTCAAAAGCAGTTGGTGCGTTCATTTGGGTTTCATTATCTGGATGAAATTCAAATTTTAGTCCACGATGTTCACCTCATTTTTAGTCTCGCTGAGCATTGGTGGCCTCAACGCAACACATTTCAGTTGCCTGTTGGTGAAATGACAATCACACTCTGGAATGTCGCAAATATTCTAGGATTACCTATTACAGGTGAACCAATATATTTTGATACACATTTAAATCCGTGTGAAATAGTCAGGAGATATCTAGGCATTACGCCCCCTACGGACCTAGGAGCAAGGAGTTTTGTCACGATAACTTGGCTTCGGGGTAACTTTATGGATTTAGATAGGACTATCGACGGTCCAGTCGCGGTCGATGATTACAGGGTACGTCCCTCCTTGGTAATTTTGGCTAATATTTATTAATTTTAATAGTGAGTTAATTTTAATATGTTAGTTTCATAATTTGTAGATTCTTTGCTGTACTAGAGCATATTTGCTCTGTTTGTCCTGGACAATGTTATTTCCCGACGGACAGGGAAATAGAATAAACATACGACTGCTACCTTTCTTAGATGATCTTAAAGTACCTACTCGTCATGCATGGGGAGCTGCTACATTAGCGTATCTATATGCCAGCTTGACGGAATTTGCAAGATCGAATGGTTCCAAAAACTTGTGTGGGTGCACGACGCTGGTTCAGGTAATAGAAAATCAATATCTAAATTGATTTCAATTATATACATTTTCTTGAATATCGAATTATTTCTGTCGTAGGTATGGTGCTACGAACATTTTTTTATTGGTCGACCTGTAACCAACATTCCAAGTGATATTGGAACTTTTTCGCTTGCTACGCGATGGGCCACAAATGTAGTGGACCCACATCATAATTTATATAGAGATGTTTCACTGTATCGGGGAGAATTTGATACGTTGCAGTGGAATGAGGTAACTAATAAATTTAGTATAGTCATTCCAGTTAATAATTTTGTACAAATTTATCGTAAATAATTGTCATCCAATAGGTTATGTGGATACCCTACTCGGATGATGAAAACGGTCCAGAAATAAGAAAGACAGCGTTCGAGCTAAGCCTACACAAATCTTTTATTATATATGATCGTTACACTATGTATCATCCAGCAGACCGCGTTCTACGACAATTCGGTTATTGCCAGATAATCCCGGCTGACCCTCCTTGCATGAGTTATGATATAGCTAATGCAAGAAACAGAATTGATACTGCTAGAGCTTCCTGGTTTAGGCGATTCCAGGATTATAGTATGGCAAATCTTCCCCGGATAAGGCACGCAGATGAATGTAAGTTCCAACTTAGTAGTATACTTGGACAGATAGCGTACACAAATATATTTGTCTTACGATTGTTCCAACGTAATGCAGATGAAGGCAACTTGGCTTATAGGCAATGGTGGGGAGCGCCTCGTATAACTAACAGAGCGTACATATTTCAGGAGCCATGGTTCAAGACTAAAGCCGTAGATGAAGCTACTCTACGAGCTTTTGTTGATGGCATATCTAAAGCGGTATGCCTTTACCACTAATCCAAAATGAGATTTATATGATCACAAATTTCATTTACAGATTTCAAATTTCAGGCAATTACGGAACGACAATATATCCAAGAACCAGAGAGCCATTTGTGGCCGCATGGGCGGAAGAGGATGCATGATATTTTAACTTGTGTAGATTCATTGAGTCTTGGACGGGATCTTGATATGCCTCCATTGCATACATGTATCCCGGCTGATTATCCTGGTCACTACAAGAAAATTGATTTTTTCCATCGTTTTATAAACATCGGGAAATAGGTAAAAAACGTTGGCATATATATTTGCGATGTTTGTTCAACGTTTTCTACAAACATCGTCGTTGTCCTAGTTGGGAATTTACGACGTTTCAGATAAACGCGGTATAGGCAAAGACGACGTTTGCAGCAACATTTAATAAACGTTGGAAATTGTGCAACAATGGGTAAAAATTTCCAACGCTTTAACAAAAACGTCAAAAATTGGACTACTTTTCCAACCTTTTTAAAAAAGTTGGGATTTGCTTTCCCAACCTTTTTCCAAAAATTTCCAACATTTTAACAAAAATGTTGGTACAGGTAAAGCCATTTTAAAAAAAAATTGAATATACAAAAATGTCGGTATAGGTTAACTTCCAAACCATTACAAAGTCGATGTTGTAGATCTTCGAATAAACATATAATAAAATATTAGTGCATAGTAAAACTCAAAAGGAAAATTTCGTAATGCATTCACCAGAACAAAGGCTTTCGGGAATTCACACATCTACTATAATGAATACACCAGAACATTAAGAGGTGCATATGAAATAAAGCTTTTCTGCACAATAGGATATGTTACTGTCTGTTTTTGTTACAAAGGGGTACTTCACCAATTCGGATCAAGGTAATCTTTAAAGTACAAACTTGGGTTGGTGTAAATCATAAGTCACATGAAGCAACAAAGAGACTAATGATCTTTACGTATAGAACATAAGCTTTATGACCTTTACACTTATGTAAAGGTGATCCAACACTACAAAAGTGAAATTTTGACGGTCAAACAAACTTACAAAATGTCAACAAACCTGCAAAAGATGACATAACAAGTTAAACAACACACAAGTACTAATAATCATTGACACATGAAGTGAAGATGGAATAAGAGTCTAACAAAGCCACTAGAGAGATTAAGATCAAAATAAGCAAATAAGTCCATTCCAAAGAATGTATATCCGGTAAAGATGAGATTTACATCATGTGGATTACAAGCAACACAGTAGATATCAGCATTGTGAACTTTCTTAATCTGCAATGCAAGATGCAAAAATATAAACTCGCTGCAGCTTCAAGATGGAAAATATACAAATGGAGAAAATGTCAAAGAAGCACTTGCATTAAAGAGGAAAAAAAAATCTAAAAGAAACTTAAAACCCAGAATTTCACCTTATATAATTAAAAGAAAAAAAACCCAAATAAATTTCCTCTATTCGACTTCAACAAACTTTTGGATTCCTAAATCATTATATATATATATATATATATATATATATATATATATATATATATATATATATATAAATAATATATATATATATATATATATATATATATATAGCAAATAAAGTCAATTATTGGCTACATCAGCTTTTCTTGAACTAAGTTAGGTAAAATAACCTAAACTAGAGAGCCAAAGCAGTAATGATGACAAAAATTGAAGCATACAGAATATTAATCCTACGAAGAAAAAACTCCAGTCTAGGAAAAGCTTAATAAAATAATGCAAAAAAGTACAAAATATTAGTCCCACAAAGAACAAACTCCAGTCTAGGAAAAGCTAAATAAAATAATGCAAAATGATGTTTGAGCACTCATATAGATTTGCATTGTAGAAGCCCACATGAAATCAATATTTCCAATTTATAATAGAATTTTTCTTTTCTTAGAATTCTACAACCTTCAAGTAAAATGATAGATCCAAATGATTCTAGAAACTCAAAACATTGGTCGACAATATTATGGCTTTATCCCGGAGTTTATGAGATCATATTCATTGTTGATGGCAACTGGAGGATAGATTCTAACCTAGAGGTGATTACCAGTGGCAACCTAACAAACAATGTTCTCAAAGTAGACGGATGAATCCCATCTTTTGGAAGTTGATAACCTTAGCGACAAGTGAAGCACATGATGGCTGATGAAACTCACAGAAATGGCTCTAAGGTTAAGGAGTTGTTCAAGTTGCAGATTGATGGCAGAAACCTTCTCGTTCCCATGTTGGCTGACATTGTTGTGGTAGCATGCATTACAACTGAAAGATCTTTCCTTGTTTCAACTAGATGGGCTCCCGAGACAGCTTATAAGCATCTACCGCCATATCCACTTTTGATCAGTCAAGCTATTGAATCTTTCTAATGCCAAGGAGATGACCTTACCTTGAATAAAAATTGTACATACTGTCAGACTATAGGTCATCTAATCTCATTGTTTCTTCTGCTGTATTCATTTACTTCTATTATGTACCTCCAAAAGTGCTAAAATGCAAGCTATGTAAACATCGTCTATGATGTACCTCCGTAAACATATCATGTTCATATTTGTGGTCATGCAACATAGAGAAGATAAAATGATTAACATGCATCATAGTTATGATAAATTCCATATTAGTTATAATCAGTGCACAAAAGAACTGTCAGATTTTATGATCTTTAAGAATTGTCAGACTTTCAAGAGACCATCTCCATCCAATTTTTATATTTACATTCCTACTTCGTTTTTCATGACCTTTGACTAGAAAAAAGAATTGTTTTACATCTGAAGTTTTAGCATCAATTCGTCATAATAATGATAAATATCCATATTATTTCTAATCAGTGATTAAAAATAGCTATCAGCTTGTCATTAGATACATAGGCAACCAATTGAAACAACTTTCCAGCATTGTTTGTTCCTTAAATTAAGTCATATAAGGAATGATCTAGCGTCGACCACAAAAATTAGTGATAAAAGGCTTCATTGTTGTTGTAGGAAATGTTTTAGTGCACATTTTGGATAAATGGTGAGTGGCAAACAAGACTTTGACATATACATCTTTGAAATTTCATGCCAATCCAACATTTTGTCATAGTATGGTAGACATTTTACCTAAGATAAGGAAATTGTTCTACCAAGCAAGGTGTTCAAATTCCATAAAAATGCTCAAATTCAAAATAAATTGAGTGAGTGTGCACATAAGAGACATTACCTTTAGATCCATTTCATAGTCAAGTGGCTCCAATATAAATTCTTCATCTTGTGCAACACCGTTCACAAACAATTTCCTATTGTGAACATATCAATCGGCTATCTTTCACGGGTCCATATAAAGTGGAACTCCCAAATAAGTTATGGAAATGATAACATGTAATAAGAAAGACACTTTAACATACTCCCCAACAATCGCCACATTCCTTTTAATAAATACATCACTGGAACTGTATCCATTTTCCTGCACACAAAAAACTTTCAGTAAAATATACAACATAACAGAATTGGGACTAACAAACGTGATGTTTTATAGATATTAGTAGATCAGACTTGCATGATAGATAATATACGTAGAGTGTAGAAAGAGCCTTAAAGATCACAATTTATGTAACCTCTGGCTCTCAAAATAAACAAAAAACCTGTAATTGCAACAGTAAACACAATAGACCACTTGAACTAAAATTATTAAATTACCATATCTAAGATGTGAAAAATTTTGTGACCATGTAACAATATGAAACTTGAAGCATGAGAATATCTGAGTGACTAACTATGTTACATAGATACTTCGTCTAGGGTGATGTGCCCTTAACTATCGAACAGATACTTGGCGACTGGTACTTCAAGCCAAGTAAAGAAAAAGCAACAAGAAAAGAGAGCAAGTAGTGAGAAGTAAATATAGCCCCCACATAAATAATAGACTTCATTGTATCACAAAAAATTGTATGGTAGATAGCAGGCCCCATATTATTGTTCTATATATTAGTCTTTATTTATTTCAAACTACTTCTGATTTTTCTCATTGTTCTAAGGAAGAGAATAGTGTTCGTGTGGCATATTTGTTTCCTTCAATTTACTAAAACAATTGATAAGAGAGCAAAGATGAGGCCCATAAATATAAAACGAACACCAGAATACACAATTTATAGAGTAGGGTCATATATTAAAGACTATTAAAGAACTTTTACTTTGTCTTCATGTTACCTTGTCATTTTGGAGATTTTAAAGCCTTTTAGTGCTATGCTTTTGTTTTATTTCTTGATGTTGCCTCATATTCTATCATTTTTCAATTGCATATTTTATGTTTTATGGTGTTTCAAATTCCTATGTCAAGCGCACAGTTGATGGAAAATCTGTCAATGATGTTTCCTAGTTGAAAAATGATACAAAAATATATGTGAAACCTAAAGCTAAAAGTATTATAAAAAACTCATCTACTCATATTAAGACTCAAAAGACAGTGCATACCAAGCTGGCCCAATTCTTATTAGACTCATCTTTGCTGCAGACCAAAAAATTGGAATGGATCATATAACCATTAAATATTATGAAATTCAACACAAATTAAGTTTCTTTTGTGGGTTAAGGGGAGATAAATAGCAATAGGCAGTCCCTATCCATATGTAAACTATGCCATATGTACATCGCTAAGAAACAAGACAACGAAGAGTAATAAAATCAACAGTAGTCGAACCTAAAAACCTGGATTCCAGATGTTATATCTAAATACCATAAGCATTGCCCTGGGTTCTATTTGTAACAATTGTTAGGAATCAACATTTGACCAGAAGTTTATCAATAAGGAATAATATCGATATATTGTAACATTGTCAATGAATAATTCTGTCAAAATTATTTCTTTCATTTCTCCTTTTTCATTCAATTTTCTCTATCGAATTGACTCGAAAAGAGAACTCCAACATTGGTACCGGTCAATATCAGAAGTAGTCGGTATTGGATCGAGACATGCCAAATCGTATGAGTATCGGTTGTTTCGTTATAGGCCATATAGGTATAGATACTAGTATCAGCAGTATCGTATCGATATTAGCAGATACTAGAAACTATGCTAAAATTGAAAGAGATGTTGATCAAGAGAGAATCACAATATACTTAGTGCAATAAAACAACCCACATGTGGCTTAAATAGCATGAAACATTGTCTAATATTTTGACACTGAATTCAAAGAAGTTGATTTTAAGCATTTAAGGAAAGATAAACTACCTGAACAGAGATCTTCCAGTCAATTGAAAGCACTCTGTTAGAAAGTTTTCTGTTACGACCACATATGACAAGAATTTTACCTATAGTTTCTCCATGATTCTCATTATATAATGCCTAGTCAAGTGCACGAGCAGTAGCATTAATGGGGGCCATGCCTGCCCCTCCTCCCATCAATAGAACAACAGATAAATCCTCATACATTTCTTTTCTCAAAAATTCTAAGAACATAGAAAGAAAAAACTTAAGAAATAATTAGAACATGAGTAGATCAATTAAAAGGAAAAAAAGTATAAATATATAGATATTAAACGTGTCTTAAGAAAAAGCATGAATACTTTGAAGAACATTACCAACCTTTCATCTAAAATAAAAGAAGGTCGCACTGGAAGGCCATAGACTTTTGTTTGGGCAGAGTGGAGTCAAGCTTTTCGTGCCCTTCTAGTCGCATCAGCAGAAGGACAATAGCACCTTGTTACAAGCTTATGAAACCTGAAGATAAGGAACAACAGACCAACCAATTCAACTGATCATCAAGAACATTAAAGTGTAATAAGACTTTACCATACACAAAACATGATACAAAATCCTTGTAATAATAAACCTACCAAGTTCGATGACAAGTGCTTAAAGCTGTGACAACTGTAGTAAATACGATCTTCTTTAACAAACCTTTAGCCCTTAGTATTCGGAGGGGTACATTCTGCATTAGAGGGTGTACACTGATAATAATGTCATGCTGGTATTCCATCAGTCCTTTTGCAACCTCTCTATACACGTTACACAAAATAGTATGTTAAAGCATGCCCTCTTGACTCAAAGGCAATGGCTTCTTAGAGTCCGACTGGTAATATAATGGTTTCAACAAAAAACACACTCAACTACTAAGCATATAAAATATAGAAGGAAACATATAATATGCACTAGCATAAAATAATGTAATTATGTAACAGGTGATGATGATAAGAATATAAAGTTATTTAGCTGATTCGGACATTGAAGGATTTTATTGCATTTGCAACAGAGACGAACACATCTATCACTGGCTAATAGTAAAATTAACTTGTTATCACTAACAATACTTCTACAACACCCATCTTTTCATATCCCTCTTAGAAATGAACATAGTAATATCACACCTTTTTTCTACTGGAAAATCACATTCTCAAACATGATCAACACAATAATACTTTAATATGTAATGATGGATGATTTAGATACAGTGAAGGACATCAATCAAGGATAGGGAATCCATCAAAAGTGGATATTGGCTGTATGACTACATATCCGCAAATGCCAAGGCAAAACACCATGTAAGCCAGATTATATTGTTTTGTTTCCAGATAGCAATAAGGGTTATATGCACTTTTAGGCTCATAATTTAAAATAACATTATCCTCGAGTTAGGATTTGCATATAAAAAATTAATACCTAAATTTCATTACGTAATGTTTTGTGAATGACTATTGTATAGATATGTTAGTTTATTTATTTTTCTTCCCAGAAACTTGCCAAATAGATTCTCTTCAACCATGTTGTAGAAAACTGTGAATGGTCTAAACATGTATCAAAATTTTTGTATTTTCAACTATTATTATTTATACATCTTTTTTTATTAGACTAGTAGTCTTTATTTTCAGAAATCAAGCTTATTTTCTTCAATGTGTATCTAGCAATGTGCATTTGCACAGATACATGTACGATATATCACTAATGACATGGAAACACTGATATGACACTATTTTGGACATGTAATATTGTATTTTGGTGTGCCTTAATTGGTTGTGTCTAATATGTACCCGACATGGCCATGATGATACATAAACAATTTTGAGTTTGCGAGGAGGTGGCTGGGGACTGGTGGTGTTTGGAAACAATAAGATAATCTGAGGATAGTGTTTAGGAGTTTTAAGAAATTATTATTATAGCCAATTCAAACAGAACCTTTATAGATTATACATAACTTACTCCATGCAACAAAATTAAAGGTTTTATACCAATATAAATATCAAATGAAAGAAATGTCATAATATTATATAACAAAAGGAACAGGTAAACTCTATTGAATACCAATTCATTACTATTTCAGTTGTTACACTTACAGATTGCATGTTCGCTTCTCAGATTTTTTATCATAATATTCATCGTATATAACAACTGAGGTGCAGCTTGTGAAGGTCTACTGATTCTTAATACATGAAAATTCACCCATACTTTGCTTTCCATGAAGAACCTAAAATTTTTGATACATTAATAAAAGATTTATTGCAAATAATCAAAATGATATCCATGAACTGAACAAATATGATATAACTCACTCGAAGAAAGATGGATCATTTTGGTCACCAAATGTAACCAACTCCGTAATTAATCTCAAAGCCTCGATCATAAATCCTTCACGAAAAAAATACAAATTTAAAAATTACAAACTGTGTGTAGATAATATAATTATATAAACTAAGATAAGGAATATTTTACTTTGGAGCCAGCGTAACGGGTTTCCGTCGCCGTGAAGGTACTTGGTCACCCACGATGGTGCGGACTGGGACAACGCAATGGTGAGTAGTGCTTGTGCAGTCGCAGCAGCCAGAAGCTAAGCGGTTGCGGAGTGGAGGGTTCCTCCTTCGCGCTTGCGACCGAAGGGTTGTCCGGACAGATCCGAGGGTGACATTTGACCCCAATTCCTTAAAAAAACCTAGAAATTTAGGGTTAGGGTTTGTGCTCCTATAAATTGAGAGAGGAGATAGAGAATACCAGTAGAGAAGTTGTTGATGCTTCGATTATAAGAAATGAGAGGAGAAAATTAAAGATGGGAATGAAATACAGGGATGGGTTAGGGGGATTTGACGATGGAGGAAGTTGAGGGAAAGGGGTGGGGAGGCAGTAGAGGGAAACATTAAAACGAGTGTGGAAGAATCCAAAATTTTCCATAAAAGCTGATATTCTCTAAAGTAGATAATCCGACGTTTTCTATATGTTGTTTTCTGTACAAATGAACACACATAGAGAGAGAGAGAGAGAGAGAGAGAGAAAAGGGTGGTGGAGAGGGATTATATTACGAATAAAATAAGAAAAAAATGTCGAAAAAGTCCCACGATTTTGACCAAGCGTGGGATTTGTTTTCCATCGTTTATTAAAAAACATTTTTTATTATGTCTTAACCGACTTTTTTATAAACGTTGGAAAAAATCGTTGATAATTCTCAACCTTTATAAAAAAAAATCACTATTTTAGAACATTTATTATAGAACGTTAGTATATCGTCCGTAAGCCAACGTTAACACAAACGTCGAAAAAATAAACGTTGGAAAAGCCATATTTTCTTGTAGAGGGTGCCACTGTACCCCTGAGACGTTCACGACGTCAGAGGGCGGTTGATCCACAGGACGAGGCGGATGAGGGCGCTGCTGGAGAGGGCGCTGTTGGAGAGGACAGCAGCCAACAATACCGTAGAGAGGGTAGCAGCCAACAATACCATGGAGAGGACAGTAGCCAGTGGGACCATGGAGAGGGCAGCAGCCAGCAGTACCATGGAGAGTACACTAGCCAGCAGTACGCTGGAGCGTACACTAGCCAGCAGTACGCTCCAAAGTACACTAGCCAGCAGTACGCTCCAGAGTACAGTAGCCAGCAGTGCGCTCCAGAGTATACTAGCCAACAGTATGCTGGAGAAGGTCTCAGTCAGTAGTATACGGGCATGGGCACTTTCTCAGCCTTCCAGCCATATGATCGTCGTACAACGACTGAGCAAATCAATATTGCCGCAGCGTATTCGTTTGAAGGCATGACTTATTACTCACAGTTGATTTCGTCCCCCTCGGCCCCGATGCCTACTCAGGAGGTCGACGAAAAAAATAGAGACAAAACAAGAGTGGAAGAGGGTGAAGGAAGAGTGGGGGAGACCACAGACGAAAGAAGAGACCGACTTGGCCTCAGGCATGTACAACGACGGCATTACAAACGACTTGTCCGGCAGGGTTCTTAGTAGTAATATCAGAATATTTGTATTCTTAGTGGAATGTTTAATGCGTACTGCATTTTTATTCAATAGAATGTTTAATGCGTCTTTATTTAATATTTCGAAACTATAATATTTTACTCTCTTGGTTGACTTGTACATTTTTTCTGTTGTGTCCCATCAAACCACAGTTGCCGCAACGAAGTTCTCTTGTCGATAATTCTCGTGGTTTGATGCGGTTTTTCTTCGGCCTTCCAACTTTGCGTCTGACATCTGGAACTCCAATTTCGCCCCTTACCAAAGCCGCTTGAATGTTGTAAGGAACTGGAATTGGTTCTATCTGTGGCTCGTACACACTTCTCAACCTGTCAGTAGAAAATATTATCGGATAATAATGTTCAACCTCATGACTGCAATATTGGCAAGCAAAACATGCATGTATACATAGCATGTAAGTATGATACCACCTTAAACATGAACAAGATCTTTCATCTAACCGTACAACATATGTTCTACTCGATGCACGGTCTAATATTTCAAACAAATAACTATCAGTTCGTAATATTTGAAGTTGATGTCTCTCGTTGGTAGTAGATGTCATAGTCTTTAACATCTTCGGACAATAACTCGTGTCTAAATTTTGAGCATGATTCCTGTTTTTGTCATGAAGTGTTATAATCTTTGCTCTAATACCATCGAGAAGTGTAGTTATTGGTTTATCATGCAAACTCTTAATCCAAGTGTTATAATCTTTGCTCTAATACCATCGACAAGTACTGTGCATCTGTTTCATTATACGATCTAGCAAGCGAGTCTAGCAACCGATGGAATTTTTTTCTCTCACAATAGACTTCATATTCTGCTTAAAATGTTGAATGCAAAAAAATGAGACGATTCTGGAAATATATTTCGCATAGCATGTATTAATCCTTTTTGCTTGTCAGATATAAATGAAATTCTACTCCAATCATTAAAATAACTTTCAAATGATAGTCTAAGATCATTTAAAAACCAAGACCAAGAATCAGTATTCTCACCTTCGGCAACAGCATAAGCAATAGGATACAATTGATAGTTAGGATCATGAGCACAAGCAATAAATAAAATATCTTGATATTTGGATGAAAGAAAAGTGGCATCAGTGCTAATAACAGGTAAACAACCCCTTAAAAATCCATCAATACACGCCTTAAAGCAAATAAACATTCTCTCAAATTTGTTGCTTTCGAAAGTCTTAAGAAAACATCTACTACCTGGATTCGACTCCATAATTCTAAAACCATACTCCTCAAGGCCAACATATGCCTCAACATAACTACCATTTATTTCACGTAATGCCATTTCCCGGGCTCGCCATGCTTTAAAGTATGTAATATGTATACGATGTTCCCTAAATATATCCTTCACAATTTGTGATGTACTATATGACGGATTATCTCTAATTAAATCAACGATTTTTGTCTTAACCCATGCACCGGTAGCTAGTCGATGACGTCATGTCGTAAGTCCACTTAAACAAGAATGACGACTTTCTATTGTACTAACTTTAACTATTTGTCATTTTCCTATGGATTTGGCATATACTCTCCAATGACAATTCTGTTTATCACAATTATATATAATTCCATGAGAATTATTCATAGCACTGGCTGAACAACTAAAATTATGCTGAATTTCTAAACTACATATAAAACTTCTAAATTTTGAACGACTGTCGAATGTTTGTCCTACAAATAATTCAGGAGTGCTAGAATTATCAGTACTATCATTATCTATCTCATAACCAGTATTTTCAATTAAATCGTCACTATTTTCATTGCCCTCATCATTATCATCATTATCATCATCATCATCATCATCATCATCATCATCATCATCATTATGTTCATCTAGTAAGGGAGCAATTATTTGAGAAGAACTAGCACCTGTGTTAACATGTGGGTAATTAGAAACAAATTCATCATTAGTTCTATTAGCAAATGATGAAACTTAAGTAACATATAAACTAATATAAGGTGATTGCGAATTAATCTCAAGAATAAAATTTCATGCTTCTTCACCATCTATCAATAAACATGTGGAACCAAAAACAGACTTTAAAATAAATTGATAATTAATAGAAAAATGCGCTGAAATTAAATTGCGTAAATTTTCTAAAGTAATATGGCGATAAGTTATAAAAAATTGGGTATCACCTCCTTCGTAAGTTAACCCATTTACTCTACCACCATGTGAGCATACTATTTTAATATTATGATCCATGGAAACAAAAAAGTTGTTTGAGAATGTTTAGCTAATAGAGAGCGAGAATTTGTAAGAGGAAGAGAAGCTTCACAGGGAGATACTAGCTACCGTGAGGAGTTGGAAGCTTGTAAGAGGGAGATACTAGCTTCTTTGAAGAGTTGCGCTTCCAAGCTTCAGAGGAGTGCTTCTGTGAGAGAGAGAAGAAAGAGTAATGTGTTTGTGTAGAGAGAGATAGCATTGCAATAAATAGACATTGAAAAAAGAGACGTTAAAATATAGCCTTTGAAATATAGCCGTTGGAAAAGAAGAGAGACGTTGAAGTGGAACGTTAGAGAATAGCGCGCCAGAAATGATGACGCACTCTACTTGGCACTCTACTCTGTGACCGCAAATAATCTTGCAGTGCGCCATCATTAATGGCTCCCCCTTGGAGCGCGCTATCAATGATGGCTCCCTCTTGGAGCGCGCCAACAATGATGGCTCTCGTTAGTCCCGGGGCTTGACCAAAGATGAAAAACTGATACAATCGAGATCTGAGAGTCACACAAAACTTTGCAGTGATCAAACTCAAGATCCACGATGATACAAAAACCAAATAGCCAGATTACAATATGAAGGAGGGAAATAGAGAAGAGAAGATCTCTCGTTCTTCCTTGCAAACGTGTTGCAATTGGGATAGAACGAGTTACAATAATTTAGAGAAAGATAGGATGACGAAAAGTTGCTGGGGTGTCAAAACACCGTTGCTCAAAGCAAGATTCGCCCCATACGAATTGCTTCCAGGAACCAGCAAGTTGAAGAACTTGTGGAACGCTCGAAGTCACCTCTGTTCTGACTCCTCGGATGGACTTGTAATGGCGGCAGCAGCTCTCTCTCTCTCTCTCTCTTTTCTGACTTATAAAATTCGTAGTTCCCACAAAGGAGGCCAGAAGAAAGTATATATAGAGAGAGGGTGAAAACCCTAGCCGCCTCTTCAGTTATGGAAAGATTGAATCAAATCCCACAAAGATAGCAACGAACTTAATTCAAATCCCATAAAGATGGAAACGAAATTAATTCAAATTCCACCAAGATGGAAACAAAATTAATTCAAATCCCACAAAAAGTGGATCTGAATTAATCGCATTGAATCAGTCTTTCCATAACTGACTTGTAGCCTGCACAGTCAGCGGAGCCCTCCATGCGGCAGCAGCAGCAGTAGCCTGGCCGCATGAGCCATATGGCCTCATGGCCGCATGGACCGCATGGACCGCATGAGCCGCATGAGCCGCATGAGACCGTATGAGGCCGCATATGAGCCGCATGCCGCATAAGACCGCATGGCCGCGTATGAGCCGCATGACTGCTGACGTGCTAAGTGCTAAGTGCAAAGTGCACCAACAAAATGCCACATTACGCCTCATGAGCCCATGAGCCCGAGTCCGAGTCCGAGTCCGAGTCGCTAAGCCCCTTTGGGGCTTAGCCCCAAATAGAATTAATCCAAGAGAATGACAAAAGCATTAATGCTTAATCCTTGGAGCCTTATTCTTACCTCCTAGTAAAATCACCCACATGGTTCTCTCCTTAGGGTCACCACCCCATGTGCATCTCTCAACAACACAACCAAGTATATATCTTGAGATAACTCATGGTGTATTTTCGATGTAGGACTAAAATTTTACAAGGCATGTTGAGAGCAAGCTCTCTCCATGTAAAGAAAGCACCAACAATCCCCCACATATCACAACATATATATGTCTCCAGGGTTGAGCGTTCCCCACAGTAACTGTCCATTTTGCATTAGGATAGATGTCGCTGACGACTTGAATCTTCCCGCATGGGTTAAATAACAATGTGATACAAGAATGGACTACGCCTTGAATTCTGCACCACAATTGTAATTATTTCCACTCACAAAATGTAGTTACGTGTGCTTCTGGCTGCATATTAAAGGCCCTGTGCCAGCCTGGTTTCAGTGTATAATTTTAGGCGTCTACAAGTTTATCCACAAGAGACGGCCTGATATCTCTTTCCATACACTATAGGTGAGTTCTTTATTAAAGAGACATGGCATGAAGCCTTGCGCTTCCTTACGGTGCTACGTCGCTATGACATGGCCTGAAGCCGAAACATTACCCCCTACCTGGGAACCTCATCGTAGTGTCATACTACTGTAGCATGAGGTCTCAGCCTCTTTGTAGTGCCAATCTACTCAGCATGAAGCCTAAGGCTTCCTTGCGGTGTTACGCCGTAACGACATGGCTTGCAAGGCCGAGGCTTTACCCCTACCTGGATTCCTCATCTTGGTGTCGTGCCACTATATCATGGGGCCATCCTCCCCTTTGTAGTGCTGTCTACAACTCTTTAATTACGTTATACAGCATTAGGCTACCTGTCTATTTGCGGTACTATGCCGCTATGACTTGGCTTACAAAGCCGAGGCATTACCCCAGACCTGGGAACCTCATGGTGGAGTCACCCCACTGTAGTATGGAGTTTCACTCCTTGTAGTGCTGCTCTACCATGCTTCCTGTAAAGCACACCAGGCATTCTCTCTGCCTGAGAACTCATTAAGGCGTTTAAGTCAACCTTCCACAGGATCTTTTTTTTTTACAGAAAATACATAGTAGACAACAGTGGTTATGGGTCCGTATCCCTTCCATGTTCCAGAGAACAAGTACCCACTGTTACCTGATAGTTTTCCAGTCAGTGATCCTCCTTTGAACCAAAAGTTAGATGCCTAGTAGATTTCTCTTTGAACTAATAGCATAAAACTTTATGGTAGGATTACAAAGACACACTATCAGAATGCCTTCAAGCCCATTTTACAAGCTGTGTCATCGACCAACTGGCGCTTGAGGCCCTTGTGAACGGATCTGCCAGGTTCTCCTGACTCCGAACATCAATTACTGCAATTACACCTCTTTTGATAAGATCGTGTACTGTCCTGTGCTTCAACCGCACAGTCCTCTTCTTCCCGTTGAGGTGGTTGCGTACATGAAACTTTGTACTGATCAAACTCAAGATCTACGATGATACAAAAAACCAAATAGCCAGATTACAATATGAAGGAGGGAAATAGAGAAGAGAAGATCTCTCGTTCTTCCTTGCAAACGTGTTGCAATTGGAACAGAACGAGTTACAATAATCTAGAGAAAGATGGGATGAAGAAAAGTTGCTGGGGTGTCAAAACACCGTTGCTCAAAGCAAGATTTGCCCCACACGAATTGCTTCCAGGAACCAGCAAGTTGAAGAACTTGTGGAACGCTCGAAGTCACCTCTGTTCTAACTCCTCAGATGGACTTGCAATAGCGGCAGCAGCTCTCTCTCTCTCTCTTCCTCTCTTTTCTGACTTATAAAATTCGTAGTTCCCACAAAGGAGGCCAGAAGAGAGTATATATAGAGAGAGGGTGGAAACCTTAGCCACCTCTTCAGTTATGGAAAGATTGAATCAAATCCCACAAAGATAGCAACGAACTTAATTCAAATCCCACAAAGATGGAAACGAAATTAATTTAAATCCCACAAAGATGGAAACGAAATTAATTCAAATTCCAGAAAGATGGAAACGGAATTAATTCAAATCCCACAAAAAGTGGATCTGAATTAATCGCATTGAATCAGTCTTTCCATAACTGACTTGTAGCCTGCACAGTCAGCGTCCAACAAAATGCCACATTACGCCTCATGAGCCCGAGCCCGAGTCCGAGTCGCTAAGACCCTTTGGGGATTAGCTCCAAATGGAATTAATCCAAGAGAATGACAAAAGCATTAATGCTTAATCCTTGGAGCCTTATTCTTACCTCCTAGTAAAATCACCCACATGGTTCCCTCCTTAGGGTCACCACCCCATGTGCATCTCTCAACAACACAACCAAGTATATATGTTGAGATAACTCATGGTGCATTTCCGATGTGGGACTAAAATTTTACAAGGCATATGAGCAAGCTCTCTCCATGTAAAGAAAGCACCAACAGCTCTCTCCCCATCTTGTCATCTTGTCATGTCACCCCATGTGCAGCTGCACGTCACCCCATGTGCAGCACGCCATCGGTCATAGCCTCCTCCAGGAGCGCGCCATGAGTGATGGCTCTCCACTTGTTTACGCGCCATCAACGGTGGTGCGCCATCATCTCTCTCCGTCCATGTTTACCAGAGCGCCATTGGAAATGTCGCTTCGTTACCCAAAATGCAAAATCACCAAATTTCTTACTTTTTTACAAATTTCGGTATATTTCTTTACTCTATATAAAAATTTCTGAATGAATAAAGGTGAGTGAGGAAAAGAAAATTGACACCGCTTATGATAGGTTGGTTTCTGAAATGATAACCAAACTTTTTAAAGGGCCCACTCCAATCAACTTCAATATTTTGTAGGTTCAGCTAGCGGGAGTACTCAAGAATTATGTCTTCCTTATTAGAAACTATGTTTGAGGGTGCTGGCGAAGGCTTCTTGAAGGAAGTAGCCAAGAAAAAGAACCATCTCTCTAATGCAGTTCAAGATGATGGTTCACAAATGATTCTTCTCTCGCTCTCAAGGTTCTTTATGAAGTAGATGGGCTCGATGAAGATATTGTAACTCAATGGTACGAGAAAGGCCTGGCTGGAGGTAACAAGAACTCCTAAATCTAGAAGAATGTGAACCTTTTGTGGAGTGGCTACATAGTGGGGAGTCTAAATCTGAAGAGGAATAATCAGTTTGTGGTTTCTACTGTTATTTTATTTCTATTTTAGGGTCCCTTTCTCAATATGAGTTGGTAGCAATTTTAATTGTTGTCTTGGTGTATCTGCCCAGGAGTGCTCATGTTTTCCTGGAGATGTCTTACCAATGCTCTACCTACAATGACTAATATTCATCATCGACTCAGCCACATTGACGCAAAGTGTCCACTTTGTAAGGTACATATTGAAACACTTGACCATCTTCTTTTTCATTGTCAGGTAATTGGAATATCTTGGAAGCTTCATCATCTTCTTGCATTTGATATCAATCATGATACTTCAATCTCCAAATTTATTACTGATCTACTGAAGGAAGGAAATCAAGAGAAGATTGCACATAGTCTATATCTAATGTGGATGATATGGAAGTCGAGGAATAAATCTGTTTTTGAAGACAAACCAATTTCTGCAAATTACATTTTCACCGAGGCTATGAGGTTGAAGAATACTTTTGCAGCTTGCAATGCTGATGGCCTTTCCTCTGTACCATCTTCTTTCATCCACCAACATCTTCTACATTGGACTCCACCTACTCCTGGCACTTTGAAGATTAATTTTGATGGTGCTTTCTTAGATGATAAGATGGCAGCTGCAGCTATCTTACGTGATGATCAGGGACACTTCATCACCGCAATTGCCACTTTTGAAGAAGGTGGTTCTCCTATTGAGGCTGAATCCAAGGGTCTTTATTTGGCTTTGGAGATCATACGTATAAAGAATCTTGATTGTGTTTGCATTGAAGGTGATTGTAAGGTGTTGATTGATTCCATTAACAGTGATGTTAGTCCTCCACCTTGGCGAGCAAGACATGTCATTGCAGATGCAAGAAAACTGAAGGAAAATGCTACTTCAATTGTCTACAACTTTGCTAAGAGAAGTTGCAATCACGCTGCTCATCAATTAGCATCCCATACTCTTCTCTCTAATCAATCTGATGTATTTTCTGTTTATGAAGTTGTTCCTTTATGTATCTCAACTCATATTCTTCATGATATGAGTCTTTCTACTGCTTAATACAAAGTTCTGTTTATTTCAAAAAAAAAATTGTTGTCTTGGTTGGTTTGTATGTCTCTTGAGTTTGTGTTAGTTTAAGTAGGTTTGCAGTCTGTGAATACTCGTATTTCTTAATTTCGTATTGCTTATGTATTGTTTGACTTTCTATTTGAACCTTTGAATAATGAAGTGTTGTTTTATGCACATGGTGATAATGTCTTCTGTCTTCTTTGTTATGGTGAAGTTGGGGTATCACTTTGTTCCTATGGAGACATAAGCTCTGCATTGTTCAATTTCATCTTACTTTCTCTACTTTTCATGTTTGTACCTTGAATAATGAAGTTTGGTTTTTATCATGTTTGGCTTCATTGTTTCATCAGAGGATTGAAAATTCGTAAGCGTATGTTTATTGCTTCTCTTGTGCACTGGAGCATTTTATAAATAGACAGAAAGTTATTGCTTCAAGTCTGTTCATGCATCAAAAGTATTTTCAGTGACATTTCTAGATGGCCTTGTTGTAATTGGAATGATTTTTTTCTCTTTCGACAAATTTTCTAGGTCTTATCTAGTATGGCAGGTCATCCTCGTACTACGCTGGATAAGGCTTTTTGCTTTCAATGCTTTCGGAGATTGTGCGCTTGAGCTATGTCATGATAAATCTATAAAATGAATCAAAATGTATTTGTTAAACGCCAAAAAAGAAAATTGCATTTGCAAGATGTTTCCACTATTTGGTGTACAATCCAATTTTAAATAGAGATGCCTTTCTATTAGATTATAACTAGAATGCAGAAGCACATAAGTTCATATTGTATGTTTCTGGTAATGCCAAGAGCATCAGTCATTTAGCAACAGCAAAAAAGTCTCACCCTTTTCTAATGATGCATGTTGCATACCTTCAAAACAAAGAAACAAAGAAAAATCCGCAGACTAGAATTGCATCTGCGAGTGACATATTGGCTCCCTTCTCTGATGATGTACGCTGCAGATCTTTAAAAAAAAATATTTGGACTTGAGATTGTACTAATATGATTGCTTGGAATGGAGCCATCAGTTATCGGTATATGACTGTAGAGAATAATAGTTGTGTATTTTTTATTGATGGACTACTCCACTACTTATAGGGAGTCTAGCTCCTCTTTATATTACATTTTCCAATGTGGGACTAAATCCTTTATTAGTTCTCAACACTCCCCCTCAAGATGGGCGATAGATATTAATCATTCTCATCTTGTTACATAGCTTCGACAGACTTACTGAACTAAGACCCTTAGTCAGACAGTCTGCCACTTGTTCTTCTGAGCGAACATGATCAATCTTCAGTATCCCTTGTTCCAGCTTTTCTTTGATGAAGAATCGATCGATCTCGATGTGCTTCGTTCTGTCGTGCTGAACTGGATTGTTAGCTATACTTATTGCAGCTTGACTATCGCTCAGAAGACGTAACGGTGCTCCCTTGTCCAGCTTCAACTCTGTCAGCAACGCTTTCACCCACAGCAACTCCGACACTCCTAAAGCCATTGCTATGTATTCTGCTTCAGCTGCAGACCGTGCTACCACAGACTGTTTCTTGCTTCTCCATGAGACCAAGTTTCCTCCTACAAAGACACAATATCCTGTGGTAGACCTTTTATCGTCTATGCAACTTGTCCAGTCTGCATCGCAGTATCCCTCGACTTCTATACATCCATTCTTCTTGAACCATAGCCCTTTCTCCGGCGTCCCTTTCAGATATCTCAAGATCTGAAATACTGCATCCATATGGCCCGTTCTTGGATCATGCATGTAGCGACTTACTACACTCACCGCAAATGAGATATCAGGGCGAGTATGCCCCAGATAAATCAATCTCCCTACAAGTCGTTGATATCTTTCACGATCAACTGGCTCTCCTGCTTCTGCTCCCAACTTGTACTTCTGGTCAATTGGAGTGACTGCTGCTTTGCATCCCAGCATCCATGTCTCCTTTAGCAGATCTAGTGTGTATTTTCTCTGTGAGAGAACAATTCCTTGTTCGCCTTCACACACCTCGATACCTAGAAAGTACCTCATCGCTCCTAAATCCTTCACTTCAAACTCCTTCGCGAGTTTTGACTTCAGTTTAGCGATCTCGGCTTCATCATTACCTGTGATTACTATATCATCCACATATACAGCAAGTATAGTGATGTGGCCTCTTGCATGCTGAAGAAAGACCGTATGATCTGCATTTGCTTGATGGTATCCCATGCTTATAACAGCCTTTCTGAATCTGTCAAACCAGGCTCGAAGAGATTGCTTGAGCCCATATAACGACTTCTTTAGTTTGCACACTTTCCCATGCGACGTCCCTCCGTCTAATTCTGTAGCGTAGCACCCTGGCAGGAGTTCCATGTACACTTCTTCTTGTAGATCTCCATAGAGAAATGCATTCTTCACATCTAATTGGTATAGCATCCACCCATAGTTTGCAGCAATGGAGACCAGAGTTCTTACGGTGCTCATTTTTGCTACTGGAGCAAACGTCTCATCATAGTCGATGCCATATGATTGTGTGTATCCCTTTGCCACCAACCTCGCCATGTATCATTCCATCTTTCCTTCTGACGTCTCCTTTACTGTGTACACCCATTTGCATCCCACAGTTTTCTTTCCTTTAGGTAATGGAACCAGCTCCCACGTCTTATTTTTCTCCAGTGCCCCAAGTTCTTCCATCATTGCAGCTTTCCACCTTGGATCTTTCTTTGCTTCCTGCTAACTTTTGGGCAACGAAGTAGAGTCTAATGATGCAATGAAGGCTCGATAATTCGAAGAAATGTTAGAATAAGACAGGTAGTTGGCAATATCATGTTCATAATCATCAAAACGACTAGGAGCCTTACCCGCATTGATATGAGAAGATCTCCTTAAGGGAGCAATAGGTGGTGGAGAGATCATACCATCAGAGTCAGAGAGAACCGCATCAGAATCAGATTGATTCTGTACGGGGGCAACATCTTCAAGAGTTGGAGCAGGAGTGGACGAAGAACTTGGTACAGTAGGCACAGGACACGGTACAGACACAGTACCGGACTTCTGCTGTCTTCTTCTGTAGACTTGGAGCTCCTTTTCCATTGTCTGTTGCTCTCCCTGTTTAACATATGTATCTTCTTCATCTTCTGTATCGGAGTCACTGCTTTCTTCCCCTTTCGTCCAGTTTTCCACGACCGGGCATGGGATCGATCCGACCACCACAGATGGGCTTATTTTCTCCCCCTTATAACTAACACCCTCTGTGTTAGGTGTGTCACCAAACGCTGACCGTCATACGAACCACAATATGGTTCCAGTTCTCTGAATGTAACGTCCATGCTTACAAACATCTTCCGCTCAATTGGGCTCCAACATGCGTATCCCTTCTGAGTTGTCGTATAGCCGACAAAGACACATTTAACCGCTCTAGGATCCAGTTTGCCAACTCTTGGCCTATTGTCTTGGACAAAACATATACACCCAAAAACTTTCGGTGGAACAGTGTACGTGGTTGCACCAGTAAGCATCTCCAACGGTGTCTTCCAGTCCAATACCTGAGATGGCATTCTGTTGATGAGGTAAGAGGCCGTTAACACCGCCTGCCCCCATAAGTGTTTCGGGACATTCATAGCCAGCATCATCGTCCGTGCGACCTCCAGCAGGTGTCTGTTCTTCCGTTCGGCCACACCATTTTGTGTCGGTGTATAGGCACATGAAGTTTGGTGTAGTATTCCATGAGTGGATAAGTACTCAGCAACCTTCTTATTTGTATACTCCGTCCCATTGTCAGACCGTAAGCACTTAATTTTAGTACCATATTGTGTTTCTACCCGACGATGAAAGTCTCGAAACGCCTCAAAGACGTCACTTTTATTCTTCATAAGGTAGACCCATGTTATGCGAGTATAACAATCAATAAAAGTGACGAACCATCGAAAACCGTTAATACCGGTTGTAGGACAAGGGCCCCATACGTCCGAATGTATCATATCAAATGCAGCGGAACTTCGACTTCCTGAACTCACATACGTGCTTCTGGTATGCTTACCCAACTCACATGTATTACAAAATAACTTCTCTTTATTTGTCCTTTGGTATAAGGACGGATACATTCGACTAATAATTTTAAAAGAAGAATGACCGACACGCTTGTGGTGGAATAGCAATTCATCGTCTACACTGCGTCGTGAATCTTTCGGTGGTGTGTCTGCTACCAAAGATGCCAATGCTTTGTCCAGTCCAGTCCTATCCAAGTACCACAGCCCCTTATGCCATGTGCTAGTCCCTAGTCGTCGTCATGTCCCTTTCTCCTGAAAAGTCACCGTAGGAATGTCAAAGGAAACAGTACAGTTCAGATCAAGAATAATGGCACTAATAGAAAGAAGATTGACATGAAAAGACGGAGCATGTAAGACATTGGTGAGAGTGAGAGAACGGGTGCATGCAACAGTGCCTTTACCCATGATAGGGCTGGAGTTACCATCAGCAGTCTGAATGCTCTCCGGCGTCGGTAGGTGAGTATAGTCCTGGAACTCATCGCGGGACCCCGTGACATGGCGAGATGCCCCAGAGTCCATAATCCAACCTGGTTGGTGGACAGCTGCCGCAAGAGCACGCGCAGAAATACCTGTGCTGGTTTGGGCAAAGCAAGTGATGTGATCCCCCGAGGTAGATAACGCCCCATGACTGCCGTCCGAACCCAGCTTCGTGCTGCGTAACCTCTCGAGGAACTCTTTCTCAAGAGGGGTTAACTCAGCCAGGTGATGTTCGCCTCCTTCTTCCGCCAGATTTGCTTTGTGGCCGCCAGAATAATTTCTCCGTCTTCCTCCATAATCGCCTCTACCACCTCGACGTCCTCCTCGACCCCGTCCACGATCACTCGACAGGGGTTTTGGACAAAATCTGATGTAATGCCCTGAGTCACCACAGTTGTGGCAAACACCGGCCACAGAGGGAGGCTGATTGAAGGCGACAAGGGCATACTTGTCAATAGCGGCTTGCTCTCCCTGGAAAGAGCCCTTGTTGGCATCAATTTCAATCGAACCTCTTCTTGTGCCATGGCAGCTATGGCTTCTTCCAAGGTTGAGAGCATGGGCTGTGCTAGGAGCACATTTCTTCTATGCTCAAACGCAGGGTGAAGACCCTTCAAGAATTTCATCATTATTTATCGCAAAATATAATCCAAGAACTTTTGGAAATGTTTCGCAAATGCTGGTTCGACCTGTGCATCTTCCATCCCAAGAGGATCATAGTGATCCAGATCAGACCAGTATTTCTTCAACAGTGCGGCGTACTCAGAGATGGTACGGTCGTCCTGGGCCACCCTATCAAGTTCATCCTGCAGTTGGAAGACCGCATAGGATTGTCGGAGCCTGAGTACATATCCTTCAAAGTCTGCCATATATCAGCAGCCGCCTCCATTGCCTCTACATTGCCCGACACCTGGTAGGTCAAGGAGGCTGTCAACCATCCAGCCACAACATTGTTGATAATATCCCAAATAGCAAACTCCTTTGAGATGGGATCATCGGGCGCCTTGGTTTGGCCATTGACGTAGCCAACCAAGCCTCGTCCCTTGAGCGTCCACAGTGCCTGCCGTGACCATTTCAAGTAGTTGGACGTGCCTTCCAACTTCGTCTCCAGCTTGTCCAGCTTTCCCATTTTCTAGGGTGACGGATCCACATCAGTATGGATCACACGTGGGGTTGCCTCGGTTAATTTTTTTGATAAAATATCATCAACCAAGGCCTTCATCTCATCTGCTGTCAGTTTACCACGAATCGAATCCATGGCGACTTCAACTTTGATTCGTCGTCGTCGTCTTCGTCGGCTTCGTCGTCTTCGTCTTTATGTAAAGTCTCTAACAGAGACCTTACGAAAGTGCTGCTAACGTGGCCAACACTGGCCCACGCATGTAGATCTTAATTTGCAGAACGAGAACGGAAAACAAATAAAACATTTGTTGTTCCGGAGGACATAATCTAGGAACAAAAGGTGCAAATAAAGTATTTGACAGCCATCCGTCTTCGAATAATTGTCCACATAATCGCGCTTGCAAATTAGGGTTTGTGGGGGGGGGCGCCGAGTTCAGCAAATAAAGGAGGGCGTCGGGGTCAGCAAAAAGGGGGGGCGGGCGTGGACAGCATGTGGGGGGGGCGGCGGTTGGCAGGGGTGGGACGTCGGGACAGGGGGGGCGCGGTGGGGGGGGGGACGGGGGGCGTCGGCCTGGGGGGGCAGGGGGCGTCGGCTTAGAGGGGGGGTCGTCGGCTTGGGAGGGGGCGGAGGGGGGACGTCAGCTTGGGAGGGGGGTTGGCTTTGGGCGGGTTAAAATTTTTTTTTTTGTGGTTATGGCTCTGATACCATGTAGAGAATAATAGTTGTGTATTTTTTATTGATGGACTACTCCACTAATTATAGGGAGTCTAGCTCCTCTTTATAGTACATTTTCCAATGTGGGACTAAATCCCTTATTAGTTCTCAACAATGACCTAAATTATTATAAAACTATAAAAAGAGGAAAACAACTAAGAACTTATGTAAAGTTACCTGTAGTTGACATTCCATTCCATGATTACCTCCCAAATGCTCATTTGAGATTGTTAATTTTGAGCTTTCTTGTGTTCTAGTCTCATTCTGTGACAAGAACCAAAAAAATCGCAATAAACAATTATTAATCCTTAAAAAATAAATTTCGCAGGATAACACATTAACTGTACCTTCTTCGAATTCCTTTTTTTGGGTGTTTTCTTTAACTTCTTTTTTCTTATTAACTTTTTTCAGCTTTGTAATCACTTCTTCTACTTCTGAAACCTTTCTATTCACGAGTGGTCGACCTCTTCGCTTTACAGCTGATGGGTTGAGCACCTTACCACTTCTATTTGTCATCTCAATATCATAATTTGTAAATTTTGGTGAATGAGCCAATTCAACTTAACTGCTCCCACATATTTTGTTGGTGCTCTTGCTCCTTGACATGAAGAGAGCTTAATCTCAACATGCTTTGTAAAGTTTAGTCCCACATTGGAAAAGCACCATGAATTATCTCAGCATATATATGAGTATGTGTTGTTGGGATATGCACATGGGATGGTGACCCTAAGGAGGGAACCATATGGGTGATTTTACTAAGAGAAAAATGATTAATTCCAACAAGGATGTAAATTGATTTTTGTTGTATGGGCTCAGACTCGACAGGGACTCCAGGTTGTCTCGTGCATGCACGGGAGTGTTCGGGGGGGGGGGGGGGGGGAAGGCATGGGCTAGCACTCGACTATGTTGATTATGGGATGATGTAAAACATCAAAATCTATTTTAGAGTATTGGTATTTTAGTCCCACATCGGATATGAGAGATTGTGAGGCCTCACTCAACTCTATAAATAGAGCCCCCTTGCCTCCTTTCCAAAATGCACCATAGAAGAGAGTTAAGGGAGTCCGTAAAGTTCAGGAAGCCCGTTCAAGTCACAAATATTGACTGACGAGCGTTCCAGAAGTTCTCTTGAACTTGGTGGTTCCTAGAAGCGGATCGTATAGAGGCGAATCTTGCTTTGAGCAACGGTGTTTTTACACCTAGCAGATTTAATCCTCCTCTTCTTCTTCTTCTTCTGTTTCTCTGTAACTCGTTCTTCAGATTTTAAGGCACCTACTGAGTACGGAGGCCTAACTTTATTTTTGAGATCTATCTCATTTGTGGCACCTACTGTGTAGGCTTGCTAAACTCCTCATTTGTGGCACCTACTGTGTAGGCTTGCTAAACTCCTCATTTGTAGCACCTACTGTGTAAGCTTGCTGAACTCCTGTTTTCCATCTATATCCACGTCTCAGGACTAACAATCTCAAAGCAAGATTAGTACGATGGAAAACATTAATGCTTCACTCCTTCAAACTGACTACTGCAAGTTGGAAAAGTTTGATGGAGAACATTATCAAGTCTGGAAGAGGAAGGTCTTTCTCATCCTTCCACTCCGAGACGTTGATCACGTGCTCTTTGAAGAGGAACCTACCGTTCTAAATACTGGGTCTGTTGCCGCTATAACTGCGGCTACTAAACTTCAGGCCAAATGGAGAAGGGATAATAGCATTTGTAGGCTTCTGATCCTAAATGCTATGGAGGATTCCCTGGCAGAATCCTACTCAAAGAAGGATAGTGCCCGAGAAATATGGGAGTCTGTGGAAAAGCTGTACGAGGAAGACAAAAAACAGGAACAAGATATTTTTCGTCGAAAAATATCACAAATGGCTCTTTGAAGACGAGAAGGCGATGTTTTCTCAAGTGAATGAGTTTCTGAAACTTTGTCAGAAACTGGACGATGAAAAGATGCCCCTCGTCGACAAGTTTATCGTTGGAGGGATCATCTCGAAACTTTCTGCTGGATGGAATACGTTCTATGCAAGAATGCATCGGAAGAAACTCGAGATCAGTCTGGAAGATCTCTTACAAGAAATCCACGTTGAGGACGAGATGCGTTCTCAACAGAAGATGGATGCTTTGTCCAAACAATTGGCCGAGGCCAATCTGGTGCAGACGAGAGACTCCAAGGGGAAGCAGACGGCTTCTCACCATAAGAAAAACTTAACTAATCTGAAAGTGAAGGGACCGTCTTTCAAACAGAAGAAGCCCAAGTCCAATGTGACTTGTTTTAACTGTGGCAAGAAGGGCCACTACAAGAGTGAATGCAGATCTAAGCCCAAACAATCCGAGAAAGGTGAGCCTAGTAAGATTTCTTTGGTTTCTAACCTCGTTGCTATGATCGCTCAGGTCACAACTGAGGGAGCTGACTCTGACTGGTGGATAGACACCGGTGCGACATGCCATGTCTGCTCTAGGAAGGAATGGTTCGTCACGTACCAGCCAACTTCTGAGAAGGTTGTCATGGCGAACCAGGCCCAAGCTGAAGTTCTGGGGATCGAAACTGTGGAGATGAAACTCACTTTCGGGAATACTCTGACGCTCCAAGGAGTAAAGCATGTTATGGTGATTGCCAAGAACCTGACTGGGAGCCTGCTTAGTAATACAGGTTTGAGGATGGACATTAATGCTGGTCAGATGGTGATGTCCAAGAAGGGAACATACTTCGAAAAGGCTTTTCAAACCGAAAGGATATTTAAAATTTAGCTTGTAAACTAATCTAATGAAATAAATGCAATCGCTCTTTCTGACTATTCTCTTGAGTTGTGGCATAATAGGCTAGGACATGTTCATTGTAAAAGAATAACCAAAATGTCTAGTCTAGGACTTATCTCCAAATATGGGGGTAAGGTAGAGAAGTGTGAAGTATGTGCTAAGACTAAGATCACTAGAAAACCCTTTCATCGGGTCAATCGAAGCACAGATATTCTGGAGTTGGTACACTCCGATATCTGTGACTTCAAACAATTTTCTACAAAAGTCGGGATGAAGTATTTCATAACCTTCATCGATGACTTCTCTAAGTACGCGTTCGTCTACTTGATAAAAACAAAAGACGAAGCATTCGAGAAGTTCAAGAAGTTCAGGACTGAAGTTGAAAGGCAAACTGGACAACAACTCAAGAGGTTGAGGAGTGATCGAGGTGGAGAATATCGATCTCATAATTTCACATCGTTCTACAAAGAACATGAAATCATCAACGAGACTACTGCTCCGTATTCTCCTCAGTCCAACGGAGTAGCAGAAAGGAAGAACAAAAGTTGACAGAGATGATGAACTCAATGTTGTTAACTACGGGTCTTCCAAAGTACTTTTGGGGAGAAGCTGCATTGACGGCCACATTCATTCTGAACATAGTGCCGTATACAACTTCTGATATTACTCCTCATGAAATCTTGTTCAAAGTCAGACCTAACTTGAATATCATTTGAGTGTGGGGGTGTCTGGCATACATAAAACTTTCGGATCTAAAGATTCAGAAACTCGGGACAAGGACTACGAAGGCGATCTTCTTGGGATATGCCGAGAAGAGTGATGCCCGGAGATTCCTTGACATTGAGTCAAATCATATCAACGAATCTCGCGATGCTGAATACTTTGAAGACAAGTTTGCACGACACAAAAATATTATTCTCCCAGACATTCTGGAGAATGATATAGGTGCAAATGATACTGAGGTCTCATATGAACCAGTAGTCCAAGATAAAGTTGTTGGTGGAGAAACAACAATTGAACCAGAACTCGCTGAGCCGTCGACGAAGCGAGTAAGAAGGCCGAAGAGCTTCGGTGATGACTTCGTCACCTATCATGTGGAAGCAGATCTGCTTACCTATGATGAGGCAATGAAGACCAGAGATGCTGTCTTCTGGAAGGAGGCAATAGACAATGAAATTGACTCAATTACCTCCAATAACACATGGGTGTTAGTTGATTTATCCGAAGGAGCAAAATCCATCGGATACAAGTGGATCTTCAAGAAGAGGATGAAAACTGATGGAACCATTGACAAGTTCAAAGCCAGGCTAGTGGCCAAGGGATTTTCTCAAAAACAGAGGATCGACTACTTTGACACATATGCTCCAGTAGTACGGATGACAACCATCAGATTGTTGATTGCCTTTGCAGCAATACACAAACTGATGATACATCAGATGGATATGAAAACAACATTCCTGAATGACGAGCTGACCGAGGAGATTTATATGCAACAGCCAGAAGGATTTGTCGTCATAAGCTTAGAAGACAAAGTCTGCAAGTTGGTAAAATTTTTATACGGCTTAAAGCAAGCTCCCAAAATGTGGCATGGGAAGTTTGACAAAGTTATCAGATCAAACGGCTACAGGGTCAGCGAAACAGACAAGTGTGTCTATACTAAATTTGCTGACAGAAGAGGAGTCATCGTTTGTCTGTACGTGGATGACATGCTAATCCTAGGTACGGATATAAGCTGTGTCACTGAGACAAAGAAGTTCCTCTCGACAAAGTTCAGTATGAAGGACTTGGGGATGCAGATGTTATCTTGGGACTCAAGATCATCCGGACGGACACTGGATTGGCACTGTCACAATCTCATTACATTGAGAAGATGCTCACTCGATACGGGTATCATGATCTTCCCATAATTGATACGCCGTACCGAAGTGATCAGAAGCTGGAGCCAAACTCGAAAGAAAGCGTCAGGCAATTGGAGTACGCTAGCGTCATCGGAAGTTTGATGCACGCTACTACTGCCCTGACATAGCTTTCTTTGTGGAAATGCTGAGTCGATTCACAAGCAATCCAAGCGTTCAGTACTGGAAAGCTGTGAATCGTGTTATGAGATGTCTCAAGAAGACTCAGACATATGTACTGCACTTCAGCAGAGAAACGCCGATAGTAGAAGGCTTCAGTGATGCCAGCTGGTGCTCAGAGTTGGAGAGCAAGAGGTCCACTGGTGGATTCATTTTTACAATGGGTGGAGCTGCTATAATATAAAAGTCGAAGAAGCAGACAATGCTCTCGCTGTCTTCTATAGAATCTGAGTTCTTTGCACTTGATACTGCAGCAGATGAAGCAGAATGGCTTCGGGAGCTCAAGTATGATCTTCCAGTGGTTGGAGCGCAGATACCGACAATTCCGATATACTGCGACAACCAAGCGACTGCGGTGGTAGCATCAAATGATCTCTTCAATGGAAAGAAAAAAACTATACAGTTAAAGCACAGGGCAGTGAACGATCTCATCAAAAGAGGTGTCATTGTAGTAATCGATGTTCGGAGTTAGGAGAACCTGGTGGATCCGTTCATGAAGGGTCTCAAGCGTCAGCTGGTTGAAGACACAGCAGGGAAGATGGGCTTGAAGGCATTCTGATAGTATGTTTTTGTAATCCTACAATAAAGTTTTATGTTATTAGTTCAAAGAGAAATCTACTAGACATCTAACTTTCGGTTCAAGGAAGGACCATTGACTGGAAAACTATCAGGCAACAATGAATACTTGTTCTTGGGACCATGGAAGGGTTACGAACCCATAACCACTATTGTCTACTATGTGTTTTCTGCGGAAAATGGATCCTGTGTTGAGGTTGGCTTAAATGTCTTAATAAGTTATAGGCAGAGTGAATGCCTGGTGTGCTTTACAGGAAGCACGGTAGCGCAGCACTACAAGGAGTAAAACTCCATGCTACAGTGGGATGACTCCACCATGAGATTCCCAGGCAGGGGTAATGCCTCGGCTTTGCAAGCCAAGTCATAGCGGCGTAGCACTGCAAATAGACAGGTAGCCTAATGCTGTATGATGAAATTAAAGAGTTGTAGACAGCACTACAAAGGGGAGGGTGACCCCATGTTACAGTGGCACGACACCACGAAGAGGTACCCAGGTAGGGGTAAAACCTTGGCCTTGTAAGCCATGTCATTGCGGCGTAACACCGCAAGGAAGCCTTAGGCTTCATGCTGGATAGAATGGCACTACAAAGAGGCTGTGACCTCATGCTACAGTAGTGTGACACTACGATGAGGTTCACGGGTAGGGATAATGCCTCGGCTTTAGGTCATGTCATAGCGGCGTAGCACCGCAAGGAAGCGCAAGGCTTCATGCCATGTCTCTTTAATAAAGAACTTACCTATAATATATGGAAAGAGATATCATGCCGTCTCTTGAGGGTAAACTTGTAGACGCCTAAAATTATACACTGAAACCAGGCTGGCATAAAGCCTTTAATGTGCAGCCAGAAGCACATGTAACTACACTTTGTGAGTGGGAAGAATTACAATTGTGGTGCAGAATTCAAGGCATAGTCCATTCTTGTATCGCATTGTTATTTAACCCATACGGGAAGATTCAAGTCGTCAGCGACATCTATCCTATTTCAAAATGGACAGTTACTGTGGGGAACGCTCAACCCTAGACACATATATATGATGAGATATGTGGGGGGATTATTGGTGCTCTTGCTCCTTGACATAAAGAGAGCTTGCTCTCAACATGCTTTATAAAGTTTAGTCCCACATTGGAAAAGCACCATGAGTTATCTCAACATATATATGAGTATGTGTTGTTGGGATACGCACATGGGGTGGTGACCCTAAGAAGGGAACCATGTGGATGATTTTACTAAGAGGAAAATGATTAATTCCAACAAGAACGTAAGTTGATTTTTGTTGTGCAGGCTCGAACTCGATACGGACTCCAGGTTGTCTCGTGCATGCACGGGAGTGTTCGAGGGGAAGGCGTGGGCTAGCAATCGACTATGTTGATTGTGGGATGATGTAAAACATCAAAATCTATTTTGGAGTATTGGTGTTTTAGTCCCACATCAGATATGAGAGATGGTGAGGCCTTACTCCACTCTATAAATAAAGTCCCCTTGCCTCCTTTCCAAAATGCACCAAAGAAGAGAGTTAAGGAAGTCCGTAAAGTTCAGGAAGCCCGTTCAAGTCACAAATATTGAGTGGCGAGCGTCCAGAAGTTCTCTTGAACTTGCTGGTTCCTGGAAGCGGATCGTATAGAGGCGAATCTTGCTTTGAGCAACGGTGTTTTTACACCCCAGCAGATTTAATCCTCCTCTTCTCCTTCTTCTGTTTCTCTGTAACTCGTTCTTCAGGTTTTAAGGCACCTACTGAGTAGGGAGGCCTAACTTTGTTCTTGAGATCTATCTCATTTGTGGCACCTACTGTGTAGGCTTGCTAAACTCCTCATTTGTGGCAACTACTGTGTAGGCTTGCTAAACTCCTCATTTGTGGCACCTACTGTGTAGGCTTGCTGAACTCCTATTTTCCATCTATATCCACGTCTCGGGACTAACATATTTCTTCATCGACAATGAGTTTAGTTTTCATTTCATTGATAAGACCCATAACAATTTCATAGGTCTCTTCGAAACTTTTGCCAATGTTGCAACTTCATGAAAGCTGTTGGACATTTTTGGTTAATATTGTGTATCCGAACTAAGATCCAAACCATTGTAGCTGGACTTAACAAAAGTGTGCGCATGCTTCAAATCTTTCCAGCATCGTGAGAAAATGTCTCTCTCTGGAATTTCTTTTACTTTTCTTATAGTAAATATAGAAAGTGAGTACTAGTGCCTACATAAAATCCCCCTGAACTCAAATAAACAACACATATAACTGACTTCAGATGTTTCTTCACTAAAATGAACGGTATACTTCTTATGCTTCCATTTATTTTCACCAAATTTAACATATTTAGTAACTTCATATGAGCCTTTTTCTTCAATGAATGAGAGATGAAAATACATTAACCCCTTTAACTCCTCTTGGAACTCTTTAAACTTTGAATTGGTGAAAACACTTTGAACTTGTTTCTCAAAATCATAATCAGTTAAACACTCATACATTGAATTAAAGGAACGAAAATCCTCTTGCTTATCCTTTTCAACCTTACTTCTCAAAGCATTGTCGTATTATTCAAGAAATTGCTTCAATGTTGTTTTTGAGTTCACATAATCATCAAAAAAAGGCATTCATACTATCACTGTACTGTGTAGTTGGTTTTTGTGCCCAAAAGGTATTTTTCAAAAAAACTTGTAACCCATCGATCCTTCGCCTTGTACAAATCTCCTAACCATTCATTTTTAGAAAGATCATACTTGTTAATCACTTCTACCCATCCGTCTTCAAACTCTTTTATAATTAAAGAGTCATAAACAACATTATATAATGTTGTTTTAATGATTTCATACAAAGAAAATCGACTTAATTTTTCAGGGACCCTTTTCCATATACGCCACAAGCACCACCGATGTTGAGCCTCTGGAAATACTTTCTCAATGACATTTTGCATAAATTTGCATTGGTCAGTAATTATAGCTTTTGGAGCACGTCCAGACATACATGATATCCAGGACTCAAATAACCTGACAAAAGACTCTGTTTTCTCATGAGATAACAACCCGCAACACAATGATATTGTCTGTCCATGATGATTCACTCCTGCAAAAGGAACAAAAGGCAACTCATACTTATTTTTGAGATATGTAGTATCAGATGTGCTAACATCTTCAAAGGCTTCATATGTTGTCCTACTTCTTGCATTGGCCCAAAATAAGTTTCAAAGATGAGATATATCATCAAGGTCCATCATATAAATTTTTTTTTTGAATATTTACCTTAAATTTTGATAAAATAATTTCTAATTGCTTCTTCATATCTAACCCCAAGTCTTAGCTTTCTTGTTTTTTCAACATGATTGCGACAATCATTTTCACCAAATGTTAGATTTTCATATCCCCTGGCTTCAACAACAAATGAATGAAAATTCTTACTCACACCAATTTCAGCTTGACCAACTAGTTCATGCTTTCTTTTCACGTGATTATCCAACTTCTTATTAAATTTGAAAAATTAAACTTTTCTTGGACTTATGCATGATTGTGCTCAAGAGCAACGGTTGTTAATTTAAACTTACCACTTTTGTATTGTTGATCGTATTCTCGCTTGGCATTCGACTTTAATTGAGAGGCTTGAGTACTTAAAAATTTTCTTTGAAGTACTTCATCTTTTACCTTCTCGAGAACAATGAAATGTGAATATCTCAGCTCCCCATCATCTCCTTTCTTTTGTGTTCTTTTTGTCACACCAAATCCAGTTTGACGAGCATAATTAGTATAATAACCATGAAGCTCTTGCAGAGAACTAACTCCTTCCTTGGGTTCTTTAATTATTCCATTTTTCACATGCTATCTTTTCCATTCATTCCTCAGAATCTTCATGTATTTGATTTTCACACGCTCCCTTGTCAATTTTTCCTTCGAGTCTGTCGTCATTATCTATGATATTTTTATCCGAAATGTCATTTGTATCCTACAAAATTAGTCAATAAAAATAAATCAATAAATACATATGAGAAAGTGAATGAATTTTTTATATTAGCCAATTAAATCTAAAATATAGCCGGTGCAAAATATTTATATGCTTTCTACCTAGAGAGTGTCTTTCTTCATAAGTTTCTTTAACAATGTAGTGAGTTTTTGTGATATTGAAGTAGTATCCACTATGTTGTCTTCTGGTGTATGTTGTGACACACGACATATACAACTACTAACAATATGAAACAACGCCAATTTTGTTCTCTCCTATTGTAATTTGTAGCGTGCCTTGTGCCTGTCATGTGTCACAACAGACACTTGACGAGGACGGCGCAGTTGGCATTGCCGGGCACAACGAGACGGATAAGGCATTTGAGCAAACATGTCATGTGTGAGCCGATCAAGCGGTGTAGTTGGCACAGGAGTAGTTGGCACAGGAGCACCGAGGACGGCGCAGTTGGCATTGCCGGGCACAACGAGACGGATAAGGCATTTGAGCAAACATGTCATGTGTGAGCCGATCAAGCGGTGTAGTTGGCACAGGAGCACCGAGGACGGCGCAGTTGGCATTGCCGGGCACAACGAGACGGATAAGGCATTTGAGCAAACATGTCATGTGTGAGCCGATCAAGCGGTGTAGTTGGCACAGGAGCACCGGGACGCAACACTGCGGAGACAAGGAATCGTAGAGAAGAGTTCGGAGTGGTTCCTTTGGAGAACATGAAGAATAGTTTCTCCAAATCTCTGTGTGAGAGAGAGAGAAAGAAAGAGAGTACCATTTTTTGACGAACTTTTCCGGCAACCTTCCTTCCTGACGAGGTCGGACACCCAGTCGTGAGAGATGGAAAGAAGAATAGAAAATATCTCACGCCAATCGTGAGAGATGAAAAGAAGAATAGGAAATATTAAATTGACAATTCCAATGTTGAATGACAGTAAAAAGGTAAATATGATGGTTTCAAATTTAGATGACAGTAAAAACGAAAATATGAGGGACTCATGTGTCACATACTCTGCACATAAGAAGGGACAAATTAGAGGGATATATAGCATTACTCTTTTAAAGATAACAAAACTTCATACTTAAAGATGAGAAAACAAACACACCTTAAAAACACTGAACACAAATTGGAAACACGGAACACAAACAGATACATAGAAATACTCCCTCTTATGTTAATCAGTACTTGCCCTACTTGATTTCTATTTCCCTTACATCTCTCTTCCTCTCTCCTGACCTCGGAACTGTGACATACAGCAGGCCATTCTTGACCTCGGCCTTGATATCCTCCACTTTAGCATCATCAGGCAGCAATAGGCTGGTGTTATAGTACCCATATTTCTGGAAGTACCAGCTATCTTTCTCGTCGTCATCATCGGAGCCTTCTTCTTCCTCCTTGTGCTCCGCGGTTACTGTGAGATGCCTGTCTACCACTGTGATCTTTATATCTTCTTTGCTCATGCCTGGAACTGGGAACCGGAACTTATAGGACTCATCGTCCTCCTTCACTCGGCCGAGCAGTCGAGACGGCACCCAGTTCTCCAAAAGCTTGTTCAGATTCTCGGAGACGTCCCTTAGTGCATTTCCAAATGAACCAAGTCCTGATAATAGTTTTCATGGAAAGATACATAAGTAATATATGCATTCACACTCCTTTAAGATCTTTCTTCTATTCAATCAAGAAACACATGATCATCATTTGTCATAACCTTGATACGCTCATGTAAGTTTGCAAATGCCTGACTAATTTAGTAGCTACACGAAATTTATATGAAACTTGACAAATATACATAAGCCTGCTTTTGTGTGAAATAATGATGTCATTGTTATTCAATTTATATTTTAGAAACTGAAAATTAAAATAAATCTTACCGGTTTGAACATGATTCAATGTCTTTAAGCCGATATTTCGTCCTCTACTTACGGTTTAATGTGTCTTCTAAGATACAATGGAACTCCTCCTCAGCTAGAAGCACTTCAAACCGCAGGAACTAGACAAAGCAATCAAAATAGACTCTCTCATACTTGATACTAGATTGTATGCATGAATGACCCAAACACTGACCGGTAATTGCATTATATAAATGATGAAGAGACACAAAAAACGTTAACAGACACACTATTTGGAAGGGACACACCCTTTCGAGCAGACAACCATTGAAAGTTCATGGAAGTTAAAAAAAAAAAATCTTTAGACCCAACCCAACCAACCAGTCAGCTAAGCCAGGCCGAGTCGGTCGGACAGCGTATGCGCATGCGTGTTGCACATAATTTGGTTAAATTCTCACCCAATCGCACAAAATTTGGGTACCCCTTGGGGCCCAATCCCAAGTTAAACTTCCTATACGTATAACTTCCTATACGTATACAAAAAAATCTTCATTGTTCTTTCCCATGTGGAACTATGTTTCCCAAGTCAATTTATTCATTCACTTAGATTATTTTCAACATTAATCGCAACATACATATAGAGATTGGTACGACACTGATTTAGAGTGTCGTTGTATTTTATACTATGTCTGTGTCGTCTTCAATATATTGTTAACAGTGTCGATGTATTATAACTCCCATCATTTATCTCTCGACTAATATTAGCCACTAGAGCTCAAGGTGTAAAATGGGCCGGGCGGCCCGGTGCCCGGCCCGAGCCCGCCCGGCCCGACCTCCTGTTAGCCCGGCCCGGCCCGCCCAAAAACCCGGACCGGCCCAGCCCGAAGAGCCAAGTGGTCCGGGTCGGGCCCCCCCCTTCGAGCCCAAGCCCGGCCCGGCCCGGACCGGCTGGAAATTTTTTTTTTTTTTTTTTTTTTAAACGGTCGGCCCGGTTGGCCCGGCCCGGTTGGCCCGAACCGGCCCGGCCCGGTCTGGCCCGGTCTGAACCGGCTGACTGATTTTTTTTTTTTTTTTTTTTTTTTTTTTGAATTTCAGGGGGGTATTTTACCAAAATACCCCCATAATATAGCTGTTATAATAACGTTAGAGGGGTATTTTGGTCATTTTTCAAGAAAATGACCAAAAAACCACTCCAACAACTATATTTTGAGGGTAGAGGGGGTCATTTGGCATGAAAAAAATTCTATAAATAGCCCATAAAATCCATATTTCTAACACAACTCACTCATTCAATCTTCATACAATTTTCATTAAATTTCCATCAATTTGCGAAGAAGCTCCCAACCCCGCTCAAGGCTCAACTCCGAAATCCGGCGTCCGATTTAATATTTTTTCTTCTCTTTCTCTCTTAAAAATTCAAAAAAAATTTATATTGTTTGAACAAAATTTGTTTGTATTTTTCTTACTCTCTCTCCCTCTCTTTTACTTGCTCTTTTTTTTTCGGGAATTTTTTTTCCGGTGTATTTTTCTTCTCTCCCTCTCTTTTATATTAATTTTTTATAATGGCCGGAGAAGGTTCTAACCCACCTACCGGTGATGCCGGAAATTCTTATGAATATTTTCATACTTATTTTGAGCAAAATCCTATTCCTGATGATATTCCTGAAGATTTAGTAGGATCCCCTCCAGAAATTGCGAGTTCCAATCAGAATGTGCCAAAAAGAAAGAAGAAATCAAAGTATTGGAAATTTTTTACTATTCTTTATCAAACTAATCCCGATAATTCTCTTGTTTTAGATCCGAAAGGAAATCCAATTGCGTACGCGGCACAGTGCAAGAAATGTGCCAACATATACAAATGGAAGACTGGAGGTGGCACGGGTACAATTTCAAGACACTACGAGACCTGTTACGGGAGGGACACAATTTCTGCATCTCAAACTCAAATAAATTTTGGTGGAGGTAGCACGGGATCGAACATGGGTACGTTTTCTTATTCTGCCGCTCGGCATAAAACTGAGTTTACAAAATATTTGATTTCTGATGAACTTCCTTTCACTGCGGGTGAAAGTGATAATTTATATGATTATGTCACATCTTCTTTAAATCCTTGTTTTAGTAAAGTGCCTAGAGGCGCCGCTAGAAAAGAGGCTATTAGACTTTTTCATGAAAAAAAAGAGGCTTTAAAAGAAAGTTTTTTGCATGTTAGTCAAATAGCCATTACTTCTGATATTTGGACAAGTAAGCAAAATTATGCTTACATTTGTATCACAACACATTACATAGATTCACAATGGGTGTTGCAAAAACGCATCATCTGTCTAAAGATATTAGAATTTCCACACACAGGCTCCATAATAGCAAGCGCTATTATAGAACACGTGCGTGAATATGATATTCACCAAAAAATATTTTCTGTTTCTTTTGATAATGCTAGTAATAATACTTCTGCCATCTCTTCATTACAACTATTATTTCAACCCATTTTAGAAGGTAGATTAATGCATGTTAGATGTGCTTGTCATATTATTAACTTAGTAGTAAAAGAATGTCTTGATTATTTTAGCTCACATTTAGATACTCTTAGACAATGTTTACACAGTTTAAACACGTCTCCTGCACGGCAACAACAGTTCAAGGCCACATGCTTACATTTTAGTATTCGTTTTAGAAGATTTGTAAAGGATGTTCCACATAGATGGAACTCAACTTACTTAATGTTGAAGTCCGCAATTCCCTTTAAAGATCCTATTACATATTATTGTAACACGGATCTCAATTTTGAATTTCAAGTAACTGAGGATGATTGGGAAGTTGCTAGTTCAATTTATGATTTTTTAGAAACTTTTTACAATGCTACACGTACTCTTTCCGGTGTTTACTATCCAACTTCTTGCCTAGCTTTACAAGAACTTTGTAACATTTCTTTCTTATTTTCTAAATATAGAACTAACCACAATTTTGCTTATGTTGTACAGAAAATGGAAGCAAAATTCAAAAAATATTGGGGCGATGTACCTTTATTGTATTGCTTGTCTTCAATTTTTGATCCTAGAATTAAATTAGATGGTGTAGATACATTGTTAGATGACTTTGGACAGAACATGAATGTTGATGTTAGTGGCATAAAAGTAGAAGTTAAGGCAACTTTGGATAGATTAGTTATTCATTATGAAGACAAAGCACCAACTCCCCGCCCAACTCAAGGGCCTAGTGGTAGTAGTAGCTCTGGTTTGGTGTCTAAGTTGACACACGCCAAACGTATACTACAACGGAAGAAACAAAGACAATCTTCCCAACCGACCCAAGAGTTGTCTTTATACCTTAGTTCTTATGAGGAAGAAGACGATTCTTCCACTCACTTCACCATTTTAGAATGGTGGAAAAAACACGAGAAAAGATATCCTGTACTTTCTATGATAGCACGTGATCTACTAATGGTTCCGGTGTCCACGGTAGCATCGGAGTCATGTTTTAGTTCAGGTTCAAGAATTTTGAGCAAGAAGAGAAGCCGGTTGCTGCCAGATATCTTGGAAGCATGTGTATGTGTCCAAGACTGGGTCCATGCCGAGAAAAGAACTCAAGACAAAGTAGATGAAAGTGCCGACATCAACGAGCTAGACTTCGAATCGCTTAGAATTGGTGAATCATCTAGAGCGGTGCAAGATGAATGAGGCAAAGGTATGAATACTAACTTTGATATTTTTTTCTCCAAAAAAAAAAAAAAAAAAAAAAAAAAAAACTTTGATATTTACACTTTCGGAATTTGTACTTTAAAAATTTATACTTTCAATGTATACTTTAAAATTTTCTAATTTATACTTTCAATGTATATTTTAACAAACAAAGAAAGTAAGTAAATAATTTTTAAAAGTAAATAATTTATACTTTAAAAAATTATACTTTCAAAAAAAACAAACAAAGAAAGTAAATAATTTACAAGAAAGTAAGTAAAATATAAATAATTTAAAAAACTAAATAAATTATAAATCATATTAATTAAAAGAAAGTAAGTAAAATATAAATAATTTAAATTAACAACTAAAATAAATTATAAATTTTATTACTTAAAAGAAAGTAAGTAAAATATAAATAATTTAAATTAACAACTAAAACAAACTAAATAAATTAAAAATATAAAAAAAACATTTTTTAACTTCGCCTATGCCGGTCCCAAGCCCGGAAAAAGAAGGAGGGAAAAATGTTTAAAATTTATACAAATATTACTAAATTTAAACTTTAAAAAAACTTTATACACTTAGAATAAACTTTATAAATAATTTTATATACTTTATAAATTTTATATAAAATTTAATAAACTTTATAAATTTAAACTTTATAAATTTAAACTTTATAAATTTATACTTTAAAAAAATGTAAAATAAATTTGTAAACTTTAAAACACTTAATACACTTACAATATATTTATACATAAATGTAAACTAAAATAATATATTAGGATAAATAATTTATAATGAAATTTTAACACTTAATACACTTACAATATATTTTAACATCAATTATTTACTATGAAATTTTAACATAAACTTTTTATCAAATTTTTCAAAAAAAAAAAAAAAAACATTCAAAACCCAACCCAAGCCCGGACCGGCCCGACCGAAGCCCGGACCCGGCCCGGCCCGCTGGCCCGAACCGGCCCGGCCCAGCCCCTCCTCCGCCGGTCCTGTGGGCCGGGCTGGGCTTGGATTTTCCCGACCGGGCCGGGCCAGGCCCGGCCCGCTGTCAGCTCCGGTCCGGTCCGGGCTTGGCCCGAGCCCGGTTCGAACCGCCCAATGTGGGCTGCGGGCCGGCCCGGCCCGGCCCGATTCACAACTTGAACTAGAGCTAGGAGGGCTTGGAGCCGTTGGTACTCACCAACCATTGTAGTCTTGATTTTTTTTTTCCGATCAAAAATATATATAGCGTAATAATTAAAATATTGCATTGTATACTAATTACATTGTATAGTATTTAATTTTTATTATGTAGTTTTAGTTCATATTTGTGTGAATTCGCTTTTAAATTTTTAATTTAAGTATTCTGTTGAATATAATATTTTAAAATTTAAATTTCAGCCTTTTTTTTTTTTTTGATAATCCCAGAATTTTATTGAGAAGTAGAAGGAATACTGAAAGATTCCATTCAAAAGTAGAAGGAATTTTTTGATAATCCCAGAATTTCAGCCTACCACGATATAATTATGATTTTTTTCATACCACTAAGATTCCATTCAAAAGTATAAACTGACAAATATTTAATATAATCTACTTTAAGTTAAATTGAGAATTAAATTTGAATATAATATAATCTATAGTTTAAAGATATAATCTAATCTAATGCTAATCATATCTCAACTACCACCCCACTCTTTATTTTAATTAGTACTATCCCTTATTCCGTCCTTATTTGTTAATCGTAATAGTAATTATCCCAAAAATGCGTACTTTCTTTAGAATTGGATAGATGATAATACTAAATTAAAAATATGGAGGATAGTGAACATATGATTAACAATTGGAGGATAAATACAACTCTAAAAAAAAACAATATGAGGTAAATACAAATAACTCTTAACAATATGATATACTTTCTATCTTTTATTCAGGCCCTTCTTTTATCCTTTTATCTTTTGATAAAAAACAAAACTTCCTTTATTGCTAGAAATCCTCAATGCTTCTGATGTTTCTTAATAAATTAAGATATGCTTTCAGCACCCTTCATAAATTAGTTTTAAAAATTATTTATTATTTAATAATATATTTTTAAAATTATTGATTTAGCAATTAGCGTGACATATAGTCGACATATACAACTGTCCAAAAAAAGACCTATATTTTAATCGCTACAATTTTTATTCTCTTAGAAATACTAATCCGTTATATATACTAGTAAATGTACGTGTTTTGTGATGATAAGAATAGTATCCAACTATAATCAAATATTTCTTCTAACTCATGTGGTTAAGATGTGAGATATTTTTCTTGTTTGGTCGAGTTTGATTCTCTATGTTGACAAATTTAAACTTTTTTCAATAATTTTTACAAAATTTATTTTTTAAAAATACAATGGACCGTAATATAATGACGACTTAGACGGCTCACTTTCGAACTATTTTGAAGCCTTATATATATATATATATATATATATATATACCATTGACCTTGGCTCAAGTTGTTAGAGCGAGACAAATTTTTCCAAGTGGTTTCAGATAAAATTAAAAGTCAATATTAATATTAATTTTTTTTATTAGAATTGATATATTAAATGTCACATCAATGAAGAGATAGTTTGGAGGAACATTTCGTATTACTCATAGGTATACAGTTGTAACTTTTATTCCAAATTTCTTAGGTTTGAGTGTTCGGTCCTCTATCTAACAAAGCAAAGCTCGATACTTTTTAATACTAACAAAAATTATATCCTTCCATCAATTCATGTGTAGAGGAATATACGTTATAATTACGTTTATGTTCAGACAAGACAATTGACATATGTAAAATACCATTGTTAAGTTGAAAAGGAGCAAGGTTCCATGGTTGCTTCCACAACTGCTGCCCACGTCGTCTCTGCCTACGTCGAGAGGGTGAAGACTCCTTCGAGACTGTCACCTGATCGGTATGATCTTTCTGACCAGTAGACACTGGGGAGGAGGAAGAACCAGCACTATTACTAGTAGGAGAAGTGGATGCCGACGAGAAATGGTATGCTGGAAAATTAAGAAGCCTTTGAGCTTCTTCTAGCCTGGAAGTGTTGAAGAGCAGGGGAGAATGGCGAAGAGGGGAGTTTCTGATGCATAGCCGAGCCAAAGCCATTGAATTGGAGGCCAAGTAAGCCAACAACAAGCCAAGTGATGATAATACTGATGTTAGTGAGATCTTTAGAGTGAGATGGTGTAATGGCAAGAGATGGATTGATATATATATATATATATATATATATATATATATATATTTTATATATATATATATATATATATATATGCAATTGTGGTGATGGCCGAGAGAGAGACTGAGAGAGAGGTGGAGGCATCCAGAAGAGAAGTATCCAAGAGCTTCTAGCAGCAACTAGCGTAGCTGAGGACACATCATCAAGTATAAAGAAAAAGAAAAAGAAAAAGATAAAGATGGGAGTGTTCTGGAGGCAAATGACAAAAAGAAAGATGAAAGATGATGGAGTGTTCTGGAGGCAAATGCAGCCAAGTTCAAGGTGTAACTTGGCCGGGCTGGGTCGATCCGGATTCGATTTTAATCGAATTTGACCGGACCTAGGTCAGGTCAGTCAGACTCGGTCCAAATTGGGAGATGGGTCCGTTTGAACCAGTCCGATTCGGTGAACCTCGAATTCCGTCCGGATTCATGGTCCGGTTTTTATCGTGTCGGACTGAACAGGATCTGGGACAGACCGGTTCAGGGTTAGACCGGCCGGTCCGGTTTGGTTTAAGAAAATTAAATTCTTTTATATGTTTTCAAAAAAAAAAAAAAAAAAATAGAAAACAAAAAAAAATTAAAATTTTAAAAAATTAAAAAATCAAAAGTTACTCAAATAATTAGAGTTTTCTAAAAAGTTTTCTTAAAAAAATGTCAATTAGTATAATTTAAAAATGTATAATTAAAAAAACTAAATTAGTATAATAAGACTAAAAAAATGTAATAAAAATTTAGATAATAAAAATTAGTACAATTTAAATTAGTATAATTTAAAATATTTTTATTAATGTTTAGAAAATTTTTATAAATTTTTTTAGAAATTTTGCACAATTAATTTGCTAAAGGAAACATGAATTAAATGACTAATACAAGATTTACATAATTTAAAAATTAATGACTAATACAAGATCAGTAGTACATAAACTACAATTAATGACTCATACAAGATTATTAGATGTCCATACGGAATTTTAAATGTCTGCGTAACTTTTCTGTACTATAGCTACGGTCCCATTTGAATCGTTTCCTACAATGCAAATATTCAACAAGAACTTTAATAGAGCATCTTCTTTCGGTATCGCCACTTAAACGCTCATTGTAAACTTCGCTAAAATGATGCCAAATTTTTGATCCTGATTCGAGCTCTTGTTGTGGTACGTGTTGAGGTTACGATGCGGGTTGCAGTGCAGGCTGCGGTTACTGATCTTGGGGTTGCTAATCTTATGGTTGTTGTGGTAGTTGATCATTATCCATGATATACAATAGTCGCTTCACACTAAGTCGCTTGCAAATACTGTAAGAGGAAAGAAATTGTTGGTGATTAATTTTAAAAATTTATGGCTTATTTATAATGCAAAATGACCTATTTTACCCTCAAAATATAGTTGTTATAAGCGTATTTTTGGTCATTTTCAGCAAAATGACCAAAATATCCTTAAAACGGTCAAAAAACAGCCATGAAAATGAGGATAAATGGGTCTTTTGGCCCTCCCAAGACTCAAAAAAAAAAAATCAGCTAGACTGGACCTGAACCAGACCGGTCTGAACCGGCCGGTCGGGTTCAGCAGGTTTGACGGTCCGGACTTGCAGGTCCAGAGCTATAATCCAGTCCGGATCCGCTGGATTAGAGGGTCAGACCAGTCCGAGTCGTTGACGGGCTCGAGCCCTACCGGGTCGGACCCGAGCTGGGGACTGGGCCGCCCGGCCCAAGTCACACCTTGAATCCAAGTACAACTAACAAACCACCAAACATCTTTTTGTGTCGATCAAGTCTCAAAAAATTACATTGTTTATTAAGAAAAAAAATACGCCTCTAATGAAAATTCACGACTAAGAAATCGTTTTCCTGATAAATTGTGCCCAATCCGGTTGTAAAGCATCTCTTCTCTATAAGATGTAAAAATGTAAGAAAACTTCCATGCAGTTGCTCATTGTACTTGCAACCTGTCCCGTATCTAGACCAATTACAGAAAGATAAAACTTTGTTTGAAACCATGTATAAATACATACGCAATTAACTTCTGCTGCTCTCACAACATTAGGTGCTTGTGAATTCAAGTTATAAACATACTACATAAACCAAGGGGAAAAAATATGGTTTGTATGTATCACTTGATCTGTGTGATCGCCGACACAAACACCCTAAAAATTAACCCACATGTAAAATAAGAACAAAGGGAGATCTCAAATGTGCAATATGCACGTTCAAAGCTTTGCAACAATGCTAGCAGACTTAATACAGTGAATATACCTTGCTGGGAATCAAAATGATCAGTTGAACACTGATGCAGTATTCTATTTTATTAGAATAACACACATTACAATTTCACTGAGACAAGTATTCTTTGACGTCTGACCAATATTAGCTTCATTTCTCCGGTTCTACCAAAGGCAAATATACGGATGAGTTGCCCTTCCTATAAGTAGCCCAGTATACCTCTCTAGTGTCTAAGTATTCAGCATGATACAAAAAACATCATCTGGCTAATCATACAACCCTTCCTGCTTCCAGACATCCACAAGGAAATCTACCATTTCCTGTGGCCAGCAAAACCCATTTAAAGAAGAAAAAAAATATCAGATCTATAAGATGCACAAACTAAGGCCTCGTTTGGTACACTGTAATGTAATCGTAATCGCAATGTAATCAAATAAAAAATAATAATTTTTTTAATTTGATTACATTACGATTACGGTTACATTATAGTGAACCAAACGGGATATAATTCATTTCAATTAATTGATTTACAGCTAGAGGAATAGGTTGTGGAAAAGGCTCCTAGCAAACTGTCGTACGCATGGGCGGATCCAGCATAGGGGTGGGGTGGGCTTCAGCCCACCCCAATCAAAATAAATTAACTCTTTTTTTCTTATATTTTTTCATTTTTAATTTTTTTTAATATATGTTAGCCACCTCTAGTCCATCCGAATCTGTTGTAGCCTACCCTAGTTTTAGTTTCTGGATCCGCCCCTGGTCGTACGTAGCAAACTTCTGAAGCTCATGCTCTATGCTACATGCATAGTCTTGTACGCACAACATACCTCCCGGCAACATGACAATCAAGCAATTGATGGCAGCCGTTACTATGATCACAATTGTAAAATAATGATGATGATGATGGATTTTTTTTGTCACGCTATATTATGGTACATTAAGTTTAAATCCTAATCCTAATCCTACATATACATTACATATTTGTTTCCTATCATGCTCCACATTCCATAAAACCAATCTTCAGACAGCAACATCAAACCAATTTTAGAAGAAAGACAAAAACAATAAACAATGAAAACTCGAATGACTTTGTTGTCTTCTCTTTGAAAATCATTTTTGTTAGCGCCGGGGCACAATTTTTCGATGGAAAACTGAGAAAATGAAACAATTGTAAGAACAATGTTCCAACGCAACACTTCTAGGAAGGTTGTGCGAGTTTAACGAAGATCTAAGAAGATCTCATTACAGCAGCATATGATATACGAGAATCTAAGAAGATTTCGTAATTCACAGCAACGAAGAAGATGACAGGCGAAAGATGGAAGATGGCCTGCTGGGGTGAATGATTACCGTTGCTCAAAGCTATATTCGCCCCACACGAATAGCTTCCAGGAACCAGCAAGTTCGTCGGAGAACTTTGGAACACTTCTGCTCTTCTGACTCCTCGGATCGTGTCATACTCTTACTGTTATTATTATTAATTATTATTATTATTTTTGTTCTCAAAAAAAAAAAAAAAAAAAAGGAAAAGAGAATTTTCCATGGCATGACACATGTCATGCCATGTGTTCCATGGAAGAGTAGAGAAAGGGAGTATGTGTCCCCTTGCATTTAATAAGGGGGGGCACCTCACCCTAAATTTCCCTTTATATAAACAATCCCACACACAAGCCCAAAAAAAAAAAAAAAAAACCAAGCAAACTGTCACGCCCCAGAACCAGAATACTGGAGAGCGGGGGCGAACATTATTTGGTGATCTAACATCTTGCAATTATATTATTTGTTTGAGATTGAGACAATAAGCTTGACCTTAAGAGACTGTTGGCTTGTAGTAAACCCTCATATCTAGACAGCCGTGACCGTATAGCGAGGTGGATTTCATTTCAATATACGTAGCCAAATATTACATATTCAGTTGATCATGAAGCTAGTCATACAAAATACGAGGACTAGCAAGAGTTAAGTCATACATGATCAACCCTAGGATTTGTTAATCATGTTTACAGCCCGTAGGCAGACAGTAAGTAAATATGCATCGAGCTAACAGGTGCTCGTCGGCTAAACGCCTCAAAAGAATAATTTTACAATAGAGTGAGCGAAACAAAATAGAAAACCCACTCGTAGCCCGGGTTCCTTCTAGTCGCCACCATCGGGCTGGAAGTACGGTAGATCCTCTGGTGCCGCTCCGAAATCTGGCCACACAAAACCAGCTGGGTCAAACCCCAGAAAGAGCAAGTGCCACAAAGGAGGCCAAGAAATAAGAACAAAAGCCAACATATCAGAACATAAGAAAATGGAAGAAAAGTACAAGTAATAAAAGTACAACAGGACAATATACGACTAGGGACATGGAACCATTCCGGGAGCCAGATTATAACCCGTAAACCAAACAAGGACCGGGGTTGTAACCCTTCGCCTGAATAGCACTTGTCTCTATCTATTTATTGTTAAAGATAAGTAAAACAATCATGTTCAGGAGTACCCGATATTGGGACTAGACAAGACTCAGACAAGGCTGGACACCATCCAATAACAAACGGCCAAGCAATTACTACGGCTTACTACTTAACTAACTAGGGTTATCACAAGCCTAATTACTAACAAGATGCAATGAGAATTTCTCAGTCCCAAGCCCTGCAGACTATCCAGTTATTCTTCCGCGGGTTGAGAGTATGGTTGGGTACATCGCCCAGGAGACGATATACCCTTAGGTGACTTAGAGGTGCAACACATGACAGTGTGCTGGAAATGTGCTCTACTCGTCGGCAAGCTACAAGTCCATTAAAGCGCCCAGATAACGAGATTGTTTGTGACTAGAAATTCTCCATGTTCTAGTTTGATCTAATCATTAGCCTAATCCAATTTAGCATGAGTCCCTGGCCGTGGTGCCCAGGGAGTCACGTCCTAGACATGATGCAAGACATGACAAGTAGATTTGTACAAGCAACAAGAAGGAATACCCACAGTGTCAGGGCAAGTCAAGTACGACCAGTTATCAAGTCGAGTCAAGGCCGGTCAAGTTACAAGTTACGAGTTACAAGTTACAAGTCAGGAGTGTGCCGCCACGAGCCACTATCAAGTTATCAGGTTACAAGTCAAGAGTGCACCCCATTGGGTCACTACCAAGAAGATCAGAAGTACTAGGACCATAAATCACAGAAATCACGAAAACCATACTAGTCATAGCAAACACTGAAAATCGTGTCAGGTCGTGTTGGGTCAGGGTAGTCGTGTTGTGTGGAACAAGATCTCAAAACCCAATCCACAAAAGAGAAACCAAGCTTAAAGAAAATAAAACCAAATCTCCATGGCCAAATAGACTGTGCAAGAGATCAGGTTGCGCAAGGAAATGGACTGCGCTAGGGTCAGGTAGCGCTGAAGCCAAGTGAGCTAGGAGCAAACTGCGCAGGGGTGAGCTGCACAGAGGTCGGCTTGCGCTGGGTCGGAGGGCGCTGAGCTGGGTGGCGCTGGAGTCGAACTGCGCTAGGTCGGGTTGCGCTGGGTCGGGTTGCGCATGGATCGGCTTGCGCTAGGTCGGAGGGCGCTGAGCTGGGTGGCGCTGGAGTCAAACTGCGCTAGGGAGCGCCAGCGAGGTTCAGTTCAGCGCAATGCGCTGGCCGAGGAGTTGTGCAATCCAGCCCAAGGGGCCGAGCGCGGATCAGTCCAGCACTAAAGAGCGCTGGCCAAGAAGGGGGTTGTACGGTTCGCCAAAGGGCGAGCTGCACAGTCAGCCTCGCGCTAAAGAGCGCAGGCCGAGAGGTCTTCTTCTCCAAACCGAGAGGAACTCCAAGAACTCCAAAAATTCCAATCTTCATATCTAGGCCAAATCAAAACCAAATCTAGATTTTCAAAGTTCTAACTTGGGTGAAATTGAATTCTCTTCTACATGGAAGCCTCAAAACAAGGAAAATCTAAGTTTAATAGATCAAACTATGTAAATCCGAAAATAGAAAAAACTTAGATCTAGAACAATGGAGACCCCAAATCACAAAATGCCAAGTTCTAATGTTGTTCTCCATGGCCTAATCTAGTTAATGGACAAATAAAATGTGGTGCTTATTTGGTGGCAAGGTGCACTTGCCTAGGGTGTTGGTGGAGGAAGGAGGAAGAAAAAGATGGGGAAATTAATGGAAATTATGGAGAAAAGAGAAAGTTAGGTGGAGATTTAATGAGGGTGGTTGTGGTGGAATGAGGGTGGAGTATAGGTTAAAGTGTTCCATTGGACTAAAAAAAATCAACTAAACCGAGCCGAGCCGAAACCCAAAATACGAGAAAATCCAAAATTCCACAAGTCGAGAAAATAAAATACATGACAAAAATCCAACTATGAGCATGAATACGAAATACGGAAAATGAGGGTGACAACTCTACTCACCTTAAAAGAATTCCGTCCGCGGAATTTAATCAAGGAGCTAGAGACTGCCACGACAAGCTATACTAAGCACCAACAACTACACTAAGCAGTTCAATCATACAATCATACATGCAAGCAAGGGATGGAAAGCATAAGGCATAAGAAAGACATTATACCTTTCGAGTCAAACAAGTCGGGATATCGCGATCGGATGTCGTCCTCACGCTCCCACGTTGACTCACCTAGAGAGTGATGACCCCAAGCAACACGGACCAAGCTAATAGTCTTGTTCTTGAGTATCTTCTCTCTCCGGTCCAATATAGACACGGGCCTCTCCTCTTACGAAAGGTTGGTACCAACAACCAGTTTCGAGTGGTCTAGAATATGGCTCGGGTCCGGGATATACCGTCGTAATTGGGACACATGGAATACATCATGCACCTCACTTAGCGATGGCGGAAGAGCAAGACGATAGGATACATCTCCTACTCGCTCCAGGATATCGAACGACCCTACATACCTAGGACTAAGCTTTCTTCGTACGCCAAAGCGAATGACGCCGCGGTTAGGCGAGATCCTAAGGAATACATGGTCGCCGATAGCAAACTCTAAGGGACGCCTGTGAGCATCGGCCCAATGTCGCTGGCGATCTTGGGCAACTCGAAGATGATTCCTGACTTTTCTGACAACTTCAACTGTCTGGGCAATTATTTCTGGACCGAACATCTGCCTTTCTTCGATATCGTCCCATGCTAGCGGGGATCTGCACTTCCTGCCATACAGTGCCTCAAATGGTGTCATCTGGATGCTGGCTTGGAAACTATTATTGTACGAGAACTCTACCAGGTGCAGGTGATCTTCCCACGAACCACCGAAGTCAAGTGTACAAGATCTCAACATGTCTTCAAGGGTCTGGATTGTACGCTCCGACTGACCATCTGTCTGTGGATGATATGCTGAACTGAACTGGAGACGAGTTCCCAAACTCTCTTGCAGGCTACGCCAAAAGTGTGATGTAAACCTTGAATCTCGGTCCGAGGTGATACTGACGAGCACACCGGGAAGCCTGACAATCTGCCTGAGGTACTTCTCTGCTAGCTGAGCCGTAGACTGACCAACTCTGAATGGAAGAAAATAAGCCACCTTCGTGAGCCTGTCAACTATAACCCAAATAGCATCTCTACTAGCTGGGGATCTAGGCAATCCAGTCACAAAATCCATGGTCACATGCTCCCACTTCCATTCTGGAATCGGCATGGGCTGAAGAAGTCCAGCGGGTCTCTGATGTTCAGCTTTGACCTGCTGGCAAACCAAACACCGAGAGACAAACCGGGCTATCTCCCTCTTCATGCCATTCCACCAAAAATGCTGACGAATATCACGGTACATCTTCGTGCCATCGGGATGAATAGAATACTGTAAACTGTGAGCTTCTGCCATGACCTCCTGTCTGATATCTCCACTGGGTACACAAAGACGAGTACCGTGTCGAAGGGTACCATCTTCATGAGTGCACAACTCTGGCCTTCTCCCTGCTTCACACTCTGTTCTGAGTCGCTGAATCTTGGAATCTGTAGATTGCGCCATCCGAATCCTCTCAACTATGCTGGACTGAACCTGTAGACTGGCCATCAATGCCACGTTGGTAGGAAGAACCACTTCAATATCCATCTTCTGAAGATCTGCCAATAATTTTGGTTGTGCCGTTAGGAAATAAATTCCGGCTCTTCTGCTCAATGCTACAACGTTGGCATTCCCTGGGTGATACTGTAAGTCCACATCGTAATCCACCAGTAGCTCGAGCCATCTCCTCTGCCGCATGTTAAGGTCCTTCTGGGTGAAAACATACTTCAGGCTCTTGTGATCAGTAAATATCTCCACTCTGTCTCCGTACAAGGAGTGCCGCCAAAGCTTAAGTGCAAACACTACTGCTGTCAGTTCCAAGTCGTGGGTCGGATAATTCTTCTCATGATCACGAAGTTGACGTCATGCATAAGATATTACCTTCCCACGCTGCATCAAGACACATCCCAATCCTCTGCCTGAAGCATCGCAATAAACTGTAAATCCTCCGGTCCCATCTGGAAGTGTGAGAATGGGAGCCGTTATCAAACCTCGCTTCAACTTCTCAAATGATTCCTGGCACTCTGCTGTCCAAGCAAACTGCACATCCTTGCGGGTCAACTGGGTCATCGGCACCGAAATCCTTACAAAATCTGATACGAATCGCCGGTAGTAGCCGGCTAATCCAAGGAAGCTGCGAACCTCTGCCACTGAGCTAGGTACTGGCTATGTCTCGATAGCCACAATCTTTTGGGGATCCACTTCCACTCCTCCTCGAGTAATGATGTGACCCAAGTACGAAATGCGATCGAGCCAGAACTCGTATTTACTAAACTTGGTGTACAACTGATGCTCTCTAAGCGTCTGAAGGACAATCCTGAGATGCTGCTCATGCTCTGCTTTGCTCTTGCTGTAGACCAAGATATCATCTAGGAACACGATCACGAACTAATCCAAGTAAGGCATGAAAATGCGATTCATGAGGTCCATGAATACGGCTGGCACATTGGTCGCTCCAAAGGGCATAACAAGGAACTCCTAATGTCCATACCTCGATCTAAACGCTGTCTTCGGGATGTCCTGCTCTCTGACTCTGATCTGGTAGTATCCTGACCGCAAGTCTATCTTCGAGAACACTGAAGCCCCTTTGAGTTGATCAAACAAGTCATCTATCCTCGGGAGAGGGTATCTGTTCTTGATTGTCACTGAGTTCAAGGTACGATAATCTACACATAACCTGGACGTACCATCCTTCTTTTTCACAAGAAGCATCGGGGCTCCCCAAGGCGATCCACTTGTACGAATGAATCCCTTGGTCCTGAGTTCTTCAATCATCTTGTACAAAATCTCCAACTCTGAAGGCGCCATCCTGTAGACTCTCTCTGATACTGGTGCTGTCCCGGGGATCAAGTCTATAATGAACTCGATCTCCCGCTCTGGCGACATTCCTGGAAGTTCCTCTGGGAAGACATCTGGGAATTCTTCAACTATCCTGGGTAACTGCACTGCTGCTACTGCCATCCGCAATACTGGGGATGATGATTCCACTGCGCCTCTGGAAAATGAAAACTCTGGCTCGCTTGGGATACTAAAGATAACCCTACCAACATGGCAGTCTATCCTAGCATACTGGTTCCTCAACCAATCCATGCCTAAGACTACATCATAGTCTGCCATAGAGAATTCAATGAATCTAGCGGGGAACTCTCTACCGCTAACTACGATCCGACACGAGGAAAATACTCGATCTACTCCCACAAGACCATTACCAGTAAGTATATTGAGCCTCACTGATAATGACTCGGGCTCCAATTCTATCCGTGTCACGAATCGTGCAGACATGAATGAATGCGATGCACCAGAATCAAATAATACCAATACTGGAGAGGAGTTGACGAGAATAGTACCTGCCACTACCTCACCTGGTGCAACTTATTCTTCCATAGTCATCATCATGGCCTGACCTTGTCCTCTAGCTGCGGGTCCCCTCTGCTGGAAACCTCTCTGCCTGCTCTGTACTTGGGCTTGGGTATACTGCTGCTGGTTCTGCTGATGAAATGCCTGGGCCTGAGGCAACAATGGCCTCGGGTACTGCTGCTGCTGCATAGGTGCTGGTCCCCTAACCGATGGACTGGTTAGGTTGGAAGAGGACGAACTACCCCTATTCGGGCAGGCTCCTATCTTGTGATCTGCCGCTCCACAAGCCAGGCACAATCCTTGCGCCCTACGACAATCCGCCACTACATGGCCTGGCTTCCCATAATGAGAACATCCCATCGTGGAAGTCTGCTTCTGCTGCTGTGGGTACGTCAGGGTTGAATATTGAACCGACGTTACTGAGGCCGCCCACCTCGGAGTTCCAATGGTCAAACTCCTAGCTGCCGGGACTGGAGCTGATGATTGGTGCATCTGACTGTGGGACAGCTTCCTACCTCCGGTCCTATCCACGATCCTCTGGGAGGTGTACTCATGCCTCCTAGCTGCTCTCAAAACCGTATCAAATGTCTGGTGCTCGAACTGTTCGACTGCCAACAAGATCTCTAAATGTAGTCCCTGTTGGAACCGCTAGGCCCTATCAAACTCGGTTGCCACCAAGGTGGGGGCAAACCTACTGAGTCTAGAAAACTCAGATGCATAACCGTCGACCGTTCTGCCTCCTTGTTTCAAGTTGGTGAATCTCGTCTGTAGGTCGTACCGAGCTACAGCATCAAAATACTTCGTCTGGAATCTTTCTCTAAACACCGCCCAAGCGATGGGTGCCACTAATCCCATGGCTTGTGCCGCCCACCAACTGCGAGCTAAGTCCAGCAATTGTAGGCGTACCACCGCCACCTTCTCATTCTCAGGTATCCTAGCTGCTTCAAGAATTACCTCGGTATCCTGAAGCCAAGCGTCCGCGGCAATCGCATCTTCGCTGCCGTCGAAGAAGGGAGGGTTCAGACGCTTGAAGCTGTTGGCCGCACTGTTCCCTGGATGACCGCCTCTGGTTAAGGCATCTGCCACTACCTGATGTAAGGCGTCTCCTCTACGGTCGTGGAAAGCTATCAAGGTCCTGATGAGACCTACCAAGGTGCCATCGTCAGGCTCTACAGGCTGGACGGGCCGAAGTGGGGGCTCTCCTCCGGGAGGTACAACTCTGGAGGCTACTCCGGAATGCTGGGCTTGATCTCCGGGTTGCTGGTCCACGGGAAGTGCTCTACCTTGCTGATCGGCGGGGTCAGGTATAGTGCCGCTGAAGAAGACGACAAAGAGAAAACAATAAGGAAGGACCAGGACAGATCAACGATACAAGCATGCGATCAGGTCAAGATTCTCAGAGACTTGAAGATACGAGTAGAGATCAAGCGCGAACACTGATTGAGACATCTATTAGGTAAACCCTCACATTTCTTGATTGACAAGACCTGCATGGGCCACCACTTAAACCATGTCACGCCCCAGAACCAGAATACTGGAGAGCGGGGGCGTACATAGCCAGCTACGTATATTGAAATGAAATCCACCTCGCAATACGGTCACGACTGTCTAGATATGAGGGTTTACTACAAGTCAACAGTCTCTTAAGGTCAAGCCTATTGTCTCAATCTCAAACAAATAATATAATTGCAAGATGTTAGACCACCAAATATACAATAAAAGGCGTCCCAAATATTACATATTCAGTTGATCATGAAGCTAGTCATACAAAATGCGAGGACTAGCAAGAGTTAAGTCATACATGATCAACCCTAGGATTTATTAATCATATTTACAGTCCGTAGGCAGACAGTAAGTAAATGTGCATCGAGCTAACAGGTGCTCGTCGGCTAAACGCCTCAAAAGAATAATTTTACAATAGAGTGAGCGAAACAAAATAGAAAACCCACTCGTAGCCCGGGTTCCTTCTAGTCGCCACCATCGGGCTGGAAGTACGGTAGATCCTCTGGTGCCGCTCCGAAATCTGGCCACACAAAACCAGCTGGGTCAAACCCCAGAAAGAGCAAGTGCCACAAATGAGGCCACGAAATAAGAACAAAAGCCAACATATCAGAACATAAGAAAATGGAAGAAAAGTACAAGTAATAAAAGTACAGCAGGACAATATACGACTAGGGACATGGAACCATTCCGGGAGCCAGATTACAACCCGTAAACCAAACAAGGACCGGGGTTGTAACCCTTCGCCTGAATAGCACTTGTCTCTATCCATTTATTGTTAAAGATAAGTAAAACAATCATGTTCAGGAGTACCCGATACTGGGACTAGACAAGACTCAGACAAGGCTGGACACCATCCAATCACAAACGGCCAAGCAATTACTATGGCTTACTACTTAACTAACTAGGGTTATCATAAGCCTAATTACTAACAAGATGCAATGAGAATTTCCCAGTCCCAAGCCCTGCAGACTATCCAGTTATCCTTCCGCGGGTTGAGAGTATGGTTGGGTACATCGCCCAGGAGACGATATACCCTTAGGTGACTTAGAGGTGCAACACATGACAGTATGCTGGAAATATGCTCTACTCGTCGGCAAGCTACAAGTCCATTAAAGCGCCCAGATAACGAGATTGCTTGTGACTGGAAATTCTCCATGTTCTAGTTTGATCTAATCATTAGCCTAATCCAATTTAGCATGAGTCCCTGGCCGTGGTGCCCAGGGAGTCACGTCCTAGACATGATGCAAGACATGACAAGTAGATTTGTACAAGCAACAAGAAGGAACACCCACGGTGTCAGGGCAAGTCATGTACGACAGTTATCAAGTCGAGTCAAGGCAGGTCAAGTTACAAGTTACGAGTTACAAGTTGCAAGTCAGGAGTGCGCCGCCACGAGCCACTATCAAGTTATCAGGTTACAAGTCAAGAGTACACCCCATCGGGTCACTACCAAGAAGATCAGATGTACTAGGACCATAAATCACAGAAATCACAAAAACCATACTAGTCATAGCAAACACTGAAAATCGTGTCAGGTCATGTTGGGTCAGGGTAGTCGTATTGTGTGGAACAAGATCTCAAAACCCAATCCACAAAAGAGAAACCAAGCTTAAAGAAAATAAAACCAAATCTCCATGGCCAAATAGACTGCACAAGAGATCAGGTTGCGCAAGGGAATGGACTGCGCTAGGGTCAGGTAGCGCTGAAGCCAAGTGAACTGGGAGCAAATTGTGCAGGGGTGAGCTGCGCAGAGGTCGGCTTGCGCTGGGTCGGAGGGCGCTGAGCTGGGTGGCGCTGGAGTCGAACTACGCTAGGTCGGGTTGCGCTGGGTCGGGTTGTGCATGGATCGGCTTGCGCTGGGTCGGAGGGCGCTGAGCTGGGTGGCGCTGGAGTCGAACTGCGCTAGGGAGCGCCAGCGAGGTTCAGCTCAGCGCAATGCGCTGACCGAGGAGTTGTGCAATCCAGCCCAAGGGGCCGAGCGCGGATCAGTCCAGCGCTAAAGAGCACCGGCCGAGAAGGGGGTTGCGCGGTTCGCCAAAGGGCGAGCTGCACAGTCAGCCTCGCGCTAAAGAGTGCAGGCCGAGAGGTCTTCTTCTCCAAACCGAGAGGAACTCCAAGAACTCCAAAAATTCCAATCTTCATATCTAGGCCAAATCAAAACCAAATCTAGATTTTCAAAGTTCTAACTTGGGTGAAATTGAATTCTCTTCCACATGGAAGCCTCAAAACAAGGAAAATCTAAGTTTAATAGATCAAACCATGTAAATCCAAAAATAGGGAAAACTTAGATCTAGAACAATGGAGACCCCAAATCACAAAATGCCAAGTTCTAATGTTGTTCTCCATGGCCTAATCTAGTTAATGGACAAATAAAATGTGGTGCTTATTTGGTGGCAAGGTGCACTTGCCTAGGGTGTTGGTGGAGGAAGGAGGAAGAAAAAGATGGGGAAATTAATAGAAATTATGGAGGAAAGAGAAAGTTAGGTGGAGATTTAATGAGGTTGGTTGTGGTGTAATGAGGGTGGAGTATAGGTTAAAGTGTTCCATTGGGCTAAAAAAATCAACTAAACCGAGCCGAGCCGAAACCCAAAATACGAGAAAACCCAAAATTCCACAAGTCGAGAAAATAAAGTACATGGCAAAAATCCAACTACGAGCATGAATACGAAATACGGGAAATGAGGGTGACACAAACACACACAACACCACCCCTCCCCACTCCCTACTACTACCAATGCTGCTGCTGCCGGCCGGAGTTCCGCCCGCCGCCGCCGCCAACCGCTGTCGCCGGCCACCTCTCTCCGGCCACCCCTCTTCATCCTTCTCCTTCCTCCTCTTCCACTTCAAAAAAAGGGAAAGGAAAGAAAACATAGGTAAATTCTAAGCTACTCTTCTCCATCTCTAATTCAACTTTAGCCTAGGATTAGAGTTGCTAACAAGTTTTGTTATTGTTATTGGGTTTAAATTAAGAATTGGTGAGGAAAGCTAGGTCAATTCTCAAAACCCAAGGCAAGTCCTCTCCCTCTTTCCCTCTTCCTTGAGACTTACCTTATATTTTTTCTCTAAGTTTCATAATGGAATAAATTAGAAATTATTTCCATTTTTCTAAATATATATATATATTATGGTTAAAATCCACCATGTAATATTGTAGTATAAATATAGAGATGAGCAAGCAACTTGACACGATAGAAAATATATATATTGGACACACACATAAATAGATACTTGGACACAAGATGATTTATATGAATGTATAAGTTGGGCACATATGTTGCACTCAACACTTATGGCCACTTCAACTTTAAATTTTCAAGTGATATCATGTGGGTTCCATATAAAGAATTATATATATATATATATATATATATATATATATATATATGGACACAACATGACACAATATGTGATACTTTGAAGGATAATATGTATTGGACACGATGCAATTGATATATGTAGAGGACACCTTGTGTAGGACACAACGCAAATATATAAGTATTGGACACGACACCAATGGGTTCTTGGATACATGATATATTTATACACACTTTGATAATATATATATATAGATGTAAATTCTTATTCACATACATATACCCATGTACAATTATAACTCTCGGTATGATTTTAGGGGCGTAACCTACACAAATTATATATATATATATATATACATGTCTTACGTTTTCTTACTTAAACACGTGTACACGAGAGTAGTTTTTGATATTAGCATAACTATTTAATTCTGTCCAAATTATTAAACCGATCGAAATAACACATGTTGGAATGATTGATGGTTAAATTAATTATTTTGCAAGTCCCTATGTACCACGATAACTTTACTTCTATGAACTTCCAACTCTCTAGCATACTAATGCATTATTGCAAAGAGTCTAACATGTTTTTTTTAAAGTTATGACACATGGAATTGATGCCTATATATTACTAATAACTTCATTTGGATACTTGGGATAGTGAACTACAAGTCGCTCAAATCAAAGAAATTGCTTGCCTAAATAAATTGCTTGCTTGCTTGCCAAATTGCCATGGTAAGAATTAAGCGTTTTATATATACATATGCTTGCTTGAGTTCCGGTGTTGAGAGTTGCTCCACCGAAGGGGTCGGCGAACCCGATATATACTTGTGTGATTTCGGTGTTGAGAGTTGCTCCACCGAAGGGGTCGACGAACCCAGAATTTATTTTATAATATACTGTCTCTTGCAAAATTTCTGGAGTATCTAAAAACAAAGGAGACTCTGCCGAAATTTTTGGAAATTTTAAGAGATAGGCAATTCCTGACTTTCGGAAAATATCGGATTCGTATTTAAGACCTAAAGTCATTTAGGAAAGATACTTAGGAAAACAACTAGGAAGCATTGGACGGGAGAAAACAATCTAGATATTCCTAAATAGTTCCATAGCATAATAAAATTAAAAAGCTGATCAGTAAATATCCTACTCATTCGTAAGGCCATGCGAATGGAGTTTGTGAGGCTTAGCTCACGTATTTTCGTTTGCTCAAGGGAGACAAACTAAGCCCAAGGGAGGCTCTTGATTTCGTGCTTCAGATTATTGGCTCCTGATTTTCGTGCTTCAGACTATTACACCTATTTCGACAGTAATATCGAATAGATGATTGTTAAGCCCAAGGGAGGCTCCAGGCCGGATACTAAGCACCGTGCCGTCGAATTCACAGCCTGATCCCGGGTTAACGGGATTGTTGATGGGAAATCATTTAGATGAATATTCAGGGGTTGTTCTCCAATACTGCTAATACGACTACTTTACAAAAACTATTCGTCTCATTCCATTTCATATTTCTTTTACTTGTCACCGTTCTTGGCCGAGGGCTTGTTTGTCGTTTCTAAACGACCTAGTATTTGTTCACTAGGGGAAGGAGAATACAATCCTGTCGAGGTATTGCCACTGTACGTCGAAGAGTAGTGACCTGAAGACTTTCAGTTTATGACTAGTGCTGTCGTAGTTACCTTTGTAAATTACTTTTGTAATAAACCTGTAAGACATCAAACTGTTAGATAAGTTTTCTGTACTGTAATTACTATGTGTAATGTAATATAACTTGTATTTTCCATTCTGCTGATTTATGGGCGACAATCGCGAATTTTGGCGCGTAGCCTGGAGATGTGTTTGACGTCACCGTTCAAATCTGGGAAGCGGAACGTGACACGTCTTTAAGTGGTGGCCCATGCAGGTCAGCTAGAATAGGAAATCTAGGATAAAACATAGGTTCAGATAGGACGTAGGTTCTAGAATTATAAGGAGTACCTCGAGTCCAAACCACACCCTAGGAATCCTTGAGAAGGAAGTGTCGATAGTTAGTAGCATTGTGCAATGATTACCTTTCTCTTATCTAACCAATTATTTTAATCTTAGTAAAGGGATACTGACCCAAGGAATTCTTGGTGTAGATCATGTCTCGATTCGCACCTTTTGCAAGACTAGGTAATGACAGCCACAGCCTGGACGAATATTATGCGTTTCTAAAGAAGATGTGGCGAGTAGCACCAAAAGGGATGATAGAGGCCTATGGGGTACATTACGAGTTGAAATATCCGGTGGTAACGAATATAGTGGATGAAAGAAGAGTATACTATAATACGGTACATTACTATGTCCTGATCAAGGCAGAACCTACTGAAGATCCAGAAACCGATCGTAACGGTACTCTGGAAGAATGGAAGCAGACGTACCCAGAGGCAAAAATCTATAACATAAGGCGAATGTGGATTTAGATCCCCAGAATGTGGATGATGTGTAAATGTAAAAGTGTAAATAAGTATTAGATCCGTAGTTATGTAAAGGATGTGTGAATGTATGTAGTAAGGATGTAAAATAAGTATTAGATCCCCAATATGTATGTAATGTATGTATGTATGTAGTGGGAATGTGATGTATGAATGTATGTAGTAGGAGCATATTGTGCTGCCAATAAATAAAATATGCTTTTCCTATATTCTTATATTCCTTGTAAGTACTTCTTACTTGAGGATATTATGAATGTAGGTATGGACTTGTTTATGCCGAGTTTGGAATGGGATGGGAGCGACTACACTCTGTACTTATACCAACGCTATACAAGAATAATGTGGAACGCACCCGATTGGTACGACGTTCATGTCTACCAAGTGTTTTGTGTAATCATGCGTCCCATTATCAGGGACATCGAGGACGGAGCTGAAGTATATTTTGAAAATACAACCTACTGCTTGTATGTCCGAGATCCAAACCGTATCTACATCGGACTACATGGCAATGAGGGCACACTAGACGACTTTGAAAGACTCCATCCAGAGGTCGACATCCTTACTGAGGAAAGGATCCTCATCGAGGCTATAGCATAAGAAAAACCTAACCATGTATATATAGTGAAGAAGGAGTCCTTCTCTTTTGTCTGCTGTATGGTATTTTAGAAATCAGCAGATATGTATATGAGTAGGATAGGTAGGGATATGATAGATTACTATGTCACATTTTGGGAAAGTTGAGTGACATGAGTAGGCTAAGTGAGAAGAATGTAAACAAATGTAAAGTTGGGAGTAGAAACAACATTTTGTATTACTCTCATTATAATGAAATATATAAATATATGGTTTTATTGTATACCTTGTTATAAATAAACATTGTGAGTCAAATAATCCTTGAAGATTGTGTCTTTTAATTTCAGGATATGGACAACCCGGATCAGCCAAACAATCCACCACCTCAAGCATCAACGACACCAACCGTGGCTGATATGTTCTGTTTGTTCTAGCAACTATTGGAATCCAATAGTCAGCAGGCCAATGCTGTCCATGCAACAAATACCACAATATTGGAACAAATGCAGAGTTCTAATAATACCAAGGATAAAACCCTAAAGGAATTCAGGGATCTTAGGCCACCCAAGTTTAAGGAAACTGAAAATGCAATGGAAGCGGGTCAATGGCTGAGAACCATTGAAGGTCTGATGAAGGCTGTAAAAGTTAAACCCGAGGATATGGTACCAGCAATCCGTATCCAGCTGAAAGACATTGCTGGATACTGGTGGAGTGCCGAGTATCCAGAAGATTCTGACAAGGACATGTCATGGGCAGAATTTAAGAAAAAATTTGAAGAAAGATTCTATCCTAAATCAGCACGGATAGAATTAGAACGACAATTCAACTATCTAAAACAAGGAAGACGCACAGTTGATGAGTACACTGCAGAATTTTCCAGGCTTAGTCGATTTGCCCCTAACATGATAGCGGATGAAGATACGAAAGTATCAAGGTTCGTAGAAGGGCTTGGGACCCAACTGAAAAGTAGGGTCGCATCTTATCGGTGCCAAACCTTTTCTGAGGCAACAGAAGCTGCTCGAGACCAAGAGAGGATACTAAAGGAAGAGCAACCTTTCCGGTCATCACAACCTAAGAGAACCTTTGAAGAAGGGGCACCCTCCAACAAGAATCGCTGGCAGGGATCATCTAAGCATCATCAGAATGGCAACCCCGACAGATTCATTGTCTGCAACTACTTCCAGAAACCAGGACACAAGAAAGATGTATGTAGAAAATTGTTGGGACTTTGTTTGAGATGTGGAGTGGAAGATCATCCAGTCAGTCAATGTCCTCAGCTGCCTGCAATTGGAGCGACGACACGAGGATTCAATCAAGGGTATCGACCTCCGATTCAGGGAAATAAACCTCAACCAAGGACTCAGGCACCAACCTCACAGGCGGTCATGACTTATAGGAATCGGCAAAGGCCACCATATGCCCCTCAGGCATATCAGTTCCAACAAGCACAAAGGGCGGGTCAAGCCCAAAATCACAAAAAAGAGAAAGGGACAAGGGCAAGCATTTATGATGGGAGCTGAAGATGCAAATATCCCGGAAGAAGTAGTCTCAGGTACGATTCTAGTTTCTGCATATCCAGCTTCCGTATTGTTTGATTCCGGGGCTACCCATTCATTTATAGCATCTTCTTTTATATCGCAACGTGAAATAGAATCCCAACCTCTGCCTAAATCACTAAAGGTTCTTACCGGTAATGGAGTGGTAGAAGTCAATCGCGTATGTAGTAAATATCCCATAAAGTTGGGTGGAGGAGCTTTTCGAACTCGGTTACTTGTTTTCCCGACAAGCAACTAGGATGTGATACTAGGCATGGATTGGCTAACCACAACACTAGCCAATATAGATTACGGTCAAGGGAAAGTTACATTTCAACTTCCCGACGGAGAGTCTTATGAATTTGTGCGAGACCAAAATGAATTCAATATGGAAGAACTAGAGAAGTTTGAATTACCAGTTCAAGCAATGTTGCAAGAATCGGTAGAGCAATCATTCCCAAGGATAGTGGAAGAATTTAAGGATGTATTCCCAGAAGAATTGCTAGGGCTACCCCCAGATAGAGCTGTAGAATTCTCTATAGATCTAATTCCAGGAGCAGCTCCCATAGCCAAAAAAATATATCCAATGAACAAAGAGGAATTAGCTGAGTTGAATAAACAAATAAAGAAATTGTTAGAAAAAGGATTTATTCAACCCAGCGCATCGCTATTGGGTGCACCAGTATTATTTGTGAAAAAGAAGGATGGTACCCTACGATTGGTAATTGATTATAGGGCTTTGAATGAGGTCACCATCAAGAATAAGTATCCTCTACCTAGAATTGATCAACTATTCGACCAGTTAGGAGAGGCAAGAGTATTCTCAAAAATTGATCTAAGGTCCGGATATCATCAAGTGAAGGTAAAGAAAGAAGACGTCCCTAAGACTGCATTTAGAACTCGATATGGGCATTACGAATTCTTAGTTATGCCATTCGGGTTAACAAATGCACCTGCCATATTTATAGACCTGATGAATCGAGTATTTTATCAATATCTGAATAAATTCGTGATTGTACTCATTGACGACATCCTTATATACTCCAAAAATGAAGAGAAACATGAAAAACACTTGCGGATTGTATTACAAACATTACGAGAAGAACAATTATATGCCAAGCTTAGTAAATATGAATTTTGGCTGGACCAAATACCATTTCTAGGACATATTATCAGTGGAGAAGGCATCTCGGTAGACCCAAAGAAGGTAGAAGCAGTTAAGTCTTGGCCAACACCTAAGTCCGTAGCAGAAATCAGAAGTTTCTTAGGACTAGCTGGTTACTACCGAAGATTTGTAGAAAATTTTTCAAGAATCGCAGAACCTTTAACCCGTCTTACCCGGAAAGAAGAAAAGTTTAATTGGACAAAGAAATGTCAAATGGCATTTGACGAATTGAAGCAAAGATTAATTTCGGCCCCAGTGCTGGCATTGCCATCTGGTTCGGGGGGATATGAGATATATAGTGATGCATCAGGTAAGGGTCTGGGATGTGTGCTGATGCAACACGGGAGAGTCATAGCCTATGCATCCCGACAATTAAAGATACATGAAAGGAATTATCCAACTCACGATCTCGAACTTGCAGTTGTGGTATTCGCACTCAAGTTATGGAGGCATTATTTATATGGAGAGAGAATCAAAATATACACAGACCACAAAAGTTTGAAATATGTCTTCACACAAAAAGAGATCAATATGAGACAAAGAAGATGGTTGGAGTTACTGAAGGACTTCGATATGGAGCTGGAATATCACCCGGGCAAGGCTAATAAAGTGGCTGATGCTCTAAGCAGAAGACCCGAAGCCTTCTTTATGAATACACCCAAGGAGATCCTTGAGGATTTAAGAAAAATGGGAATTGAAGTGATATGCCCGATAATGGAAGGAATATGGCAAAACTTACAAGTGCAATCCTCCTTAATAGATAGAATTAAAGAGGCTCAACAAAATGACTCAAAACTTTAGAAGATTTGGAAACAAACAGAAGCAGGGCTCCAGACCGAGATAAGGAAGCATCTGGACGGATCATTAAGATTCGGAGATCGATTATGTGTGTCCAGTGGAGATTTAAGAACAGAGGTTATGTCAGAGGCTCATAACTCACAATATTCTATTCATCTGGACAGCACTAAAATGTATAAAGATTTGAGACAAACATTTTGGTGGCACGGGATAAAAAAAGAAGTCGCCAGATTTGTATCCAGATGCCTCGTCTGTCAACAAGTGAAAGCAGAACATCAAAGGACAGCAGGACTTCTTCAGCCTTTGCCCATACCCGAATGAAAGTGGAAGCATCTCATAATGGACTTTGTGACATGACTGCCTAGGACCCAAAGGGGTATTAATGCTATTTGGGTCATTATAGATAGACTTACGAAGTCCGCTCATTTTTTTTCTCTTTCGAGTTGGACAGTCGACAGAGGCACTGGCAGAAATGTACATAAAACAGATTGTCAGTCGACATGGAGTGCCAGTGAGCATAATATCGGATAGAGATACCAGATTCACTTCTCATTTCTGGAAAGCCTACAAGAAAATCTTGGCACTCAGCTGAAATATAGCTCCGCCTACCATCCCCAAACAGACGGCCAGTCTGAAAGAACCATTCAGACCCTAGAAGACATGCTGAGAGCTTGTACTTTAGATTTTGGAGGAGCGTGGGATGATCGTATACATTTGGTAGAATTTTCATACAACAACAGTTACCATGATAGCATCAAAATGGCTCCTTTTGAAGCACTCTATGGTAGAAAGTACAGATCGCCGGTATGTTGGACCGAAGTAGGAGAGAGACAATTGCTAGGGCCAGAACTAGTAACACAAACTGTGGACATAGTCAAGGCAATAAGAAGTCACTTGCAAGCACTCAAGATAGACAGAAGATGTGGGCCGATAAGCATCGAAGAATATTAGAGTTCCAAACTAGAGATCACGTGTTTCTGAAGATTTCACCAACTAAGGGAACCATCAGATTCGAAACTAGAGGGAAACTAAGTCCGAGATACATTGGACCCTTCGACATATTAGAAAAAGTAGGAAATGTATCATATCGGCTTGCCTTACCACCAACTCTAGAAGGAGTTCACAATGTATTCCATATTTTCCAGCTACGAAGATACGTGTCGGATCCGAGCCATATACTCGACTATTCAGAAATCACCGTCGGACCTACACTACGGATAGAACAGAAACCCGTTGGGATCTTGGATCGAAGGGAGAAGGTACTCCGCAATCGGATCATTCCATTAGTACGAGTTGTATGGAGCAAGGATTCACTTGGAGATTCAACTTGGGAGAAAGAAGAAGATATGCGGAGGCAATATCCGTATCTATTCCCTAAGCCAGGTTAGCAATCAATTGTTGCACTAGTTATTTCAAATTCCGAGGACGGAATTTTTCTAAGGGGAGTAGACTTGTCATACTCTTACTATTATTATTATTATTAATTATTATTATTATTATTATTTTTGTTCTCCAAAAAAAAAGGAAAAGAGAATTTTCCATGGCATGACACATGTCATGCCATGTGTTCCATGGAAGAGTAGAGAAGGGGAGTAAGTGTCCCCTTCCATTTAATAAGGGGGGACACCTCACCCTAAATTTCCCTTTATATAAACAATCCCACACAGAAGCCAAAAAAAAAACAAGCAAACACACACAACACCACCCCTCCCCACTCCCTACTACTACCACTGCTGCTGCTGCCGGCCGGAGCTCCGCCCGCCGCCGTCGCCGCCGCGTGCCGCCACCGCCGGCCACCTCTCTCCGGCCACCCCTCTTCATCCTTCTCCTTCCTCCTCTTCCACTTCAAAAAAAAAGGGAAAGGAAAGAAAACCTAGGTAAATTCTAAGCTACTCTTCTCCATCTCTAATTCAACTTTAGCCTAGGATTAGAGTTGCTAACAAGTTTTGTTATTGTTATTGGATTTAAATTAGGAATTGGTGAGGAAAGCTCGGACAATTCTCAAAACCCAAGGCAAGTCCTCTCCCTCTTTCCCTCTTCCTTAAGATTTACCTTATATTTTTGCTCTAAGTTTCATAATGGAATAAATTAGGAATTATTTCCATTTTTCTGAATATATATATATATATATATATATATATATATATATATATTATGGTTAAAATCCACCATGTAATATTGTAGTATAAATATAGAGATGAGCAAGCAACTTGATATGATACAAAATATATATATTGGACACACACATAAATAAATACTTGGACACAAGATGATTTATATGAATGTATAAGTTGGGCACATATGTTGCACTCAACACTTATGGCCACTTCAACTTTAAATTTTCAAGTGATATCATGTGGGTTCCATATAAAGAATTATATATATATATATATATATATATATATATATATATATGGACACAACATGACACAATATGTGATACTTTGAAGGATAATATGTATTGGACACGATGCAATTGATATATGTAGAGGACACCTTGTGTAGGACACAACGCAAATATATAAGTATTGGACACGACACCAATGGGTTCTTGGATACATGATATATTTATACACACTTTGATAGTATATATATAGATGTAAATTCTTATTCACATACATATACCCATGTACAATTATAACTCTCGGTATGATTTTAGGGGCGTAACCTACACAAATTAAATATATATATATACATGTCTTACATTTTCTTACTTAAACACGTGTACACGAGAGTAGTTTTCAATATTAGCATAACTATTTAATTCTGTCCAAATTATTAAACCTATCGAAATAACACATGTTGGAATGATTGATGGTTAAATTAATTATTTTGCAAGTCCCTATGTACCACGGTAACTTCACTTCTATGAACTTCCAACTCTCTAGCATACTAATGCATTATTGCAAAGAGTCTAACATGTTTTTTTTAAAGTTATGACACATGAAATTGATGCCTATATATTACTAATAACTTTATTTGGATACTTGGGATAGTGAACTACAAGTCGCTCAAATCAAAGAAATTGCTTGCCTAAATAAATTGCTTGCTTGCTTGCCAAATTGCCATGGTAAGAATTAAGCGTTTTATATATACATATGCTTGCTTGAGTTCTGGTGTTGAGAGTTGCTCCACCGAAGGGGTCGGCGAACCCGATATATACTTGCGTGGTTCCGGTGTTGAGAGTTGCTCCACCGAAGGGGTCGACGAACCCGAAATTTATTTTATAATATACTGTCTCTTGCAAAATTTCCAGAGTCTCTAAAAACAAAGGAGACTCTGCCGAAATTTTTGGAAATTTCAAGAGATAGGCAATTCCTGACTTTCGGAAAATATCGGATTCGTATTTAAGACCTAAAGTCAATTAGGAAAGATACTTAGGAAAACAACTAGGAAGCATTGGGCGGGGGAGAACAATCTGGATATTCCTAAATAGTCCCATAGCATAATAAAATTAAAAAGCTGATCAGTAAATATCCTACTCATTCGTAAGGCCATGCGAATGGAGTTTGTGAGACTTAGCTCACGTATTTTCGTTTGCTCAAGGGAGGCAAACTAAGCCCAAGGGAGGCTCTTGATTTTGTGCTTCAGATTATTGGCTCCTGATTTTCGTGCTTCAGACTATTACATCTATTTCGACAGTAATATCGAATAGATGATTGTTAAGCCCAAGAGAGGCTCCAGGCCGAATACTAAGCACCGTGCCGCCGAATTTATAGCCTGATCCCGGGTTAACGGGATTGTTGATGGAAAATTATTTAGATGAATATTCAGGGGTTGTTCTCCAATACTGCATTGCATGTTAGGTTTATTTCCTTTTTAATATCATTAACTGTCATCACACCTATCTGGATAAGAGGAACATGACACTCACACATTAATATAGTGCTTCATTTTAATACGACTACTTTACAAAAACTATTCGTCTCATTCCATTTCATATTTCTTTTACTTGTCACCGTTCTTAGCCGAGGGCTTGCTTGTCGTTTCTAAACGACCTAGTATTTGCTCACTTGGGAAAGGAGAAGACAATCCTGCCGAGGTATTGCCACTGTACGTCGAAGAGCAGTGACCTGAAGACTTTCAGTTTATGACTAGTGCTGTCGTAGTTACCTTTGTAAATTACTTTTATAATAAACCTGTAAGACATCGTACTGTTAGATAAGTTTCCTGTACTGTAATTACTATGTGTAATGCAATGTAAATTTCTTTGTATTTTCTATTTTGCTGATTTACGGGCAACAATCGCGAATTTTGGCGCGTAGCCTGGGGATGTGTTTGACGTCACCGTTCAAATCTGGGAAGCGGGACGTGACAGATCGTACATGGACTCCCGTACAAAAGCAACGATGGTGCAAAGCTTCTCTTCTCTCTGACAGGCTCTGTTTACTTGTGTTAAGAAACACTTGTAAACTTTCGTAACCCTCTGAATATGTTATGTACATCTGCCTGTGAGAGAGAAGAGACCTTATATACGCCCGAGTAGCAACTGCCCGGTTAGTACAACATTCGGGACGTGGTAATAACCACTCCGAACGTGCAGTAACCGCTCAGACCATGCACAGGCACGACCTGAAGCAAGTTGCGCCACTCGCGCACCCCGCGTGCCTTGCACACTATGTGCAACACGCGTACTGAGCCACTTGCGCCACCTGCGCGCCCTGCACATTCTGCGCCAGCCACGCAACTGGACGTACATCTGGTTGTGCTACTGGGCGCGCCACTGGATGCGCACCTGGTCGCGCAACCTGGGCAGCGCAACCTGAGCCGCACAACCTGGTAGCGCAACCTGGTCGCACAACCTGGCAGCGCTCCTGGCCGCGCAACCTGGCCTGCGCAACTGGCCGTGCAAGTGGCTCGCGCAACGAGCGCAACTTATACGCACTATGCGCCTAGCGACGATGCAGACGTGCTAAGTGCAAAGTGCGCCAACAAAACACCACATTATGCCTCATAAACCCATGAGCCAGAGTCTGAGTTCGAGTCCGAGTCGCTAAGCCCCTACGGGGCTTAGCTCCCATGGAAATAAATTTTCCAAGAACAAAAAGCATTAATACTTTTAATTGTTGATTTAGCCTTTTTTTTCCCATTAGAAAAATAACCCCACATGGCACACCCATGTTCACCTCCACACCACATGTGCATCTCTAAACTAGCATAGCTAATATATAGAGATACAACTTTTTTGGCCTATTCGATGTGGGACTAAAGTTTCTAAAGAAAAGGCCAAAAACCCCAACAATCCCCCACATATCTCTATATATGGGTATAAGTGTTTTCCATAGTAATTATCCATCATGTATTAGGAGAGATGTCACTGACGACTTGAATCTTCCCGTATGGGTCAAACAACATACTATAATACAAGAATGGACTAAGCCTTGAATTCTGCATCAGAGCTGAAATTCTTTCCACTCACATAATGTAGTTACATGTGCTTCTGGCTACACATTAAAGGCCCTGTGCCAGCCTGGTTTCAGTGTATAATTTTGGGCGTCTACAAGTTTACCCTCAAGAGACGGCCTGATATCTCTTTGTCCATACACTATAGGTGAGTTCATTATAAAGAGACATGGCATGAATCGCTTTGCACTTCCCTTGCGGTGCTACGCCGCTATGACATGGCTTAAAGCCGAGGTCTTACCCCGTACCGGGAACCTCATTGTAGTGTCATACTACTGTAGCATGAGGCAACCGCCTCTTTATAGTGCCAAACTATCCAGCATAAAGCCTTAGGCTCCTTTGCGGTGTTACGCCGCAACGACATGGCTTGCAAGGCCGAGGCTTTATCCCTAACCGGGTACCTCATCGTGGTGTCGTGCCACTATAACATGAGGAACTCCTCCTCTTTGTAGTGCTGACTACACCCCTCTTTATTTTAACATACAGCATTAGGCTAACTGCTTATTTGTGGTGCTACGCCGCTGTGACTTGGCTAGCAAAGCCGAGGTATTACCCCATGCCTGGGAACCTCATGGTGGAGTCACCCCACAGTAGCATGGAGTTTCACTCCTTGTAGTGCTGTTCTACCGTGCTTCATGTAAAGCCCACCAGGCATTCACTCTGCCTGTGAACTCATTAAGGCATTTAAGCCAACCTTCCCACAGGATCCGTTTTTCGTAGAAAACAACAGTAGACAACAGTGGTTATAGGTCCGTAACCTCTCCATGCCCAATAGAACATGTACCCACCGTTCCTGATATTCTTTAGATTAGTGGTCCTCCCTTGAACCAAAAGCTAGATGCCTAGTAGATTTCTCTTTGAACTATTAGCATAAAACTTTATGGTAGGAATACAATAATGCAATATCAGAATGCCTTCAAGCCCATTTTACAAGCTGTGTCATCGACCAGCTAGCGCTTGAGGTCCTTGGTGAACGGATCCGCCAGGTTCTCCTGACTCCGAACATCAATCACTACAATAACATCCCTCTTGATAAAATTGTGTACTGCCCTGTGCTTTAACCGCACAGTCCTCTTTTTTTCGTTGAAGAGGTCATTTGATGCCACCGCCGCAGTCATCTAGTTTTTGCAGTATATCGGTATCGTCGGTATTTGCGCCCCAACTACTGGAAGATCATACATGAGCTCCCAAAGCCATTCTGCTTCCTCGGCTGCGGTATCAAGTGCAAAGAACTCAGATTCCATGGATGACTGTGAGAGCATAGTCTGCTTCTTCGACTTCCACGATATAGCAGCTCCATCCATTGTGAAAATGAATCCACCTGTGGACCTCTCGCTCTCCACCTCTGAGCACCAGCTGGTATCACTGAAGCCTTCCACTATCGACGGATCTCCACTGTAGTACTGTGCATATGTCTGAGTCTTCTTGAGATATCTCATAACCCGTTTCATGGCCAGTGTTCAACACCTGGGTTGCTCGTGAAATGACTCAGCATTTTTACGGCGAAAGCTATGTCAGGCCTTGTGGCAGTAGTAGCATACATCAAACTCTCGATTACGCTTGTATACTCCAGCTGCCTGACACTTACCCCTGAATTAGGCTTCAGCTTCAGATCACACTTGTACGACGTATCGATCCCTGGAAGATCCTGATACCCATAACGAGTGATCATTTTCTCAATATAATGAGACAGTGACAGCGCTGGTCCAGTGTCTGTCCGGATGATCTTGATCCCTAAGATCACATCAGCTTCCCCTAAGTCCTTCATACTGAACTTGCTCGAGATGAATTTCTTTGTCTCCGTGACACAGTTCATATCTGTACCTAGGATAAGCATGTTGTCCACGTACAGACAAACGATCACACCTCTTCCATCAGCGAACTTCGTGTAAACACACTTGTCCATTTCGTTGACCATGTAGCTATTTGACCTTATAACTTTGTCAAATTTCTCATGCCACATCTTGGGAGCCTGTTTAAGACCGTACAAAGATTTTACCAACTTACAGACTTTACCCTTGACGACAAATCCCTCTGGCTGTTGCATGTATATCTCTTCGGTCAGCTCGCCATTTAGGAAAGCCGTTTTCACCTCCATCTGATGTATTACCATCTTATGTATTGCTGCAAGAGCAATCAACACTCTGATGGTGGTCATCCGGGCTACTGGAGCATACGTGTCAAAGTAGTCAATCCCCTGCTTCTGAGAAAACCCCTTGGCTACCAACCTAGCCTTGAACTTGTCAATAGTTTCGTCTGCTTTCATCTTCTTCTTGAAGATCCATTTGCATCTGATGGGTTTCGCTCCTTCAGGAAGATCAACCAATACCCAAGTGTTATTTGAGGTGATAGAATCAATTTTATTGTCAATCGCCTCCTTCCAGAAAACTGTATCTATGGTCTTCATCGCCTCATCATAGGTAAGCGGATCAGCTTCCACATGATAGGTGACAAAGTCACTTCCGAAGTCCTTCGGCCTCTTCATACGCTTAGCTGACGGCTCAGCTTGTTCTGGTTCAATCGTTGTTTCAACAACAATATCTTCTTGGACCACATCTTCATTGAAGACTTTAGTTTCCTGCGTATCCTCAATGTCCTCCGGTACATCCGTAAGAACAATATTCTTGTGCCTTGCAATTTTGTCTTCAAAATATTCTGTGTTGCGAGATTCAATGATATGATTTGACTCAATATCAAGAAATCTTCGAGCATCACTCTTCTCGGCATACCCTAAGAAGATCGTCTTAGTAGTCCTTGTCCCAAGCTTCTGAATCTTCAGATCTGGAAGCTTGACATATGTCAGACACCTCCACACTCGAATGACATTCAATTTAGGTCTGACCTTGAACCAGAGTTCATGAGGAGTAACATCTGAAGTTGCATGAGGCACTCTATTTAGAATAAAAGTAGCTGTCAATGCAGCTTCTCCCCAGTAGCACTTAGGAAGGCCAGCAGTCAACAACATTGAGTTAATCATTTCTGTTAACGTTCTGTTCTTCCTCTCTGCTACTCCATTTGATTGAGGAGAGTACGGAGCCGTAGTCTCATTGACAATTCCATGTTCTTTGAACGATATGAATTCATGAGACTTGTACTCTCCACCTCGATTACTTCTTATTCTTTTGAGTTGTTGTCCAGTCTGCCGCTTAGCTTCGGCTCTGAACTCCTTGAACTTTTCGAATGTTTCGTCTTTAGTCCTCAGCAAGTAGACGAACGAAACTTTGAGAAGTCATCGATGAAGGTTATGAAATACTTCATCCCGGTCTTTGTAGAGAACTGTTTGAAGTCACAGATATCGGAGAGTACCAACTCCAGAAGATCTGCACTTCGATTAACCCGAGGAAAGGGTTTCCTTGTGATCTTTGTTTGAGCACAAACTTCATATTTTTCTACCTTACCCCCACACTTGGAGATAAGTCCTAGACTAGACATTCTGTTTATTCATTTACAATAAATATGTCCTTGCCTATTATGCCACAACTCAATAGTATAAGCCGAATAAGTGATTGTATTAATTACATTAATTACATTGGACTGATTTACAAGATGAATTTTGAACATCCCTTCGGTATAAAAAGCTTTCCTGAAATATATTCCCTTAATAGATATCACCATCTGGCCAGCATTGATGTCCATCCTGAGGCCTGCGTTGCAGAGTAGGCCTCCTAAGATCAGGTTCTTGGCGATAGCAGGTACGTGCATCATGCCTTGAAGCGTCAGAGACTTCTCCGAAGTCAGCTTCAACACCACCGTCATGATCCCGAGCACTTCAGCTTGTGCCTTGTTCGCCATCATAACCACTTCAGAAGTACGTGTGTAGGGGGTGAACCACTCTTTACTGGAGTAGACATGGCAGGAGGCTCCAGTGTCTACCCACCAGTCAGAGTCAGTTTCTACCGTATCAACCTGCGCAATCATGGCAGCAACGTCAGTGATCATAGATACCTTACTAGGCTCTCCTTGCTCTGATTGCTTGGTCTTTGTTTTGTATTCATTTTTGAAGTGGCCCTTCTTGCCACACTTGAAGCAAGGCATCTGAGACTTTGGCTTCTTTTGCTTGAAAGAAGTTCCCTTGACTTTTAGATTGTCAGGGTCCTTCTTCTTGCTGTGGGAAGCCGCCTGCTTTCCCCTTGGTTCCTTGGTATGAACCATATTGGTGTTAGCCAATTTCTTGGACAGTGAGTCCACCTTGAGTTGAGCCCGCATCTGGTCCTCAATATAGATTTTCTATAAGAGATCTTCAAGGCTGATCTTAAGCTTCTTTCTATGCATGTTTGCATAAAACTTACTCCACCCAGCGGGGAGCTTCGAGACAATCCCTCCAACAATAAACTTGTCGGGGAGGGGCATTGCCTCGTCTTCTAACTTCTGTCGCAGCTTCAGAAATTCTTTTACCTGCGGCAACATGGACTTCTCGTCCTCAAAGAGCCATTTGTGATATTTTTCAACCACAAATATCTTGCTCTTGTTCTTGTCTTCTTCGTACAGTTTCTCCAGAGACTCTCATATGTCTCTGGCAATTAGTTTTTTACTGTAAGATTCTGCTAGAGAATCCTCCATAGCATTCAGGATAAGCAGCCTGCAAATGCTATTTTCCCTTCTCCACTTGGCCTGAAGTTTAGTAGCCGTAGTGATTGTGGCAGCAAACCCAACATCTGGAACAGAAGGTTCCTCTTCAATAAGCACGTGATCAACGTCTCTGAGTTGAAGAGTGAGATAAACCTTCCTCTTCCAGACTTGATAATGCTCTCCATCAAACTTTTCTAACTTACAAAAGTCAATATTGAGGAGTGAAGCATTAAAGTTTTCCATCGTAGCAATATAGCTTTGAGATTGTTAGCGCCGGGGCACAATTTTTCGATAAAAAACTGAGAAAATAAAATAATTGTAAGAATAATGTTCCAACGCAATACTTCTAGGAAGGTTGCACGAGTTTAACGAAGATCTAAACAGATCTCGTTACAATAGCATATGATATACGAGAATCTAAGAAGATTTCGTAATTCACAGCAGCAAAGAAGATGACAGGCGAAAGATGGAAGATGGCCTGCTGGGGTGAATGATCACCGTTGCTCAAAGCTATATTCTTCCCACACGAATAGCTTACAGGAACCAGCAAGTTCGTCGGAGAACTTTGGAACACTTCTGCTCTTCTGACTCCTCGGATCGTATACGGACTCCCGTGCAAAAGCAACGCTGGTGCAAAGCTTCTCTTCTCTCTGACAGGCTCCGTTTACTTGTGTTAAGAAACACTTGTAAACTTTCGTAACCCTCTAAATATGTTCTGTACATATGCCTATGAGAGAGAAGAGACCTTATATAGGCCCGAGTAGCAACTGTCCGGTTAGCACAACATTCGGGACGTAGTAATAACCACTCCGAACGTGCAGTAACCGCTCAGATCATGCACAGGCACGATCTGAAGCAAGTTGTGCCACTCGTGCACCTCGTGCGCCTTGCACACTGCGTGCAGCATGCGCACTGAGGCACTTGCTCCACCTGCGCCACCTGCGCGCCCTATGCATCCTGCGCCAGCCGCGCAACTGGACGCGCATCTGGTTGCGCCACTGGGCACGCCACTGGGCACGCACCTGGTTGCGCAACCTGGGCCACGTAACCTAAGCCACGCAACCTGGCAGCGCAACCTGGTCGCGTAACCTGGCAGCGCTTTTGGCCGCGCAACCGACCGCGCAAGTGGCTCGCGCAACGAACGCAACTTATGCGTACTATGCGCCTAGCGACGATGCTGATGTGCTAAGTGCAAAGTGTGCCAACAAAATGCCACATTACACCTCATGAGCCCATGAGCCCGAGTCCGAGTCCGAGTCCGAGTCCGAGTCGCTAAGCCCCTTCGGGGCTTAGCTCCCATGGAAATAAATTTCCCAAGAGCAAAAAGCATTAATACTTTTAATTGTTGATTTAGCATTTTTCCCATTAGAAAAATAACCCCATATTGCACACCCATGTGCACCTCCACACCACATGTGCATCTCTAAACTAGTATAGCTAATATATAGAGGTACAACTTCTTTGGCCTATCCGATGTGGGACTAAAGTTTCCAAAGAAAAGGCCAAAAACCCCAACAATTGTTTCCGATGAATAATACCAAGAAATGGTATAGGAAAACAGATTTGATTAAAACCGACCATACAAGACAACAAAGCCTTGTCCCAACATGCTAGACACCGACACAATACTTGTTATTTCCGAAACAAATCTAGATGAAAGAACGATCAAAATTTAAGAGATCTCTTGCAAAATAATTTTGCTCTCTATTATGATTTTATAGGATTTAGGAGACTTCCTGCAAACAAGTTTGCTTTCCTAATTTTCTTAAGTTGGGATTTCGAAGACTTCCTACAAACAAGTTTGCTTTCCTAATTTTTTTAAGTTGGAATTTCGGTGCCTTCCTGCAAACAAGTTTGCTCTCCTAATTTTCTGAACTGAGTTTCAATACTTTGGAGATTTTGGTGAATAAGTTCGCTCTCCAAAAATACCGAAACTGAGTTAGGATTTTAGAGATTTCGCAAATAAGTTTGCTCTTCAAAATATCTTGCAGCCCACCAAGAAGAAGAAAAAGAAAGAGGAGATTTCAACAGCCCTGCTAGGGTGATAAAAATCACCGTTGCTCAAAGCAAGATTCGTCTTTATGCGATATGCTTCCAGGAACCAGCAAGTTCTCAAAGAACTTCTGGAACGCTCGTTAGCCAACTTTTTATGACTCGAACGGACTCCCTGGACTCAACGGGCTCTCTTTCCTTTATACTTTGGTACATCTTATAATGGAGGCCAGTGGGCTCTATTTATAGAGTGGAGTGAGACTTTACATTTTGCCCTATCCGATGTGGGACTAAAATACCAATACTTAAAATAGAGTTTGGTATTTTAGATCATCATACAATCAGCACAGTCGTGCGCCAGTCCACGCCTACCCCCCCGAACACGCCCGTGCATGTACGAGGCATCCTGGAGGCCGTGTCCGTGTCCGAGTCTGAACGACAGAAAGTAACTTGCTTCCTTGTTGGAGTTAATCATTTTTTTCTAGGTAAACATCCGCATATGGCACCCACATGTGCCCCACCACATCATATGTGCATACCTCAACACATGTAAAGCAATATATTGAGATATCCACTTGGTGGTGTAGCCGATATGGGATTATTCTACACTCGTCTAAAGGCAAAAACACCAAAAATTCTCACATATCTCAATATATGTGGGTTGAGCGTTCCCTATAATGACTGCCTATCATACATTAGGATAGATGTCGCTACGACTTGAATCTTCCCACATAGGTTAAATAATAGTATGATACAAGAATGGACTAAGTCTTGAATTCTGTACCATAACTGTAATTTTTGTTCACTCACATAATGACATCAACCCTACTTACGGTTGTACATTAAAGGTCTTGTGCTAGCCTAATTTCGACGTATGTATATTGGGTGTCTACAAGGTTTTTCTCAAGAGACGACATATATCTCTAACATTACACTCTAGGTGAGTTCTTTTAAAGAGTCTTGGCATGAAGCCTTTTGCTTCCTTGCGGTGTTACGCCGTTATGACATGGCCCAAAGCCGAGGCAATTCCTCATGTGGTGTCATACCACCGTAGAATGAGGTCCAGCCACTTTGCAGTGTCAAACTACCCAACATGAAGGCCTTCGCTTCCTTATGGTGTTATGCCACCGTGACATGGCTCGTGAAGCCGAGGCTTTACCCTTTCTAGGTACCTCATGTGGTGTCACACCACTATATCATGAGGCCCAGCCCCTTTATAGTGATGCCTATTATTCTTCATTCTACGGTATTAGGCTCACTTGCCTATGTGAGGTGCGACGCCGCTGTGACTTGGCCCGAAGCCGAGGCTTTACCCTCACTAGGCACTTTATATGGAGTCACCCACTGTAGCATGGAGTACTACGCTCCTTTGTAGTAATGTGCTACCGGTACTTTCTATAAAGCACGTCGGATATCCCAAATGTCCGAGAACTCATTAAGGCTTCCAAGCCATCCTTTCACAAGACTTTGTTCTATACAAAGAACAAACAATAGACAACAATGGTTTTGGGTTCGGAACCCCGTATTTTCTATGGTACTACTCACTGCCAATAGTAATTCTGGGTCCGTAACCCCATAGCTCCCAAAGGATAACCCATTATTTCTGATATTCTTCCAGTCAATGATCATTTTTTAACTAAAAACTATATGTCTAGTAGATTCCTTTTTGAACTAATAGCATAAAATTTTATAGTAGAATTACAAAGACATAATATCAGAGTGTCTTCAAGCCCATTTTACATAATGTGTCTTCGACCAGCTGACGCTTGAGACCTTTGGTAAATTGAACTGCTAGATTTTCCTGTCTCCGAACATCAACCACGTTAATAACTCCTCTTTTGATAAGATCATTTACCGTCCTATGCCTTAGACGCACAGTCCTTTTCTTGTCATTGAATCGATCATTCGATGCCACTACTATAGTCGTCTATTTGTTGCAGTATATCGATACCACCGGTATCAGCGTACCAACCTTTGAAAGATCATACATAAGCTTCCGAAGCCATTCTGTTTTATCTGCTGCAGTCGTCAGTACATAGAACTCAGATTCCATAGAAGAGTGTGAGAGCATAGTCTGCTTATTCGACTTCCACGATATAGCAGCTCTACCCATAGAGAAGACATATCCTCATATGGGCCTTTTACTCTCTACTTTTGAGCACCAGCTTGCATCACTTAAGCCTTTCACTACTGTTGGATCTTCGCAGTAGTATAGTACATACTTTTGAGTCCCCTTGAGATATCTAATTACCCTTTTTACATCTTTTCAGTGCTCCACACCTAGATTGCTCGTGAATCGACTCAACATCTCCACAAAAAAGCTATGTCAGGCCTTATGGCAGTAATTGTATGCATCAAACTTTTGATGACGCTTGACTACTCCAGCTGTCTGACGCTTTTTCTTGGATTTGGCTTCAGTTTCTTATCACACCTATATGACGTATATATCCCTGAAAGATCTTGATACCCATAGCGTGTGAGAATCTTCTTAATGTAATCGGACTGTGACAATGTCACTCTAATTTCCGTCCGAATGATCTTTATTCCTGGGATAATATCATATTCCCCTAAGTCCTTCATACTGAACTTAGACGAGAGAAATTTCTTTGCCTCAGTGATACTTGCTAGATCTATACCTAAGATCAGCATATCGTCTACAGATAGACAAATGATAACTCCTCTTCTGTCAGCGAACTTTGTGTACACACATTTGTCCATCTCTTTGACCTTGTAGTCGTTTGATCTTATAATTTTATCAAACTTCTCATGCCACATCTTGGGAGCTTGCTTGAGACCATATAACAATTTTACCAACTTGCAGACTTTGTCTTCAAGGCCCTTGACAAAAAACCCTTCTGGCTGTTGCATATAAATCTCTTCGGTCAACTCACCATTCAGGAATGCAGTTTTAACATCAATTTGATGAATAACTAGCTTGTGAATTGCACTCAGAGCAATCAACATCCTGATGGTTGTCATCCGTGCTACTGGAGCATATGTGTCAAAATAATCGATCTCCTGTTTCTGAGAAAATTCTTTGGCTACCAGCCTAGTCTTGAACTTGTCAACAGTTCCATCAGCCTTCATCTTCTTCTTGAAGATTCATTTACATTCGATTGGTTTTGCTCTTTTCAGGAAGATCGACCAACACCTACGTGTTGTCGAAGGTTATCGAGTCATACTCATCATTAATAGCCCCTTCTATAGGACAGCGTCTCTGTTCTTCATCACCTCATCATAGGTAAGCGAATTTACTTCCATATGATAGGTGACAAATTTTTTTCCAAAGTTCTTTTGTCTCCTCACTCGCTTAGACATAGGTTCTGCGAGTTCTGGTTCAACTTTTGTTTCTGCAACAACAACTTCTTCTTGGGCTACATCTTCGTAAAGAGCTTCAGCCTCCTGTGCACCAATACTATTCTTCGAAATATTCGTGAGAACAATGTTGTTGTGCATTGCAAATTTATCTACAAAGAATTATGTATCATGAGATTCAATAATATGATTTGATTCAATATCAAGGAACCTTCGAGCATCACTCTTATCGTCATAACCCAGTAATATAGTCTTCATAGTCCGTATTCCAAGCTTCTGAATCTTTAAATCCGTACATACGCTAGACATCCCTATACTCAAATAACATTCAAGTTGGGTCAGATCTTGAACCAGAGTTCATGAGGAGTGACATCGAAAGTTGCATACGGTACTCTATTCAAAATGAAAGTACCCGTGCGCACTGCTTCACCCTGAAGCAATTTGGAAGACCCGCTGTCACGACCCGCACCCGCTTTTTCGGATACGAGACGTGTCCAAGCCAGCCTATGCCGCAGAGTCGGCGGTAGAACGCTGTCAAGCCCACAAGAATTAAATGCTCAAAATACAACATTTGCTGCTCATTCACATTTCTAAATTTATCACAACATTTACAACATTTATAATTAAAGAAGATACAAGATTTTACAATAAATGAAATTGATACATCTGCTATCTATTTCTAGGTTGACCTCAGCATACCCAAGCCTTCCCCAGTACTAAGAGTGATCGCGGCTATACCTGAAAAATGTTGGTTTCCAGTCAGGAATGGAACAAGTACACAAACCGACGGCAATATGAAAACATAATAGA
>JANAVB010004998.1:11141308-11168808 GCA_029216955.1 Iris pallida
ATCCTGGAGACGTCTACATCTCAGTCCACGTAGGGTAATTAGATGAAGAGCGAACCAAATGCATCATGGTTGATCAGACCGTAATACAATAATTCTGATTAGACAATATGTTAGCGGGCGTCCCCAATATACATATGTCTTGAATCAAGCTCGATAAAAGAGCAAGCTTGCAAAACTAGGCTGTAATAGTAGCGTTGGTCAAGATAGTCAAAATACAAGTGTGCGAGATTTTTGAAAAGAGATACAAGTAGTTCGAGTTTGGAGAGTGTCAAAAACCTTACTTGGTGCTCTTGCCTATACAGTCATCCTACTATCCCTTATCCTTAAGGCCTTGGTCGACTAATGGGTTATAGAACTCTAAATTCTAGGTTCTAAGTAAACCTATTAGTGCCAGTCAATTGCCTCGTCAATAGATCACAAGAACCACATTACGTTAGGTTGGGAGACATGCTACTCAACTTACAGAACTTTTACTAGTTTTGGCTTTGGAACTTATGGGACACACATAGCATTTTCCTACCCTCTATAGTATCCTAAACTTGTAATCACATCGGAAGTCATTTCACCAAGAATTATGCCCCTCCCGTATACTCGGCGGTGGTAAACCCTTGGTTCCGTGATTCAGCTGTGATAGACTATAAGGTACTCTACCTTACATTGACACAAGGGTATCTAAGATCTAAAGAGGTCAACTAGGACATAGTTTTAGCAATGTTCCATAAACTACAATTCTGCGAAGGGATTTCAGTTCTATGGGTTGTGCCTCGCCAGTGCGCTGCTGGATGCTCTGAACCCATATTCTCCAGTCTCAAATATTTGACGACAGTGCGCTGCTATCTAATCATCGCAGTCGTTTAATTACTCTAACTATATTCTTAAGGGTTTCAAGGAGCTGCTAGAGTTCCACTAATTGGCTATGATAGAAAGTGTAACCTCTGCCTATAAGTATCAATCCTTAAAGCAAAAGACTGGTCGAAAGAAAACATCTGATGACAAGTGAAGTAAAAACATCCTAATCTGTATCTCATATATATTTCAAATGGCTGAGGGAAAACTTTAAATCAAATCTAACTCGAGATTCGTACACGAATAACAGAATCAGAAATTACAAACTAACTCCTTACAGCAAAAGAGAATTTAAAATAGACGATTCTAACTCATGATATAAGATTTATATCTAATGAAGCAAAAGAAAATTAAACAGTTCATCAAGATTAAAGCTTTAATTCTAGGCAATCCTAACATATCAAGCGAATAGTATATCCACATTGGATCACATTGTCATATCAAAAGTAATGGTGTATTTATAGAGATCTGACTAGCTACCTAAATTTAATAACTCTGTATCCAATTTGCATGGCCTATCAGACAATCTTAACTACCCAGTTAGTCAAATTAATGAGGGAATCCTATTCCTAGTCATTCTCTTAAATTATTTTAATCCTAATTGTGAATGAGCATTTCTTAGTCGCAGGCTCGTAATAGTACGACTAACGTACCATCACGACTTCGTAATATTTTGTAAAAACTGACCTGCATAGGCCACCACAAAAACTTGTCATGACCCGTACCCGCTTTTTCGGATACCAGACGTGTCTAAGCCAGCCTATGCCGCAGAGTCGGTGGTAGAACGCTGTCAAGCCCGCAAGAATTAAATGCTCAAAATACAACATTTGCTGCTCATTCACATTTCTAAATTTATTACAACATTTACAACATTTATAATTAAAGAAGATACAAGATTTTACAATAAATGAAATTGATACATCTGCTATCTATTTCTAGGTTGACCTCAGCATACCCAAGTCTTCCCCAGTGCTAAGAGTGATCGCGGCTATACCTGAAAAATGTTGGTTTCCAGTCAGGAATGGAACAAGTACACAAACCGACGACAATACGAAAACATAATAGAATTAACAAGACATGAAAATAACATATGAGATATAAAGACTGGAAAGTACTGATGACATGGCACGGTGGATATAAAAAGGAAAAATAAAAGACATCTACCTATGTGGTGTGAAATATCCGTTTCGACATGTGAACGGCTAGGGGTAAATAAGGCACACTGTACGTGTCGTGTGCAGCTGTTAGCATTCACGAAAGACACGGGGATAGTTCTGGGTAGTCCACATGTCTACTAAGATATTTCCCCTTCCGACTACTCCGTGTGACGAGCGTGTCAACAAGCAGAAAAATATATGTATAGACATGAAATGAAAAGACTACTATGAATCGAAAGCAATCAGAAAGTGCACTTGCCTGAGGTGCTTAGCTGGTGAAACCAATAATAATATACCACTCAATGAGCCACAATCAGTCAACACATGCAGAAGTCTCCAGATGCTGAAATAAACAGTACCAATATTCTTAGAATAGTCAAATTAGCTAGGATTGCCTGTCCTTAAGTCCAATTCTGGACACAGGGGCAAAACGGTAATTTTGGGCAAAAACGATGTCCGTCATTGGACCCGCTTTGTACCGAAAAGTGTGCCAAGTCAACGGTCTCTAAAATCGTCAAACTACATGTCAATAGGTCCGATTTTTTGATACGAACCCAACCGTATGTCCAAAGTTGGATTCCGGCGGGCCGTGCACAAAATTGCCCGTTGAGTCGGACCGTGGGGCCCGCAAAACGACGTACGATTCAACTGTCTCAGAATTGGACCAAACTTGGCATACATGACCAAAAAATGATACGGTCCTGTTGGCGTAAGTTTCGTCTCGATCTAACGAGCGTGCACGAAGTAATTGAGAAACTTGCACATAGGCCGATACAGTGAATTTTGACGGATACGCATCAAATTCGTCGCGCACACGCGACCAATTCGAATTTCGTCAAAGCCCACACGACCACGAAGCCGTTACGCAGCTTTCGATGCCTTCGGTTCGCGTCCATGTCACCCGATTTGGCGGGACGCACGTCGTGTGGATGAGTTTTCTTGAAATTTTACTGTTTCGAAAATAGGTTTTTCCGAATTTTCAAGAATGGTTTAAACTGTACATGGTTTATGAAATTCAGAACTACGAAATAGCTTCTGATCCCCTATATGTTGTCTAAAAATGTGTTCAATTAGAATTTCTAATATGACATTAGATCGATCAAAAATGACCTCCAAACCTGGATGGTTGGACTGCTATAAACTCTGTTTTGGAACAGATTTTCGTCGAATTTTGGGTCGATCCTCCGATCAATATAAAGCATATCAATTCATTCTAATTGAAAGGAAATAACTCGTATGTGTTGGGGACATACCCGAGAAAATGACTCAGCGAATGGTCGTTTGAGCGTCGCGATATTGCGCGACGAAGTAGGCTTCATGAACGCGCTCACTGCTGTGTGTTCTGTAGAACAGTTCTTGGCCGTGGCACGGTTGGCCGACGGCGGCCCTGGCAGTGGCTGGCCAGCAGAGGGGCGCGCGCGCAACCCCCCTGGGGTTGGCGTTGGCGCTGGTGATCGCTCTATTGAAGAGTTTAGGGTTGCAGTTGTTCTCTCGACATGGGTTTATATATACAGCCGCAGGGGGGGTCTCGGTTTGCTGTGCTATGTTGAAACAGCAGGGGATCGGGCCTGGGCCTATGGGCTTGTGAGCTCGGGCTGCTACGCTAATCCTTTTTGTTTTTCTTATTTCTTTTTCTATGTCATTTTCTATATCATATATATATATATATATATCCATATATATATATTGTACATCTATGTACCCTTATAAATATATATATATCCATACATATAAAATATATATATATATCCATATATATATATATATATATATAAATATATATATGGATATATATATATTTATATATATATATATATATATATATAAATATATATATATATATATATATATATATATATATATATATATATATATATATATATATATTATACATCTATGTACCCTTATAAATATATATATATATATATATATATATATATATATATATATATATATATATATATATATATATATATATATATATATATATATACACACATAAATATATATACACACATAAATAAATAAATATATATATTTTATATATATATATATATATATATATATATATATATATATATATATATATATATATATATATATATATATATATATATATAGACATGGAAATATATATGTTTATATATATACACACATATTTCTATATACATATACTCATATATTTATATACATTTATACATACATATACTCGTATATTTATATACATTATTATATATATACACACCAATATACACTTATACGTATTTATATATATGCACATATACCTTTGTATATAATATATTTATATCTACTCACCCATGTACACATATATATATTCAATATATATATTTATATATATATATTCATACACATACTCATATATAATATATATATATATATTTATATATATACATACATGCACATTTATACATTCTCTTATACGTTTATATAACCATCCTCCTAAAATCCAATTAACCTCACTGCTATTTGTTTCCTAGTGTAGGGCCTACCTACATCAATATGAACACTGTTACAATAATTTTTATTTGACAATAAATAAACATAACCAATAAATAATTAAATAATTATTTACAAAATCTAAAATCACTATTTAAATCAAATAAATAATAATAATAAAATACTTCAAAATTTTCGGGAAGGGAAGCTACATCCACAATCAACAACATTGAGTTTATCATCTTTGTTAACGTTCTGTTCTTCCTTTTTGTAATGCCATTTGATTGAGGGGAGTATGGAGTAGTCGTCTCATTGACAATTTCATGTTCTCTGCAGAACGATGTGAATTTATTAGACGTATACTCTCCACCTCGACCACTTCTGAGTCTCTTGAGTTGTTATCGGTTTGACGTTCGACTTCACCCTTGAAGTCCTTAAAATTTTCAAATGTTTCATCTTTAGACTTGAGCAGTTAAACGAACGCGTACTTTGAAAAATTGTCGATAAAACTAATAAATACTTCATTCTAGCCTTTGTGGAGAACTGTTTGAAGTCACAGATATCTGAGTGCACCAACTCCAAAAGATCTGTACTTCGGTTTATCTGCTTGAATGGTTTTCTAGTGATCTTTATATGTGCATAGTCTATGCACAGATCTCACACTTCTCCAACTCTTTATCCCCATATTTGGAGATAAGCCCTAGACTAGACATCTTATTAATTCTTTTACAATGAACATGTCCTAGTCTATTATGCCACAACTCAAGAGAATAATCAGAAATAGAGACTGTATTAATTTTCTCAATTGGAGTTACAAGTTGAAGTTTGAACATCCCTTCGGTATAGAAAGCTTTTCCAAAGTAGGTTCCTTTATATGACATAACTACTCGACCACCGTTAATGTCCATCCTTAAGCCTGTATTACAGAGCAGACTTCTAGAGACCAAGTTCTTGGTTATCACCGGTATGTTCTTCACATCCTAAAGCATCAGCGACTTCCCCGAAGTCAGTTTTAGTACCACCGTCTCGATCTTCGACACTTCAGCTTGTGTCTGGTTTGCCACCATAACCTTCTCAGATCTAGGCTTGTATGTGGTGAACCACTCTTTCTTAGAGCAAACATTACATGATGCCCCAGTGTCTATCTACCAGTCCGTGTTAATACTAGTCGAGTCAACTTGTGCAATAATAGAAATAAAGTTAGCCTCATCTTGCACTTTCCGTTTAGGTTTTTCTTTGCAGTCTTTCCTCTAGTTTCCTTTCTTGCTACAGTTGAAACAAGTCCTAGGTGCTTTGGACATTGGCTTGAACCGAGCCGACTTCATCTTCAGTTGGTGAACGCCCTTCTTTTTGTTGGAAGAAGTCTTTTACTTCCTCTTGGAGTCTCCAACTTGCACCATATTGGCCTCAGCCATCTGTTTGGACATGGTGTCTAGTTTAATTAGAGCGCTCAACTCGTCTTCAACATGAATCTAATTTAAGAAGCGTTCAAGATCCACTTCCATATTCTTGCAGGGCATGTACGCAATAAAATTGCTCCACCTAGGTGGAAGCTTGGCGACAATACTCTCGACAACGAAAGCATCGACCTAGGGCTTGCCGTCATCCTCAAGTTTCTGACGCAACTTAAGAAATTCTTTGACTTAAGGCAAAATCGTCTTGTCGTCCTCAAATCGTATCCTCTAGCCCTTTTTGATTATGTGGATCTTGTTCATATTCTCATTTGCCTTGTAGAGATTCTCTGTAGACTCCTAGATGTCATTGGCATTGACAGTCTGACTATATGACTCTGCCAGAGAATCCTCCATCAAGTTCAAGATCAACAACTTGCAGATGTTGTTATCTCTCCTCTACTTGGATTACCTTCTGGAATTAAAAGCTCAGGATATGTCAACACGTAGTTAGCACTCATGATTTGAAGATTATGACTGACCTTTCTCTTCTAAACGTTGTAATGCTCCCTGTCAAACTTTTCAAGTTTGTTAAAACTTGTGTTGAGAAGGTTTGCATGGTTGTTCTCCATCGGATCCGGATCTTTCTTTGAGATTGTTATTCCCGAAATAGATCTAGATAGAAGAATGATCAGAATTTAAGAGACCTCTTGCAAAGTAAATTTTTCTTTCTATTCTGATTTTATAGGATTTAAGAGACTTCCTGCAAACAAGTTTGCTCTCCTAATTTTCATAAGTTGGGATTTTAGAGACTTCCTGCAAACAAGTTAGCTCTCCTAATTTTCTTAAGTTGGGTTTTCGAAGACTTCCTGCAAACAAGTTTGCTATCATAATTTCCTGACCTGAGTTTTAGTACTTTGGATATTTCGGCGAATAAGTTCGCTCTCCAAAAATATCGTAACCGAGTTTTAGGATTTTGGAGATTCCGGCAAACTATTTGGCATAAACAAAAAGTTACAGAACTTTTGTATTTCAAACGTTAAAAAGAGTACAAGAGACCCCTGAACAAGAGATTCGAGTACAATTAATTCTGGAAAAGTGTTACGATGGAGATCGAGCACTGTGGTGGCTCATTTTCTCTGTTGACGATCTGACGACGAAATGAACTTGCTTTGACTCTCTGAATGCCTGTGAGTGGTGATATGGGTTGCCAATCAAGAAGCAGTCAAAGCATCCTGAATGAAGGAGGACTGCTGCTATTTATAGGCATGCACATATACGATGTGTACAGGGGTTTTAGCACGCAGGAGCGCTGTACGCACGAGATTTTAGGAGAATCTATTGTAATCGCATTATGGGGGCTGCTATTGAGATGACATGTGGCAGTTGTTGGGATTCTTTTGTTGCTGAGATCTCTTTCAGTTTATGAACATGACCGAGTCAGCGACACGAGGTGTGTGCACACTGCTTGAAGATTTCTTTCAGTTTAAACCTAATAGATCTTGACCATATCGAAAGAGTACCAGTTTGAAAAAACTGAATTTAGTTGTATCTAAAGAGATATAGTTGCCATACTGGCCATGTGGCATCTTTTAAAATAGTGCCACATCATGAAGGAGCTACGCGCTATGGGAGCTACGCTTCTGGACGTTAATGAGACTGCGCTAATGGAACGTCCTGTTGACTGTGATTTTTGGGCATCTCTAAGGCTGTGCTTCTGGACATCACTGAGGCTGCGCTTCTGGAATGTTCTGTTGACTGCACTTTTGGCAGGTGTGTTAAAAGACGTGCTTTTGGCTGACATATGCCAACTGCTATCTGACAACTTTTATTGCTGTCATTTTACTGTCTTCTGGCACTTCGTCTGACTCACTATTTAATGCTGAAGTGATGGCCCAGTATACAGTCCTTGTTCTGAGTGCCACGCTTCTGAGTCTCTAAAGTGCTACAATTTTTGATATGACGAGTCACTACGCTTTTGATGTGAATAGTCATTATGCTTTTGGGGCGATGAGTGACTGAGCTTTAGGGGAACACGAAAGTGCTGCACTTTAGGGGCGCTCTGAGGTGTTATACTTTTAGGGGGTGCTCTGGTCAAATAGCTCCTCGATTTTTGTTGCTCGAGAGACGGCTGAAGACTTAGTCATAACTCTCATAAATGAGATTCATTGTGATGACTATGAGGTTCATCCAATTAACTCAGTGCCTTACGTTTCTGAGAAATCATGTTCCGTGAGTCATGGGAAGAGATACTGACATTTAAGCCCACTTCACACATACAACCGAGATGGGCGCATGAGCGTAGATGTGATGGATGTGTCCCCCGACTCAATTCCCGTGCATGAGACATGCTTAGGTCATGAGTGGAAGGTTGCTTGTGGGGCAGACTCACTTCACGTTCATAGCCATACTGTTCAGATGAATCTGCCACCACAGTGTTTGCCCTCTGGCCTGGTTCGTGTGCGAAAGCGCCCAAGCAACAAGGAGATTTTAAGAACTGTTTTGGTCTAGGCATCGAAGAACTCGGACCAGTTCTGTACATCTTGCCGTCAGCGTGCACATTACTCCCAGTGCATGCTTTTGGCTAACTATTGTCATAGCATATTGATTACGCGAGACACGTGTTGCCTTGGATTTCTTCATACTATCCCTAGAAGGTGCATAGTACTCAGAATCCAATACGGCCTTACTCAGGGGACAGGTAATTTTGTCAAAGATAGAGGATCTTTCTTGTGCCGCAGGCTTCATGCGCAGATGGGATGTTGCGCCCTTCTTCTTATGTTGCGCCTTCGTCTGGCGCACAACTTCGAAGTGGCAGTCTTTTCTACGCTTCCCAGCCACCTTTTATGGCTAGAACGAGCTCCTGGGATTCAACGGGCTCCATTTACTTTCTTATTTTTGTGCCATTTTCAAAGGAGGCAAGGGGCTCTATAGATAGAGTGGAATGAGTCTTCTCTTCTTTTCCTTTCCGATGTGGGACTAAAAGTAATATGTTTTTTTTTCTATTTTTCTACAAGACCCCCTTCAAAGTTTTTAAAACTTGGACAAGTTTTAAAATACTTTGAATAAGAGGCATGGATAGTAGAGCTGTTTAGGCACATAACTTCATATCACAGGTAATATGGACATGATAGATTTGGGTACTTCTACTAGGGAATTTATGTGACTTATCATCCTTGGCGTACTCAGAACTAAGTACGGATGGTAAGTTGAGATGACAGACACCATCAAAGGTATTATGGACGTGCTAGTAAAAAGTTAATTGATAGGATATTTACTTAGAAGTAATGTGGACATGATAAACATAGAATTCCATTAAAGTACTCAGAGGCTATGTGAACATGATAAGATATGACTTTATCGGATACATGAAACAATTTAAGGTGATATGGACGTGATTGTTTACTGTTGGGGATATAGCGACACGGAGGTTGCTGAATATGAATGTTTACTCAGAGGTAATATAGACATGGTAAACATGAGATTTTTTGGTAGAATTTCCTTACTCACAGATTGTAAGAATATGGTAAGAAGAAACTCTGCGGGGATATAGAAAACAACTCAGAGGTAATATGGACGTGGATGTCTTCTACTGGAGAAATGATAAAGGAATGTCCTAAAGCTGTTTGCAAAAACAAAATTTGTTTTATTACAAACTTGTAAAAGAGTACAAAGTACAATAAATTCTGGAGAAGTACAACTTTAGAAATCTGATCAGAAGACGATCACTTTATCCCTTGGACTATGTGAACTTGAAGACTGTAGCCTCTGGAGAATGCAGCAGTAATTTTGCAAGAGTTCTTAATCGCTGTGTGTGTGTTCTCTGATGATTAGAAACTCTATTTATAGAGTTCAAGAAATAACTATTTTAGCAGTTATTCTGATGTGTGCGAGGCTGGATTGTGCCATACTGGGTTGCGTCAACCTCCTGTTGCGCCAACTTTCATTCAGTTGTCAATCGTGTACTAATTGTATTTAGACGCATGGCATCATATGATTGAGATGCGCGTGGTCGTGTACAGGATAGTAGACACGTCTTGAGAGATTAGTGGCATATGTACCACGTCATCCTGCTTTAGAATGTAAGTTGTCTCAACTTTATCAGGTTGCGCGAGCTTCAGTCAACAAGTCAAACTGCGCTTGATTTGAGCTGCGCCTATATACGTGGCAGCTTCTGATCAAAAGTCTTTCAGGTTGTGCCCAGGGGCAACTAAGGATTTTGTTTAGATTGCGCCTGGGCGCAACTCACGAAGTGTATAGGACAGCTGTCCACCAACTTTTCCTTGAGCGGCACAATTCACAGGATTCGAAGAGATTTTCTACGTTCACTATTGTGTCAGTCGTCAGTATGGTCAGGTAATGATGACTATTAAGTATCAGATGCCACGTAGGTTTTGGCGCAAAAAGACTGGGTGCAGTCTGATATTAGGCGCAATCTGATCAGTGGCGCAGTCCGTTCTCTGAGCTTTATATCAGTGGCGTAACTTGATTTTTGGGGCGCAACTTGATCACTGATCGGTATATTGAAGGCGCAACTTGATTTTTAGGCTCTACAAGACCCCCTTCAAAGTTTTTAAAACTTAAAAGCATTGCAAAGTTTTGGAATACTTTGAATTTAGAAAAGTTTTGACTAAGTCAGGTTGCGTCGGTCAATGCTCGGTCATAATGATTAAGTACCTTTCTTGAAAATACTCAATCCTCTCTTCGTCTTCCGGAGTTTCATTGATTACTTTCAGTTTCCCATGAAGAAGAAGAATACGAAGAGTCAATTTGTTGATATATATGTAGTAGTTGATCTCTGTGCTTTGTTCTTCACTTCTGTTCCTCAATGGCCCCCAAGAAGAAAGAGATAGAGACCAATTCTAACACCACAATCAATCTCCTGAAGCAGGACATGATGTTGCGCCTACAACTTTTTTATTAGAGGCTGACCCAGCTTTGAGGGCAGTGAACTTCTTGAACTGTTTCGGTTTAACTCCGTCAGTCTTCAATCGCTCGAGTGGCGGATCATCCTCTGAGGAGCACGTCAATTCAGACGGATTTCTTAACCTGATGCGCCGCTCGGGGATCTGCACCATACAAGAATTGGACGCCGCCCTTCGTCAGACTGATGAAGGCAAGGACAAGAAATGATCTTCTAGGCAGAATAACTTTTTATTTTTATGTCCTTGACTGTAGGGGTCCACCCGTCTTTATACAATGAAACCTAGAATTTCTGATCTTGTGCGGCTGTGATTTCGAATAGTGCTCATAGACATATTCTTTTAACTAATTCTTTATTTTACTGTTTCTTCTGAAGAACACGTGGCAGTCGTTACACGATTTTAGATGCCCATTTTTAGTTCTTTCCCAAAATAGGATCCTAAAACGACGTACCCACATCATCTTTAACCTCTTTACAAAAGGACATCCAGAAATGAAAGAATCATTCATACTCTCCCAAAACAAATGTCTTCCCATAAGGTTTCACTTGCGCCACTTCATCCTTATGTTATTTGCTTGCATGCTGTGTCTTCAAAAATTGGTAAGTTTCATCGAAGAATCAATAGTATGAATATTCTTCTTTCACACCACTTCTGGAGACAAGTATTGATCTGCATGTTGTAAACACTATTAATATGTGCTAACTATTTCTGAGAATTGGCGCACACTGTGGTCCAATGTTTAGCTCTGATCGGAGGCACGTATTGCTGATATACACTTGTTTGATCAGTGCTTAATGCTGATATGCATCTGTTTGTAGGCACATTGCTGATGTGTGCCTGTTTGTAGGCGCATTGCTGATGTGCGCCTGTTTGTAGACGTATTGCTGATGTGCGCCTGTTTGTAGGTGCATTGCTGATGTACGCCTGTTTATAGGCACATTGCTGCTGATAGATTCTGCTAACTTCTCATGTTTTATTGATATTTGTAAGGACTTGGTTAGCGAGCTTCTTCAGAACTGGCATTGGTGATTTGGATATTGCAGAGAACGTTCTTCTGACACCCACATCAGACAGCTCATGTGGTTCTGACACTCAAATCAGATAGCTCAGGACTCTTCATGTTAAGAAGGGTCTTCCTCAGATGGTAAGAAGAGCCTATATATATGAGAGTTGGATGGTGAAGTCGCAGAACTAGGAATTGTATCACAAGGGTGATCTCGTTCCTATTTCCCCTGGCGGGCTGTCTTCTCTCCACCAGTTGTATTGACATCAGCTCATCTTTGGGCTGCTGCGCTCTGGGGTTCTCCTCTCACCTTTCTCAGAGAGAAGACCAGAGTTAATTCCATTGTCTGGCTCGTTTCTTCTGGTCGAGACGACAAGGAATTGCCACCAACAAATAAGAAGATCCAAAGATGTAATAGACCTTCATTATCGATGGGAAGATACAAAGATGTAATAGACCTTGATTAGAATGAAAATCCAAGATGTAATAGATTTTCATCAAGATGTATCTATGCTTTTTAAAGAAGGAATAAAGAAATAATTGTCTCATTATTCTCCTTTTTATAATTTAATTTTGGTATACTGACATAGATAACAGAATGCAGAGAGAATGTGAATGTGGCAAGTTGTTTAACGTGGCTATTTGGAATTCAGAGACATGGATTCTCATTATGATAAATAAATAAGTAATTGGTCCCTTCGATTTTTAAAGGAGAGACATTGAATGAATGAATGGTCGTTCAAACTCTCAAAGAAAAGAATAAATGAGTGAATAGTCATGTCAGTTTCGGAGAAGGGCAGATGAAGAGTCGATTATGAATGAATCGTTAGAAATGAACAAACAGTTGTGCCTCTTTCCAAAAGTTGTATTAGTTCTCGAGGCTGATTACCTATTTGTTTTGCCTATAAAACGAACAAAACTTTTGTAGATATTGACAACCTCTTTCCCTTCTGTACGAAAATGTCTTCCAAAGATTTACATGCTCCGAAGGTTGAAGAAGAAATCGAGATACTCCCTACTGAGCCTCTTGTGCCTTCTCGAAAAGAAAGAGGCGAAGGCTCAACTGTTCCTCCTGCGCCAGGACAGGATTTGATCTCCAAGTTAGTGGAACCCGGAAAGACCGTCGAAGAAGAGGCATTGAGGATGGCTGCTTGTAAGTTTGTTGTGAGTTCCGGCAATGAGATGCTTGAACGATTGGTGAATTATGTATTTAATCAGGAAGGGTCAGGGCCTCCTCCCCGTCCTTAATATTATATAATTCTATTCTGCTTTTGAAATAAAAAAATGAACTTTTATTTACATCATGTCTCTGAAAGTGCATTTTGGCTTTATACATAATATTTCTTGAGAAATTTGCCATTGATGGGCATCATAGCAACTCTGCCATCAATATCTGTTAATTGATAGGCTCCATTAGAGAAAACTTTATTTATCACATACGGTCCTTCCTATTTTGCCTCGAACTTGCCTTTGCTCATATGTGTCATAGTCATAGGACGTCTGAATATAAGAACCAACTCGCCTTCTTGAAATGTTCGCACTCTGACTTTGCGATTGAAAGCTTTTGAAATCTGGGCCTGATAAAGTTCGATATGTTGTTGAGCTAATAACCTTTTCTCGTCGAGCGCTTCCAATTCCTGAAGCCGAAGACGATTATTATTGTCTGTAGTAAGCTCATTAGCAATGGCGATTCTCAATAATGGAATTTGAATCTCCAAAGGTAGCACAGCTTCACATCCATATACCAAAAAAAAGGTGTGCAACCTGTGGGGTTACGGACAGTAGTACGATACGCCCATTGACATTCTCCAAGTTTATCACTCCAATTACGTTTGTTAATAGAGGCAAATTTTTTAAGAAGTTTCATAATAGTCTTGTTGAATACTTCAGCCAACCCGTTAGCCGCAGGATTATAGGCTGTAGAGACGACATTATTGATTCTGTTGTCATCACAGAACCTATTAAATTTCTGGCTGATGAATTGTGGTCCATTATCATGAATGATTCGGTGAGGGACACCAAATCTATATATCACATGATGTTTGATAAAATTGATAACACTACTAGTCTTTACTTCAGCCAAAGGTATAGCTTCTGCCCACTTGAAAAAATAATCGGTTATAGCTAAGATGAACCGATGTCCTTTAGATGAAGGAGGATTGATAGGGCCAATTATATCCATGCCCCAAGCTTCAAAAGGCCATGAGGCTGCAGTTGGATGAAGAAATTCCGACGGTTGGTGAATGAAATCTTTATGAATTTGACATACATGACATTTTCTTGCATAATCAATAGCATCTGATACCATAGAGGGCCAGTAGTAGCCCATACGTCGGATACGATCCTGTAGTTTAGGACCAGGTTGATATGCTCCATAAACGCCATCATGAGCTTCACGTAATATCTGCTTTGCTTCATCACCAGCGAGACACCTTAAGAGTAATCCATCAAAAGTTCTTCGATATAGTGTCTTAGTAGTACGATTATAATAGAATCGAAGTGATCGGCGATGGATACTTGTAGCTTCTTTAGGATCTTCTAGAAAAATGTTATGCACTGCAAAATCAATGAAAGGTACTCTCCAATCCTCGCTAAGGACATTGACTTCAGTTAGGTTACTGAATTCATTGTTGTGGTTGTTTTCAACACAAAATAATTCTTTATTAGAGATAACAACCATATGTTATCTTTTGACTGGAACTGCCAATACCGCAGCTAGGTTAGCTAAGGCATCAGCTTCTGTATTGTATGCCCGACGTACATGTTCGATAAAGAATCCTTTGAATGAAAAAGCTATCCTGGTTGCTGCTTCGTGGTATGGTACTAAATCTTGATGTCGGACTTCATATATGCCTCTAACCTGATTAACAATCAGTTTAGAGTCGCCATATACTTCGAGATATTCAATATCCAGTTGTTTAGCCAATTGGAGTCCAATGAGCAAAGTATTGTATTCTGCCACATTGTTAGAGCATGATTCGTCTAAAGAATAAGTCCTTTGAATAGTTAATCCCTCGGGTGAAACAAGAACAATTCCCACTCCAGCCACAAGGGTACCTCCTGGTCCAATTCTAGAAGCTCCATCAAAGAATAATCTCCAAGTAGGAAATTCTTCTGAAATCATATTTGATTCCAAAGTTTCGTCTGGAATTTCATCATAGAGTTTAGATGTTTCAGGAACAGGATGAGCTGCTAAGAAGTCTGCAAGTGCTTGGCCTTTCACAGACTTTTGAGGAACATAAACCATATCATATTATGCTAGTAATATGGCCCACGTAGCAAGCCTAGAATTGAGTGTACTTGGCTTCTTCATTAAGACTCGAAAAGGATTGACTCGGGATATGACATGAATAGTTTGGCCTATGATGTAATGCTTTGTCTTCTGAACAGCAAACATTAAGGCTAAACATTCCTTTTCTATCGGACTATAACGATGTTCAGCTCCATTCATCGTTCGGCTAAGATAGTAGATGGCTTGCTCATGGCCTTCCTTGTTCTTCTGAGCCAGCAAAGCTCCCAATGAATGATACATTGCCCGGACATACATTAAGAAGGGTATTCCTGAGATCGGTGGTACAAGAACCAGTGGGCTCATTAAATACCGCTTTATGTCATCAAATGCTCGTTGACATTCTTCCGTCCAAACGAAAGACACACCTTTCTTCATTAATTGAGTAAATGGTCTGTGTCACGACCCTCTACCCAAATTGTTGGGCCAGGCCGAGTCATGTCCAGCCTACGCTTGAGATAAAGCGCAATAAGTTGTTTTAGAGATAACAAGATAAGACTAAATGTGCTAACAGTTCTATAAGTAAATAAGAGTCATAAATGCTCCAAACACAAAAGTTATCTCATATAATAATAAGTCCAAGTACAAGTCCGAAATATAAAACTGGATACAGGTCCAGTTATAAAATACGTAGTCTAATACATGACTACACTAAATATCCCGAGCAACTACGCAAACTAGACGAGTTTCTCCGCAGGTACATCCTCGTAAGGCAAAGCCTGGTCCTCGACAGTAACTCCATAATATGAGTCGCAGAGCAACTCCTCCTCAGTAAGAATACCTACAACGTTATCCAGTCAGGACGGGAGCAAGTACTGTTTCTAGCAAACTAATATACGAAACATGAAATGAACATAAGAGGAATAAATTGGAATCATGGTATCTCATAATCTATCATGGCAAGGACACATATTTCATAGAGACAGATATATATGTAATGTTTAAAACTGTAGCAGGTACGTGATCGTCAGTAGGTGTAAAATATACTGTGGCATTGTAATGCCTGTGGTTCGTATTACATATTTTTGGAATACGTGTACGTATTTTATTCTGTATTACATGATTTCTTGTTTAGCTTGCATCTTGGCTTGGTTATTTCTTAGCTTGGTTCGGTTTTCTTTGGTCTATCATGAACCTTGGATGAACCCCCTACCTACCACCACCTTTGATATTTATTGCCAATTCTTCTTTCTCTCTCTTTATTACTCATCTTCTTCTTCCTCATTTACTTCTTACCTACCAGAGAGAGAGAGAGAGTGAGCTCTAGGCAAGTGCAACTTGCTTCATGGAGGAACTCTGATTTTATTGCTCCATTCTCTTCTTTACTACATTCTAAAGCACTTTAGTATTTGACATTTCTCATTTCCATGGCTGGATTCTTGTAGATCTAAGTTTATTTCATTTTTGGATTTCTTGGATTTTGATCTATTTAATCTTGTTATTTTCTAGTTTTGATGGTTCCATGTTGTAGAGAATCTCGTTCTACCCCATTTTGACCTATAGAAGTTCGGATTTGGGCTCTGGATGAAGGTTTTATGGAGCTTGAAAGCTTGGGTTCATGGTGTTCTTCTTCTCTGAAATTTGGAGAAGAAGAACAGTGCTTGATTTGACCGCATGGCAATTCATGCGGCAAGTGATTCAGCCGCATGGACTGAGTCTCATTCTTAAACCGCATGAGGCCCTGGCGTCCTGGCCGCATAAGACTGCTTTCATCCTTGGCCGCATGAATACAAATTGAACCTAATCGCATAAGTCCTCAGTTCCTCTCAGCCGTATGACTGACTGGATCCTCGAGCCGTATAGACCCTGATCCCCTCCCAGCCGCATGAGACCTTCTCTATTCCTGCAGCCGCATACGCTGCTCGCCCGCCTTGTCTTGAGGCCGAAAATTATTCGAGCCGCATGAACTCGGATTTTGGGCCGCATGACCCCATATCAATTCAGCCGCAGGGACTTCTTAGTCTGGGCCGCATGAGTTCGATTTATCCCAGCCGCATGTACATCCTTTATTTTTTGGCCGCATGGAGATTTGTTTCCTGACCGCATGCGCCCTTGCTCCCTTCCAGCCGCATGCACCCCCTTGTCTTGGCCGCATGTAATCCAGTGACCCTGGCCGCGTGCGCTCTCCTAATTGGGCCGCATGAGTCTCACCCTTCCTGGCCGCATAGGCCTTAGCCGCATGGCTCTTCTATAGCCCTGAATATGGATATTTTATTAGATATTTTACGCCCATTTTGTATTCTTACGCCTTTTGTCGTGAACTTGATAATCATGGATTTGTTTAATATGGCTGGAAATGATACCTGACATTACCTGATAGTGACCCGTAGTGGTGCACTCTTGACAAGAAAACCTGACATGACATGATAGTGGCCCGCCGTGGCGCACTCCTGACAAGTACACTTGACATGATAAACCTGACATGATATATCTGATAAGCTGTTGCGACGGCTACCTGACATGAAATGACCTGTATAAATTACATGGACACCATGGACGATTGTGCTTGTACAAATAAACCAGTCCTGTCTTGCATTATGTCTAGGGAGGGACTCCTGAGTACCACAGTCAGGAGTACCTATTGAAATGAACTAAGGACTAATAACTAGATTAATACATTAGTCATGAAGAGATTTTCCAGCTACAGGCAATCCCGTTACCTGGGCGCGCCTGGGATCTGTAGCCTGCCGTCGAGTAGGGCACATTTCCAGCACACTGTCATGTGTTGCACCTTTCAAGCTACCTAAGGGTACATGCATTTCCTGGACGGTGTACCCACCTGAATTCAACCCCTAATTTCGACCTGGGTAACCTGGATGGTCTGCAGGGCTTGTGGCTGAGGAAGATTCTTACTGCATCTTGTTAGTAACTAGGCCTGTGATAACCCTAGTTAGTTAAAGTATCAAGCCGTAACTCTTGTTTGGCCGTGAAATGATTGGATGGAGTCTAACCAGTCTAGTCTTGCCCTGATCCAGATTACTGCATGACCAGAATGCCTGTATTTATTTTACCGATAAATGGTGAGAATTCCAAGTTCTGTTCAGACGAAGGGTTACAACCCCGGTCCTTGTTTGGTTTACGGGTTGTAACCTGGTTATCTGAATAGTTCCATGGTTATCTCGTCGTATATCATCCTGATGTATTTTTTTATTTCCAGTTCTTACTTTATTTATACTCTTGTGCTGATTGCTGGTTTTAGTTCCTAAGTGAAGCTTCCTTTGTGGCACTTGCTCTTTCTGGGGTCTGACCCAGCTGGTTTTGTATGGCCAGATTTTGGAGCAGCTCCAGAGGATCTACCGACCTTCCAGCCAGATGGTGGCCACTAGACGGAACCCTGGCAACGAGTGGATTTATTTTTGATCTCCCACTTTATTGTAAAAATTATTCTTTTGAGGCGTTTAGCCGACGAGCACCTGTTTAGCTCGATTGCACTTTACTTACTGTCTGCCTACGGGCTGTAACATGATTGACAGATCCTAGGGTTGATCATGTATGACTAAACTCTTGCTAGTCCTCACATTTTGTAACGACTAGCTTCATGATCAGCTGAATATATAATATTTGGGATGCCTTATTATTGTGTATTTAATGATCATACATCTTGTAACATTTACTTACTTGCTTGTGATTGAGACACTAGGCTTGTTCATGACCATAGGAGACTGTTGGCTTGTAGTTAAACCCTCATGTATCTAGACAGTCGTGACCGTATAGCGAGATGGAATCCATCTCAATATACGTAGCTGGCTATGTCTGCCCCCGCTCTCCAGTATTCTGGTTCTGGGGCGTGACAGGCATAAGTATATAAAATGTACTTCTGTACAAGTAAAACAAGCGATAGATGTACATACGTACAAGTACAGCTGGTGCGCCTACGACAAGGTATACATAAAATATCAACCTTGCTCGTACGTACGTACGAATAAGGGGCATGATCACGTACGCTACTAACAGTTTTTCCATAACCCAAATTCTAGTCATGTGAGAGAGATATAAAAATTGTTCTAAGCATGGTAGTGACTGAAAGTACAACATGTGAAGATTTAACTTACTACCCCAAGGATCAGCATTTAACATGGTTGGATTCGCAGTTCATTGATGTAACAGTATGTAAAGTTTGTAGAAGTACTTACCTATAGCAAAGCAAAGCAGCGATAAAAATGCTATAGATGCCTGGTAACTCGTCACTGTAGAAATAACACATGAACTTAGTTTTTATACTAAGTTAAATACTAAGACACTAGTGGTGCAATACGACTTTTTGATTGGACACCTAGCCAAATGGTGACTTTAGCGTAGGAGACCAATGTGGGGTGACACAATACTCAAACTAACTTTCTAGGATCTTTACACTAGTGTGGGGTGTGGTTCAATACAGCTAAAACGCAAAACAACACAAAAAGTTGCAAGTCGTAATCTATTCAATAATTAAATCAACTGTACACTATGTTCCAACAATTTTTGAGATAGACAAAAAGCTCAATTTTACATAAAATAAAGTACCAAATGATACTTGTTAATTATAGAAATTTATACTAATTTTTCTGGAATTTATAAACCCTCATAAATATTTATTAAAAATTAGCAAACATAAATATATTGAAAATAAGTTCTGTTTTCCTATTTTTATAAAATACCAACAGCACTTAATAAATTCTGGAAAAATTATAATAAATTGTCTAAATTAACAAAGTATTCAAATATAATTTTTTCCAGATTTTTATAGCACTTAAAATATATATAAAAATTCAGAAACAGCAAGCAATAGTTTCTGGAAATTAATTAATTAATTATTTACTATTTTTGTCCATGTATTCGAATTGAACCGAAGTCCAGATACAGGACCCAGAGCCATGAATCAAGTCCAATATGACTTGTACAGACTCTGAATATATTAGACACAATTGGACCCAAAAACCCATGCTAGGTTTGGACATCAATTGGCCATAACAGAATAAAATACATGAATTAAAATAATAATAATACATTTTCAAAGTGAAAAAATATACAAGTCACAAATTATAATATAATAAAAATAACTTGTGAAATTTTACATAATAATAATTTATACAAGGTAGAGTTTAAAATACATAAATAATATATAACAACAACATTTATATATATACATATAAATATATAGATATTTATATATATAATGGATATATACATGCATATATTAAATATACATATATATATGTAAGAAATACTAACTATAAATTATATATCTATATATATATATATATATATATATATATATATATATATATATATATATATATATATATATATATATTGTATACATATACAATATATATAAAAAAAAAATATATATATAAATATTGTATACATATACATAACAGTATATATATAATAATATATATACACATGAACTTATATACATATATACATATATATACATAAATACATATATATACATATACACATATACAATATAATAAAATACTAAATATAAAATATATATATATATATATATATATATATATATATATATATATATATATATATATATATATATATATATATATATACTGTGTTTGTATATATGTACTGTGTTTGTAAAAAAAATATATATATATATATATATATATATATATATATATATATATATATATATATATATATATATATATATATATATAAATACATTTATACATATATATATAAAATAAAATAAAACCAAAAGAAAACAAAAAAAGAAAACAAAAGAGCAGCAGGTGGGGTTCGAACTCGACCCAGGGGGGTCGGGTTCTTGGGCTCGGTCGGGCTGGCCAGGGGGTCAGCCCGAGCTGTGTATTAAGGGTAGGGTTTGGATTAATGTTATTTCTGTTTAGGTTAATGGGTTTTAAACCCGATAGCACTTAGTATCTGTGTCCTGACAGTTAGGGACACACGAGTCTTGTATCAGTGCCAAGCACGACACGCACGAGTCCTAAAATGCGTGTCCGAGCACAGGGTTGGGGTTGTCATGTCCGGGCGAACCATATATGTGTGTACGAGACACGCACGACACGGTTTGAGTTTGCTACTCACGTGTCTGACGAGCTGGGGGGGTTTGAGCGTGCTGGCGGCGGCTAGGGGCGTCGGGGATGCGGTGCTCGGGTGGCGCTGCATTCGTCTCAGCGTGACGCGTCGACTGGTGGCGGTTGGGGACGGTAGCGACTGCTGTGGAGGCTGGACGGGGGATGGTCGGAGCTAGGGTTTCGACAAGGAAGAAATAGGGGAGACGGTGGTCGTGGTGGTTGGATTTTAGTCTAGGGTTAGGGTTTCGGGGTCGGAGGGTTCTTATAGGGGGTTAGGTCGGTCGAAGTCGATTGGGGCGGCCAAAAATGGCGGAGAAAGGGTCGGTGGTCGTCGACAGCTGGCCTGGTCGTGGGGGGTGGGTGAAGTAGGGTTAGCATTTAGGTCCCTAGGATTTTAGGAATTACAGATAGGTCCAAAACCTAAAAGTTTGTAAATATCAATTTGCAAACTGTATTTAGAATAATTCAATTTATTGTAAAATAACATTAAAACAAATTTAAATATTACAAAATGATATTAAAATAATTCAGTTAATTGTAAATTGATATACTTTAACTTAAAAACTATTTAAAAATTATAAATAAATTCCTAAAAATCATAATAAATTATTTTAAAGCTAAAATATGTCATTAGCAACTAATTAACACTAATTAAATTAAATTTGAAAAATAGGGGCTGACAAGTCTTTCCTCCTCGAAATTCACAAGGATTGAAGACCCTACAATTTTCTATCATAGCAAACAATGCAACAAATGACTAAGGCTACGATCAAACTAACCTCTAAGGTATCAAGCGAGAACGGGTAGTTCCCTCGTAGCAGTTGGATCGAACAAGTAAGGGTATCTCTCCCTCATGTCCGACTCCCTCTTCCAAGTAGATTCACCCGGAGAGTGGCGGCTCGAAGCTACTCGTACTAAGGGTATAACCTTGTTCCTCAGCCTCTTCTTCCTCCTGTCTAATATCTCCACTGGCTGCTCAGAAACTGCAAGGTTCGGTCCGATCTCCAACTCTGAATGATCTAGCACATGGCTGGGGCCCGGAACATATCTCCTCAGCTGGGATACGTGAAAGACATCGTGAACTCCTGCTAGGTTGGGTGGAACTGCAACCCTGTAAGCTACCTCTCCGATCCTGCCAAGTATCTCGAATGACCCGATGTATCTAGGGCTCTACTTGCCTCCTCGTCCGAACCGGATCGTCCCTCTAGTAGGTGATATCTTTACTAGCACCATATCACCGTCTGCGAACTCCATTGGTCTGCGACTAGCATCAGCCCAGTGTTTCTGCCTGTCCTGAGCTACTCTGAGCCTGCCTCTGATCATCCCGACCTTCTCTGCTGCATCCGTGATCATCTCTGGCCCAAGCATAACTCTCTCTCCAACATCATCCCAAAAGAGCGGTGTACGGCATCGTCGTCCATATAGTGCCTCGAAAGGAGACATACCGATGCTAGCTTGGTAGCTGTTGTTGTATGAAAACTCCACCAAGTGCAGATGGCTCTCCCATGATCCGCCAAAGTCCAGCACACAAGTCCTCAGCATGTCCTCCAGCGTCTGTATCGTCCTCTCGGACTGCCCATCTGTCTGCGGGTGGTACGCCGTACTGAACTTGAGCCGACTGCCCAACTCCTCCTACAAGCTCCTCCAGTAGTGGGACGTGAATCTGCTGTCTCTGTCTGATACGATGCTCACTGGTACTCCGTGTAAGCGAACTATCTGCTGCATGTATAGCTCTGCCAACTTCTCGGTGGAAAGCCCCACCTTGAAGGGTATGAAGTACGCATACTTCGTCAGCCTGTCCACGATGACCCAAATGGCATCCTTCCCTCCTTGGGAACGAGGAAGCCCTAAGACGAAGTCCATCGTAATGTGTTCCCACTTCCACTTGGGAATGGATAACGGCTGTAACAGACTAGCTGGCCTCTGGCGCTCTGTCTTGACCTGCTAGCAAACTAGGCATCTCGAAATGAAACGTGATACATCTCTCTTCATCCCGTGCCACCAGAAATGTTCCCGCAAGTCACGGTACATCTTGTTAGCACCAGGGTGAATAGAATATCTCGATTGGTGCACCTCCTGCAAGACTGCCTCTATCAGCTCTCCCTTAGGCACGCACAGTCGGCTGCCATGCCTCAAGGATCCATCCTCTGCTACGGTAAAATCATCCAACAATCAAGCTAAAGCCTGGGCCTGAAGTCTGCGAAGGCTCTCATCTGTAGACTGTGCCTCCCTGATTTGCTCCATCAAACCTGACTGAATGTCAAGCGCCATCATCTGTATCACTGATCCTGGCCGAACTATCTCGATACCGAGCTTCTTCAGATCTTCCCGCAAATGTCGATCTATCATCAGATACCATGCCATTAGATGCCTGCTCAGCGCATCCGCCACCACATTTGCCTTCCCGGGGTGATACTGTAAATCGATGTCGAAGTCCTTCATCAACTCCAACCATCGTCTTTGCCTCATGTTCAGCTCTTTCTGCGTGAACACATACTTCAAGCTCTTGTGGTCAGTAAAGAGTTCCCCACGCTCTCCGTATAAGTAATGTTTTCGTAACTTGAGTGCAGAGATCACCGCAGCTAACTCTAGGTCATGGGTAGGATAGTTCCGCTCATGAGTCCGCAATTGCCTAGGTGCATAAGCAATCACTTTCCCATGCTGCTGTAGGGGACATCCTAGCCCATTTTTCAAAGCATCGTCGTATATGGTGAAACCTCCAGATCCTGAAGGTAATGTCAGAACTGGAGCGGTCGTCAGCCTCCTCTTCAGCTCCTCAAATGCTGTCTGGCAGTCCTCTGACCAGATGTACTATGCGTCCTTCCGTGTCAGCTTCGTCATGGGTTCAGCTATCCTAGCAAAGTCCTGGATGAACTTCCTATAACAGCCGGCTAAACCCAGAAAGCTCATGATCTCTGAAACTGACGTCGGAGCCTTCCATGTCTCAACGGCAGCAATCTTCCTGGGATCCACCGAGATTCCCTCTCCAGTAACTATATGATCGAGAAACTTCACTCGGTCCAAAAAGAACTCGCACTTCGACAATTTGGCAAACAACCTCTCCTGCCTCAGAATCTCCAAAACTGTCCGCAAGTGCTCTGCATGCTCCTCCGGCGTCTTCGAGTATATCAGGATGTCGTCGATGAACACTACGACGAACTTATTCATCAAATTCATAAAGACAGCTGGCGCATTTGTGAGACCAAATGGCATCACTAGAAACTCGTACTGCCCGTACTTTGTGTTGAACGCCGTCTTCTGGATGTCTGCTGCCCTGACCTTCACCTGGTGGTACCCGGAACTCAAATCTATCCTGGAAAACACTTTCGCCCTACTCAACTGGTCGAACAATCATCTATCCTGGGCAGAGGATATTTGTTCTTAATGGTGATGGCATTCAACGCCCGGTAGTCAATACACAACCGAACTGTACCATCCTTCTTAGGCACAAAGAGCACTGGCGCTTCCCATGGAGAAGTACTAGATCGAATGAAACCCTTTTTCAATATGTCATCAGTCTGCTCTTTCATCTCTACGGCCTCCTTGGGGTTCACTCTATAGCAAGCCCGGGATACTGGTGATGAACTCGGTACTAAATCTATAGTGAACTCCACATCTCTGTCAGGCGGAAGTCCTGGAAGATCCTCTGGGAATACATCCATAAACTCCCTAATGATAGGGTGTGGCGGTGCTAACTCCCCAACTGTCGTATAACAGTTCGGCTCTAGGCTGATCTCCGGCCCTGTCCTCCTGACACTGAATGGTGCTGTGCCTGGGGGACAGAACAAAATACTACCCTCATGACAGTCTATAGCTGCATGTGCATAGCTAAGCCAGTCCATCCCCAATATGATATCATAACCGGGGAGTGGCATCACAAAGAATCGTCCCCTAAACTCTCTCCCGGCTATAGTAATAGAGCATCTATAGATAGCTCTAATGGGCACTGGTCCGTCTCCCGTCATTACTCTACTAATCTCCTCGGTAGGTATAGCTACTAAGTGGTGTTTATGTAAAAACTCTAATGACAGGAAGCTATGAGATGCACCAGAATCAAACAAGCATAGAGCTAAAAAAGTATGCAAATAAACATGATCTGTGATGACGTCAGCCAAATAATTTGGCTCCGAAACCTGCTCCAGCTGCGGCTCAAGAGCTAGACTATAAGCCTTCCCCTGGGGTCCCTTCTGCTGCTGCAGATGTTGCCCAAACCTCTGCTGCTGAGTCGGGAGCGGCCCTCTAGATACCCTGGCTACTGGGCAGTCCCGAATCTGATGGGTGGCAGACCCTCAAACTAAGCACCGCTTCAACCTCTTTCTGCAGATGGAGTAATCATGCCCTGGTCTTCCACAGAAAGAACACATAGCTCCCTTCTGCTACTGCCGGGGTTCCGGGGCTCTAACTAGCAGGGTCGGGTGATGTGGTGTGGAAGGACGGTATGTCTGCTGGTGCGGCGTCGGTGCTCTCTGTTGGAAAGCCTGACGCTTGGACGGTCCCTCGAGGTGTACAGAAGTCGGCCTCTTGCAAGACAGAAGACGCTCCTCTATGCTCTGGGCCAACTCTAGGCTCTGGTAATAGTCAGTCGTACCGTTCGCCACTATAAGAATGCCAATGTCTGGAACTAGACCATGGCAAAACCTACATGTCATCTCCTCTAGGTCAGCAACTAGACTAGGAGCGAAATGGCTCAGGCGACTATACTCTGCCGTATACTCGTCGACAGAACGGTTCCCCTGCTGGATGTTCTAGAATCGTAGCCCCATGGCTACCCTAGCGGTGGTCGAAAAGAATTTCTTCTTGAACTGGGTCTTGAACTGATCCCAAGTGGCCCTCCCTCTCGCAAATAGCATCTCATTCCGGAGCCAAACTCCTGCCAAGTCTGTCAGCAGAAATCCTGCTGCCTCGACCTGGAGGTCATTCGGCAACCTAGCTCCAAGGAGCTTCCTCTCTACCGAGTCTAGCCATTCATCTGCTACAACTATGCCTTCAGTCCCTAAGAACTCCTTGGGGTTCAAACACATGAAGTCCTTGATTGTCCCTGCTCTCTGTCGTGGCTCTACAGGTGATGGGACCACGGTACGTTCCTCAGAACGCTCCATGCTCTAGCGGAGTAGGGTGGTCTGCTCCTGATGGGTCGTTAGGAACCCCTGGATCAGAGTGAGCAGTTGGTTCCCGTCGAGTGTGACGGAAGCCTGGGTAGGTATAGTGATAGGTGGTGGTAGGAGTATCGGGTCCTGCTGGGACTGTGATGTGGAAGGTGGTAGAGGCATATGGGTTTGTGGATTTGTGGAGTGAGAGAATATGGTAGGTGGAGGTGCATCGGTCAACTGGTCAGCTGACTGGATGGGGAGTGTGCCATTCTTAGGTGTGATATACTGGGATGAACGAGTAAGCACCATCTAGAAATAAAAAGGACTTATAAGGACTCTTTAAAGTAAACAATCATAGACAAAAAATCTAATTATAATAGCAAGCATGTGATGTATTTCCTATGTTGCAATCCTAGTATTCCTCTAGGTGTTCTAAGCGTCATTCCTAATGTTGTCTAATTACCTTAAGTTCCTAATTGCAGGCATGCTTGGTACAATAATGTAACCAAACAATTTAGTCAGGGACCTGCATGGGCCACCACTAAAAATATGTCACGACCCGCTACCCAAATTGTTGGGCCGGGCCGAGTCATGTCCAGCCTACGCTTGAGATGAAGCGCATTAAGCTGTTCTAGAGATAACAAGATAAGACTAAATGTGCTAACAGTTCTATAAGTAAATAAGGGTCATGAATGCTCCAAACACAAAAGTCATCTCATATAATAATAAGTCCAAGTACAAGTCCGAAATATAAAACTAGATACAGGTCCAGTTACAAATACGTAGTCTAATACATGACTGCACTAAATATCCCGAGCAACTACGCAAACTAGACGAGTTTCCCCGTAGGTACATCCTCGTAAGACAAAGCCTGGTCCTCGGCAGTAACTCCATAATATGAGTCGCAGAGCAACTCCTCCTTAGTAAGAATACCTACAACGTTATCCTGTCAGCACGGGAGCAAGTACTGTCTCTAGAAAACTAATATACGAAACATGAAATGAACATAAGAGGAATAAACTGGAATTATGGCATCTCATAATCTATCATGGCAAGGACACATATGTCATTGAGACATATGTATATGTAATGTTTAAAACTATAGCAGGTACGTGATCGTCAATAGGTATAAAATGTACTATAGCACAAGCATATAAAATGTACTTCCGTACAAGTAAAACAAGCGATAGATGTATATACGTACAAGTACAGCTGGTGCGCCTACGACAAGGTATACATAAAATGTCAACCTTGCTCGGTACGTACGTACGAATAAGGGGCATGATCACGTACGCTACTAA